>JARQOD010000004.1:27324744-27569108 GCA_033576555.1 Oophaga sylvatica
GAACAGCTCCCGGAAGGGGTGTAGGGTGGCCCCCAGCTGGGAACGTTGGTCCTCCGAGAGCTGGTGGCCAACCCCCACATCCTCGATGGATCCACCCGCCTTGGCTTGGGTGAGCAGATCGAGGAGGGTTTCTGCCTCTCCTTCCTCTGGAAGGTTGCACACTGGGTGAGCATAAGCCTCCCGCTCATGATGGGCCTTCATCATGTTCACATGGAAGGCCTTCCTCCTTCCACGGGCGTGGTCCAGGGTGACCAGGTAGGTGACGGCGTTGAGCTGCTCGTGCACGAGGTATGGACCCTCCCAGGCCGCCTGAAGCTTGTTTTGTGGTACGGGGACCAGTACCCACACCTTTTGACCCACCTGGTAGGTCCGCTCACAAGCATTCTGGTCGTACCATCGCTTCTGGTCAGCCTGAGCTTGGGCCATATTGTCATGCACCAGCCGTGTCAAGGCCATCATTCGGTCCCGGAAGCGCACGACATACTCAATGACCGACACTCCAGGGGTGGCTAAATCCCCTTCCCATGCTTCCTTCACCAGAGCAAGGGGCCCCCGTACACGTCGCCCGTACAGGAGCTCAAAGGGGGAGAACCCCGTTGAGGCCTGTGGAACCTCCCGGTAGGCAAACAGCAGGTGTGGGAGATACCGCTCCCAGTCTCTCCCGTGGGAGTCGACCAACATCCTCAGCATCTGCTTTAAGGTGCCATTGAACCGCTCACACAAGCCATTGGTCTGTGGGTGATACGGGCTGGCCACCAGATGTTGCACCTGTACCTGCTTACAGAGAGACTCCATCAGCTGCGACATGAACTGGGTCCCTCGGTCGGTGAGCATTTCCTTGGGAAACCCCACTCTGGAGAAAATCTCCAGTAAGGCAGTGGCCACTTTGTCGGCCCGAATGGACGACAAAGCTACCGCCTCCGGGTACCGGGTGGCATAGTCCACTACCGTTAGTATGAAGCATTTCCCGGAGCGGCTGGGAGTGGACAGAGGTCCAATGAGATCCACAGCCACCCTCGAGAAAGGCTCTTCGATGATGGGCAGAGTTACCAGTGGGGCTTTGGGGCGTGGCCCCGTCTTCCCCACCCTCTGACAGGTGTCACATGAACGGCAGTAGGCTATCACCTCGGTCCTCATTCCAGGCCAGTAGAAATGCTGAGCTAGCCTGGCCCTGGTTTTAGTGATCCCTAAGTGTCCGGCCATTGGAATCTCGTGTGCGATCCGCAACAATTCCGCCCTGAACGGATGGGGCACCACTAACTGTCGGTCCCTGGGCCACGCCTCCGGTGAACCCTGCTGGACCGTTACCCGGTACAGCCGTCCCTGGTCCCAGACCACTCGCTCGCGGTCGGACTCCAGGGGAGGCTGTGCCGCCTGTTCCTTGAGAGTCTTCAGGCTAGGGTCAGCTTCCAACGCTGCCTGAAATCCCTGACTAGATATGGCAAGAATTGACGAAACTGCCCTGTCCTCTGTCAGTTCCCCGGGATCTGTCTCCTGGCTACTGTCTGACTCGGCAGCCACTTGGTCAGAGAGGGGGAAACCGTCGGACCTCCGCGAGGCTCCTTGGGCTTCAGCGCTCCCACTCCTGGTAACAGCGGCCACGACCGCTGAGACCACGGGTAGCGCCTGCTTTCCCTCCTCCTCTGACCAAGTCGCCGGGTCAGGCAGACTTCCCTGACTTCCTGACATCCCGGATCTGGGGAACTCCTGACCTGGGGTCCTACCTGGTGGCTCCTCTCCCGGGACACCCCCTCCCCCCATGGCCTGTTCCTCTTCCTGCAGGGGCTCTAGACTCAGCAGGCTGGATTCACTTAGGGGCCCTACACTGCCCATAGCAGCCCCTCCCTCCACCTCTGAGCTCTCCCCTACAGCCTCCTCACCTGTCCTCACTGTGAGCCCTGTGTGTGTAGTGTCAGTGCATGGCTTACCATCAGGTTTCACTCCCTCCTCCACTGGTGGAGGCACATTCAATACATTAACATTAGCATTCACAGTAGAGTCATGACATTCTTGGGGAGCCGGACTTGGGGGTTCAGTGGCCACATACTGGGACACTAGCCGCCCCAAATCGGTCCCAAGCAACACATTTGCAGGAATATTCGGCGTTACTCCCACCTCCCGCATCCCCCTCCCGGCACCCCAATCCAAATACACCTTGGTAACGGGCAGCGCCGGTTCAACGCCTCCAATTCCGGAGACGGAAAGGGTTTTCCCAGGTACCAAGTCTTGAGGGGACACCACCTCAGGGCGTACCAGGGTTCGTTCAGCGCCTGTGTCCCGCAGTCCCATGACCGCTGAGCGGCCGATGGTGACGGGTTGGTAATTGTCTAGGGACCTCCCACCACCCCCCCCACACACAAAACAGTGGACGGTTTCTGGGACAGGGATGGGGCCTTCTGGCGCTGGGGACATGCAGCCTTAAAGTGTCCTGGCTGATTGCAATTATGGCAACGTCTGGGGTCTGTTCCTGGCCTGGAGAGGGCAGCAGGGGGTACGCCCCTTGCACTCTGGGGACTGGATATGGGGCTGGGGCAGGATTGGGCTTACCCCCTCTCCAGGTGCTGCTGGCAGGCTTCTTTGGCTCCGGCGCCCTGTTGTTGGCATACTCGTCTGCCAGGGCAGCTGTAGCAGAAGCCCCCTTTGGTTTCCGGTCACGGAGGAACTGCTGGAGGTCCTCTGGGCAGTTCCACAAAAATTGCTCCACGACAAACAGTTCCTGGACCTCCTGGCGGGTAGTGAGCTCTAGACCCGAGGTCCAGTGCTCCGCAGCTCTCAACAGGGCCCGCATGTGGTCGGTCCAGGTGTCCTTTGAACCCCGCTGCAGGCTCCTGAACTTCCTGCGGTACGACTCCGGGGTGAGGTTGTAGTGCTGGATCAGGGCCCGCTTGATGCTGTTGTAGTCCTGCTCCTCCCCGGCAGGTAAGTCCCCCAAAACTTCCAGGGACTTACCCCTCAAACGGGGGGTCAGGTACCTTGCCCACTGATCCGGGGCCAGATGATGTTGGAGGCATGTCCTCTCAAAAGCCAGCAAAAAGGAATCCAGGTCTCCATCCTTTTCAAGCAAGGGAAAGTCCTCCGCCCGGACCTTGGGAGCCCTTGTCTCCAGTGGGCCTGGTGCATCCAGTGGGGGCCCGTGCCGAGCCATCTCCAGTCGGTGCCGGTGCTCCGCAGCTTCACGGCGTTCTGTATGCTCCCGCTCCGCTGCTCTCTCTGCCGCTGCTTGCTCACGCTCCGCAGCTTCACGGCGTTCTGCTTGCGCACGCTCCGCAGCTTCACGGCGTTCTGCTCGCTCACGCTCTGCTGCTGTCTCTGCCGCCACCAGGAGTCTTTCATAGGCGGCGTCATTACCAGCCTCGAGCTGCGCCATAGCCGCTTGGAAGAGGGTCTCCGATCTGGACAGGCTGGGACGGGCAGGGGGTGGGCAGTCCACTGTGAGACTGAGCACGGGGGTCGGGCTCCTTGGGGAGCCCTGGCTGAGCTCCCCCTCGCCTCCATCGGTATCGAACTCATCATAGACCACAGCATTGGCCTCCCCCTTTGCCCTACTCCTGGTGCCTTCCGCCATCTTGGGAACCTTTGGTCACTGAAACACAGCTGCAACCCTGACCTTGCACACAACTTGTTATATTTACACTCTGACCGTCTAGTGCTGGGCTGATCTTAAGACCCCAGCAGTGAAAGTACTGCTGGTAGTCTCTAGTGTCTGGGAGTAGGGGTCCCACGCACACTATTACCCTGATCCCACCGCTGCCACCAATTTGTGAGGAACTCAGCCGGCCGCCACACGGTAGCCCGGGTATCACAGCTTCTGATACCACCGCCGCTACCAAATGTGACGGACGATCCCTTTCCTCCCACGTCACCAATGGGACGTAACTCCACAGGTACAGCTCTCCGGCGCCCCCCTTTGTCTCTCAGGTCAGTAAGAGAACTGCACCTAGAGCAAATGGCCGCCGGGGAAGGTGTCCTGCTACCCACTGGGTATTCTAAGATTCGTGATCAGAGTAAAAGCATCAGCCCAAGATTAATTTTATGGTTTAATTTGCCTTAAGGGCGCACTAGATAATTACAAAAATATACAGTAAAGCTATACAACGTAATTACAATGGAATGGCAGTCAGAGTAAAAATACAACAATAATGTACAAGGCTAAAAGGTATAAGCTATGGATCAATATTACCGGGTATTATGGTCTTGGGAAGGCAGGGGGCTCTGCCGTCCCCAGGTAACAGTCTTCAGTTCCTGAATAGTCCCTTGGTCTTTCCTAGACCATCTTCTTGGCTTCTGTGTGAGAAATGGAATGAGACCAGCAGCCTGGTCATGGCTAGTTTTTTAGACCTGCTAGGCCCATCCCCATTGCTTTGAAGCACGCATATTAATTGGCCTGCAATTCATATGGAACAGGAAACAATGCCTGAGCTTGGGCTATTTACCATACGACTGAACATCTCATTCAGTCACTGGCCTAGACTAATTAGCATGTAAAGGCCTATTGATTCCTAGTGGACATCAAAACCTGTCGTACTGGATATGCTAATAGGCAATGTGTAGCTAAAAGTCTGTGGCTGTGTGAACTGACAAAATGGAGGCTGGTACAGGCCCTATACAAAATGGCGACAACCTTTTCCTTACATAACCCTTGTGCCTTTTTCTCTCGAAAATTTTCTCCAACTGAACGTAATTATGACGTCGGTAATCGGGAGTTATTGGCCATGAAGTGGGCGTTTGAAGAGTGGAGACATTGGCTGGAGGGAGCCAAACATCAGGTGGTGGTCCTCATGGACCATAAGAATCTGGTTTATCTGGAATCAGCCAAGCGACTTAATCCTAGACAAGCCAGGTGAGCCTTGTTTTTCACACGTTTTAATTTTGTGGTTTCCTTTCTTCCTGGCACTAAGAATGTTAAGGCGGATGCCCTCTCGAGGAGTTTCCTTGCGGACTCTCCTGAGTTATCTGATCCTGCTGTTATATTGAAAGAGGGTGTAGTTCTTTCCGCCATCTCGCCCAATTTGAGACTGGTTCTGGAAGGGTGTCAGGAGGATAAACCCGAGCGCTGCCCTATTGGGAAATTGTTTGTCCCAGACCGGTGGAAAAAGAGTGTGAAGTCTGAGATTCATTGTTCCGCGTTGGCCGGTCATCCCGGAATTTTTGGTACCAGAGACTTGGTTAGTCGGTCCTTTTGGTGGCCTACTTTGTCTCATGACGTCAGGGAATTTGTGCAGTCCTGCGGGACTTGCTCTCGCTCCAAGCCTTGCTCTCGCTCTAGTGGTTTGTTGATGCCATTGCCTGTGCCCAAGAGACCATGGACCCATATCTCTATGGATTTCATTTCCGACCTCCCTGTTTCTCAGAGAATGACCGTTATCTGGGTGATTTGTGATAGGTTTTCCAAAATGATACATCTTGTGTCATTACCTAAGTTGTCTTCCTCCTCCGAATTGGTGCCTTTGTTCCTTCAGCACGTGGTTCGGTTACACGGCATTCCTGAGAACATTGTGTCTGACAGAGGAGTCCAGTTTGTTTCCAGATTTTGGAGGACTTTTTGTTCTAAATTTGGTGTTCAATTGTCTTTCTCCTCTGCTTTTCATCCTAAGACCAATGGACAAACTGAGAGAACAAACCAGACATTGGAGACTTATCTGAGATGCTTTGTGTCTGCTGATCAAGATGACTGGGTCTCTTTTTTGCCTTTGGCTGAGTTTGCTCTTAATAATAGGGCTAGCTCTGCCACTTTGATGTCTCCATTTTTCTGCAATTTTGGGTTTCACCCTCGATTTTCTTCGGGACAGACGGAGGCTTCTGTGTGTCCAGGTGTTGACTCTGTTGTGGAGCGTATGCAGCAGATTTGGGACCAGGTAGTGGAGAGGTTGTCCCTCTCTCATGAGAGGGCCCAGCGGTTTGCCAACCGGCATAGGACTGGTGGTCCTCGGTTTGAAGTGGGGGACTTGGTCTGGTTGTCCTCAAGAAATATCCCTATGAGAGTTGCATCTCCTAAGTTTAAGCCTAGGTTCATTGGACCTTATAAGATCATGGAGATTCTTAATCCTGTTTCCTTTCGTTTACTTCTTCCAGGGACATTTAAGATCCATAACGTGTTCCACAAGTCCTTATTGAAGAGGTTTGTCGAGCCAGTGGTTCCTATGGCTGCGCCTCCTGACCCTGTTTTGGTTGAGGGCAATCTGGAGTATGTGGTTGAGAAAATATTGGATTCTCGTTTTTCTAGACGAAAACTCCAGTATTTGGTTAAGTGGAGAGGTTATGGTCAGGAGGACAATTCTTGGGTGTTTGCTTCGGACATCCATGCTAGGAGACTGATCCGTGCGTATCACAGAGCTCATCCTGACCGACCTGATTGCCCAAATGAGGGTTCAGTGACCCCTCCTCAAGGGGGGGGTACTGTTGTGAATGTGTTAGAAATGAATTCTGAGCAGAAGCTCCCTCTGGTGGTTACAAACAGTACTGAACCATTCAATGATGATTGGCAATCAGGAGTTACAGACTGGTCTTATATAAGGGAGGTTCCCTCCCATCATGGTTGCCGGTGATCAATTGTTCTTGTCTCAACTGTGGTTCCTGGTTCACTTTGGAAGCTTGCTGAGTCTTGCCTCTTCTCCTGCTCTCAGATAAGATATTTTCTGTTTTTTTTTGTGCTTGCTTTTTGCATTGTTCCTGCACTTCTGTGGAGGTCAGCCAGGTCCCCTCCGGGGGCTTGTGCTCCTCTCAGTTTTTCTGAGCCAC
The DNA here is from genome assembly GCA_033576555.1 of Oophaga sylvatica. Lineage (NCBI taxonomy): Eukaryota > Metazoa > Chordata > Amphibia > Anura > Dendrobatidae > Oophaga > Oophaga sylvatica. The sequence continues at coordinate 27,331,483 of JARQOD010000004.1, forward strand.
TGTTATTTGTTCATTTGCCTTCTCCAGTTTTTTCAGTGGCTGGGGGCTTCCTATGTTCTTTGGGGATCTGCTCCGGGGCAGATAGCTTTCCTCTTTCTATCTTTAGGTGTAGTTAACCTCTCAGGCTGTGACGAGGCGTCTAGGACCAACGTAGGAACGCTCCACGGCTGCCTTTAGTTGTGGTGGTTAGTCAGGGTACTGCAATCCAGTAGATTCCAACCTCTCTGGTGTATTGCCGTTTTTGCCTGCTCTCCTCAGCTACCAAATCATAACACGGTACCACCTGACCGCTGAACACAGGCGCCGGAGACCGTGAGAGAAGAGCAGGGGGGCTGCAGAGACCGCGCTGGCGGAGGGGTGAGTATATAGAACAGCTGCGCTCCTCCTCCCCCTGTATATGACTCGAGTATAAGCCGAGAGGGGGACTTTCAGCCCTAAAAATGGGCTGAAAATCTCGGCTTATACTCGAGTATATACAGTATGCAATGGTTTACTGTATGCAAACCATGTCTCATATCCTGTCGTGTTCTGTAATGATTTTACAGATGCCGACAATTGAATTATCGGCTATTCTGCTGTCTACCTCTGTATGAAATATATATATATATATATATATATATGTGTGTCTCACTGTATATATATACATATATATATATATATATATATATATATATATATATACACTGCTCAAAAAATAAAGGGAACACTCAAATAACACATCCTAGATCTAAATGAATGAAATATTCTCATTGAATACTTTGTTGTGTACAAAGTTGAATGTGCTGTCATCATAAACACACAAAAATTATCAATGGAAATCAAATTTTTGAACCAATGGAGGCCTGGATTTGGAGAGACCCCCAAAATGAAAGTGGAAACAAGTCAAAATGAAAATCAAAACAAGACAAAATTAAAGTGGAAACAAGTCAAAATGATGCTCAGTATTGTGTGTGGCCTACATGTGCCTGTATGACCTCACTACAACTCATGGGCATGCTCCTGATGAGGTTTCGGATGTTGTCCTGAGGAATCTCCTCTCAGACCTGGACTAAAGCATCCGTCAACTCCTGGACAGTCTGTGGTGTAACGTGACGTTGATGGATGGAGCGAGACATGCTGTCCCAGATGTGCTCAATCGGATTCAGGTCTGGGGAACAGCACATTTATCTTTGTACACAACAAAGTATTCAATGAGAATATTTCATTCATTTAGATCTAGGATGTGCTATTTGAGTGTTCCCTTTATTTTTTTGAGCAGTGTATATAGACTGTATGTATGTTTTCATGAATATTTGAGGCAGGTACCTTCCCTACTTTGGAGCTGGCTAATTGGATCCAAGCATGCTCAGTTAAAAAAAAAGGAATCCATCGCCGGATTCCGTCATTTGATGGATCCGGCGCCCATGGGCTTCCATTCTAGCAAACGACGACACAAAAAACGTTCCTTTGTCCGTTGTCACCGGCCGCCGGACAAAGAATTTTCGACAGATCTGGCGAACGACGGATGAAACTTGAGGCTATCCGTCGCAATCTGTTGCTAATACAAGTCAATGAGAAAGAAACTGATCCATCGGCAACAGTCACCGGATCCGTTTTCTTCAAAATTCGACGGATTGCGACTGATAGCAAAAAACTGATGTGTGAAAGGGGCCTTATAAATACATACAGCATGTATAGGGGCAGTGGGGGTGGATGAATGGGGTTGTCAAGTTAATATATTTATTTAATATATAGAAAGTTATATATTTTGCTAAAATACTTCTCGTAACACAGGTGGTTGCAGTTTGCCATTCCAACTATTTTAGGTCTATGTGATTCAAATAGAGCAGTCGGTCAGCCCCCCTAATCAAACAATTCTGGCCATGTACTGACACAGGAAAGGCCTTACTGTATCAAGCCCAGGGCTAGAAGTGATACACACAGATTGGGTGTCAGGATTCCAACCCAGCAGCTCTTGTGCACCAGGCGGCAGCTCTTCCCTCTGAGCTATTCAGCTCGCTGGACAGTTCCTTGCTACATCAGATTCTAGTACCTGTGTTGTTCCTGATGTCTCCACCCCAACTTCCTGATTGACTCACCCTATGATCTCCTGATTGAGCACGTTACTTAAACCTGGCACTGAACTTCCTTTGTTGCGAGATTATTGATCTCCCAGCCTATAGTCTAGCTTCTTCCCACCTGCTGCTTAACATCAAGATCCTACTGCTGCTCCATGTACCGACCTCTGGCTGTATCCTGACTACAATTCCTGCTTATCCTCAAGATCCAACTGCTGGCTATATTCTGATGACGCTACCTGCCAGTGCTGCCCTTAGTGCGTGCAATATCATTACTCCAACAAAGGTAAGGACATTGAGGCTTTGGTCCTTGGCATTTGTATCACCTTGGAATGGGGAAACCCTTAGTTTTTTGTGACTTTGCTCTTGTTGCCTACCTCCACGTTATTATTTTCTGTCTTCCAGAGTAGAGAGAAGGTGACACAGACATTGGGTAGCCTAAGAAGATGATATAAATAGGTGGCAAAGAAAGCGCAGGCAATGTGAACCTTTATGGTGCCAGAAGCTAGTGCTGTATTATTAGCAAGTGCCAGGGCCTGGACAAAGCATTTTGGTTCCATAGACAGATAAGGCAATGGCGCCCCTCCACTGCTATGCAAAGGAATGGCTCAGAGGAAAGTAGCAGGACCCCTAATGTATCCCCTACAGATGTATTAGATAACAAGCTCTGATGACCTCTTCTATTAAAATTGTTTCTGTTTATCCCAATAAATACCAGCAAAAGTTCTTTGGCTGAAAAGATCTTTTGGACTGCACAAACGATCTTTGTTTTCGGCAGCGCATCTTTCTCTGTAAACAGGACTCGTGCTGAACAATGGCAGCCTATGTGCAGTAAACAGTCTATTACAGATCTTCCAGTGTAGGGAAGCAGGGTTGGCCTGGGTATACTGGGTATTAAATGATCGCCAACCAGCAAGCATGTTGTAGCCTCACTTACAACATGGCTCCATTCCATGCCTATAGAGACAAGCGAAAGCAGGAGGCTCACTATATATTTTTAGAGATGAGCAAACCCAAACTGTGAAGTTGGGGGTTCGTGTCAGACAGCTAAACTGTGCTAAACTCCGAACTCAAGAGAGATAGAGAAAGAAAATTTTACACCACCAAATTTCGGGTCCCCATTTACTTCTATGGTGTTTAGCTTCTGTTTCAAGTTATGGAAGAGTTCTGGTACCGGAACCGAACTTTGGACTATAGTTCAGTCATACCAGATGAACCCAAACATCCATGGGTCTGCTCATCACTATATATTTTTATTGGCTTGTTTCTTTTTTTTGCATTTTAGGGCCAAAGCCAGAAATGGATCCAAACACTACATACAGTATGCAAACCCAAACTTTTTAATTTGTAATATTTTCTACATAAGTTTGTTTCACATCCAGCTGGTATAGTCGCTCAGTCTTCGTCATATCCTCTATAGAGGGCTCTGGACCACCCTTCCAGCAATCTCGATGTTTCAGTCATCCAGAGGTCTCCCAGCAGCAGCTGATAGATGGAAAACACCAATGGAGGAGCCAGAAGGGATGAGGTCAGGGCAGGCGTAATATAGGTAGAAAAGCCGAGAGTTAGGAAGGCTGCAGTCAAAAAACCAAGTCAAGATTCTGTGAAATTAGAATTATAATGCAAAAAAACCTTAAAATATAGTTTTACCTTTTGCTGACTATGGAGTTCAGTCAGAATGTCTACACAAGGTGAAAACTTTGACATCTGGCATTTAACACCTACAGTATTTGCCAGTCAAACCATAGGGAACACCTTGCTTGGCCCAGATGGTTCTCCACCATTGACAGCTACCTGTTAATTACTGTCTGTACACACTCCATGTCTGCTCTTCATCAAATATTCTGCTTCAATGACCTGTTCCCAGCTGGGGGTGCAAGCAGTGAGCCACCCCCCCCCCAGCCTTTTATCTGTATAGTTATAACTCCATGAAGGACAGTCAGAAGTTCAATACCCCAGTAATTCAACATGGTGGCCATCATAAAGTAGTTTTTCTAGATTGGATAAATCCTTATACGTATTTATAAAGGCATCTACATTTCTCCAGTCCTGGTAAAAAAAAAAACAGAAGCAAATTAAGGAAATTACATTGTAATTACGCTGTAGACAATTAATAACGTGATTTAATGAACACAAGGACAGCGATCGGTAATTCACTCCTAACCTTCACGACTGTACTCTGGTTATGCCGCCTGACACCATGTAATCGCTTATTTGTAGTAAATCTATAAAGCCAACCAAAATTTTCTTTTCCTGGGATGAGAACTAAACAGTTTTTCTTCTAAGCATCCGGCAAGAAATTGTAAACAACTGGAAATGAGCTTCGGAAAATTTACCGGACACAGATACGGTGACCCCATTTGTGAACATTTATAACTGGAAATAAACATTTTTATGTTATGATCGAAAATAATAAGTGTTAACGCTTTGGTTGCACTTCATAGCTTTTGTCTACCCCAAGTGGCAGGCAGCAATCTATAGTGACACTCCGACGGTGGACCAGTTTAGAACGTTCTTCTCAAGGTGAATGTGTAAGCAGGTTACTAGGATGCAACATGCAGACACGGACGAGGGTGAATGTGTAAGCAGGTTACTAGGATGCAACATGCAGACACGGACGAGGCGGAAGGAAGCAACTAAACTATTTAGGGTTTAATATCCCAAGGAGTCAATTATTCAAAGTGAACAGGATATAAAGTAATACAATATTAGCAAAAATGACAATTTCCACACTTTAATAGTTATAGGCTGGATTCTCTATCCTATCTGACTATCTTCCAGTAGGAGCGATGCCCTAATGTCCCTTGTGTGATAACTTCCAAGGATGGCGCTAACAACTATAAGGTCACACGACAATGTCTCTCCAGCACGTTTCCACTTAGGTTATAGGAGCTAATGGGGGCCACCGGTCTTTCCCGCTAAGCCACAAGTCCTTCTGACAAAGTCATGTAATGCTCTATGGGCCTTCCTCACACTTCGAGACTGGTATTCCTGAGTAGACAGAAGAATAAAACATGGAGGATCCAGCTCCGGAACTGATAAAAAATTCCAAAGTTTATTAAAAAATGCATAAAAACACAAGGGTTAAAAAAAAACGCAGGGAGCTTAGGAGTCAGGACTAGAGATGAGCGAACCTGAACTGTAAGAGAGAGAGCGAGAGACTCAGCTTCCTTTAGCAGCCCCCTTGCACTTACTACCACCATTTTTCAAGACTAAAGTTTGGGTCCCCATTGAGTTCTATTGGGTTTCCGGCTCTGGTTAAAGTCTTGGTAGAGTTCTGGTACCCGAACCAAACTTTGGAAGTTCAGTCCAACCCGATGAACCCGAACTTCCATAGACCCGCTCATCCCGACTCAGGACAAGTAGCAGCTCACGCATTTCGGATCATACTTGTCCTTACTCATAGGCGTAATAAATGAAAAAGCCCTGGCATTAAAATACCAATTGGCTTTTCTTTTGATTTTCCTGCCTGGAACATCATCACCGTTGTGGAGTGACACCCACAACATCATGCCAGGCCATCTAATCAAAAGCTCACAAGGCTCCCATCCAGCGGCCATGGAATACTGACTGGGGTACTCTTCCAACATCCTGCAAATATATTTGCTCAAATCTAATAAAGACAATTAGTATGAAAATGATTTATTGACTTCTGTGGATGTTGTGGACATACCGCTGGCCCGTCCGCCTGCTGCAACCACTAGAGGGAGTTTAGGTGCTTTCTGTACTCATATATTACCGTTAACCCCTTAGTAGTGCCAGCAGTTTACTAACATGTTAACACATAACTCTTTATCTATTTGGAGCAATATATTAGAATATTTTTTACTCCAGCCTTTAATTATTTATTACAAAATTAATTGGCTATAGATTTGATTTTAATTATCGGTATTGATTCAGCCTTGCTATTGTCTCAGACTACAAAACTCCAGTGGTTGTACACAAGTGAAAATAGGGAGCATAGGTATAAGCCGTCCCGAGTTTGGTATTTTGATTTCATTGCAGTATTTCTTTTAAAATTGGGACATATTTTTCTTAATTGAAACTCTCATTATACCAGCATACCGTCATATAATGCTAAAATACTCCTTCCATATAGGTCCCACATAACATGCAGTATTTACATAATGATCTTTTCAAGAGGCCACATTGTACAGCCATAGGAGGGAACTGATCAGTTCCTCTACACCAGTTTTCTGGAATCAAAAGTTTAAAAATTTGAAATAAAATTTTTGCCAAAATTTTGCATTATTCTGCCCTTTTTACGCTATTAATAATAGTGGGCTGTGCCTAATTAAAGGAAACAGGGCCGCACAAAAAATTATTGTGTGCCAGAAAACTGGCGTACATTGAAGCTGAAATCTTCTCCCGTCTTGATACATTTCCCCATATAATTCCCACACAATGCTAGAATACAATGCAGTATAATACAAAACTGACTTCATTATTTTATCCTGCCACTCACACAACCTGTAACTTTCCCGCTATCGGTTCGCGTCTATTTATATATTCCGGCATTTTCGTTGCCTGCTGTGTTTATTTCTGCAGATAAGAATTTGCCACATTTTGTCAGATAATAAGCAGGAGCCGCGCCGGGTGTTGAAGAATTCACCCGCTCCAGGGTTTACTGTGAACATCTAACACCGCCGCAAAGAGAATGTGTTCCTAGTGACAACTCTGGAAAAACAACTCGTTTGTATGCAAATTAGCACTAAATGAAAACAGCCATTAACTTGAACAATTCAAAATCAATTATTAAAACTATTGTTTCGGCCGGTTTCACACTTTTTTTTAATTTATTTATTTTACTCACTTATATAGCGCCATTTATTCCACCGCTCTTTGCAGGCATCATCATTGGGGCTCACAATCTAAATTCCCTATCAGTATGTTTTTGGAGTGTGGGAGGAAAATCCCCTTTCTTGAAAAACAGTTTGTAGATTTTTCATTCACAGTCCATTTTTGGTACGGGCGTCAGGTTTTACAATCCTTGTTTCACCTGTTTTTTCTCATATGAAAAAAAAACATGATCTAAGCTTCTCCTACACATTAAAGAGAATCTATCAGTAGGATTAAACCCCCGCCAAACCGCATATATGGGAATACAGTTCTTTGAATTGTAAATCCATTGACACCTTTATATCTTCTATCTGTTGCTGCATTCCCGAGCAATGAGTTAAAAAACACTTTTTAACCCCTATTTTAACCTTAAAGACCAGACCAAACTTTTGAAATCTGACCAGTGTCACTTCGTGTGGTAATAACTTTTCTTTTTCCACGATTATGGCAGAAGCCATGCACCCAGGGCACATTCCCCACTTGCCCCCCTAGATATGCCCCTGCCAAAATCACCCACACACAGGGAGGGCTGTATATCAGGTCATAGGAGACGCTATGTATATCATAGAAATTAAATTGCATTCATCCATTATGCACAGAGGGATGGAGGAGTAGAAAAGTCTGCAGCTAACGAGCTTAAAGCAGGGGTGGGCAATTCATTTTCCAGATGGGCCACATGAGAGACCATGACTGTTGTCGACGGCTGAACCAATAGCTTGAAATTAATTTTACTCAATATTAATTTATTAATATTAATAGTATCACTCAATATTGAGCAGAATTAAGTATGCTGACACCCCCTATATATCTTTGAACCCAAGTACAGCCCCTTCTGTATATCGTATGAACCCTCCCACAGCCCCTTATATACAGAATGAGCCTCACACAGCCTCCCCATATACAATATGAGCCTCACTCAGCCTCTCCATATGCAGCATGAGCCTCACACAGCCTCCCTATATACAGCATAAGGCCCCCACAGCCTTCCCATATACTGCATGAGGCCCCCACAGCCTCCCCATATACTGCATGAGGCCCCCACAGCCTTCTCATATACTGAATGAGGCCCCCATAGACTCCCCATATACAATATGAGCCTCACTCAGCCTCTCCACATGAAGCATGAGCCTCACACAGACTCCTTATATACAGCATGAGCCCCACACAGCCTCCCTATATACAGCATGAGCCCCACTCAGCCTCCCCATGTACAGCATGAGGCCCCCACAGCCTTCCCATATACTGCATGAGGCCCCAACAGCCTCCCCATATACTTCATGAGGCCCCCATAGACTCCCCATGTGCAGCATGTCACCCCCATAGCCTCCCCATGTGCTGCATGTCACCCCCATAGTCTTCCCATGTGCTGCACGTCACCCCCAGTCTCCCCGTGTGCAGCATGTCACCCCCATTGCCTCCTCTTGTGCTGCATGTCACCCCCATAGAATCCCCATGTGCTGCACGTCACCCCCATAGAATCCCCATGTGCTTCACGTCATATCAAAGAATCCCCATGTGCTACACGTCACCCCCATAGAATCCCATGTGCTACACGTCACCCCAAAGAATCCCCATGTGCTACACGTCACATCCATAGAATCCCCATGTGCTACACATCACCCCAAAGAATCCCCATGTGCTACACGTCACCCCCATAGAATCTCCATGTGCTGTCTGTCACCCCATAGAATCCCCATGTGCTTCACGTCACCCCCATAGAATCCCCATGTGCTGCATGTCACCCCAAAGAATCCCCATGTGCTGCACATCACCCCCATAGAATCCCCATGTGCTGCACATCACCCCCATAGAATCCCCATGTGCTGCACATCACCCCTATAGAATCCCCATGTGCTGCACGTCACTCCATAGAATCCCCATGTGCTGTCTGTCACCCCCATAGAATCCCCATGTGCTGTCTGTCACCCACATAGAATCCCCATGTGCTGTCTGTCACCCCCATAGAATTTCCATGTGCTGCATGTGACTCCATAGAATCCCCATGTGCTGTCTGTCACCCCCATAGAATCCCCATGTGCTGTCTGTTACCCCCATAGAATCCCCATGTGCTGCACGTGACTCCATAGAATCCCCATGTGCTACACATCACCCCAAAGAATCCCCATGTGCTACACGTCACCCCCATAGAATCCCCATGTGCTTTACGTCATACCAATAGAATCCCCATGTCCTAGACATCACCCCCATAGAATCCCCATGTGCTGTCTGTCACCCCCATAGAATCCCCATGTGCTGCACGTCACTCCATAGAATCCCCATGTGCTGTCTGTCACCCCCATAGAATCCCCATGTGCTGTCTGTCACCCACATAGAATCCCCATGTGCTGTCTGTCACCCCCATAGAATTTCCATGTGCTGCATGTGACTCCATAGAATCCCCATGTGCTGTCTGTCACCCCCATAGAATCCCCATGTGCTGTCTGTTACCCCCATAGAATCCCCATGTGCTGCACGTGACTCCATAGAATCCCCATGTGCTACACATCACCCAAAGAATCCCCATGTGCTACACGTCACCCCCATAGAATCCCCATGTGCTTTACGTCATACCAATAGAATCCCCATGTCCTAGACATCACCCCCATAGAATCCCCATGTGCTGTCTGTCACCCCCATAGAATCCCCATGTGCTGTCTGTCACCCCCATAGAATCCCCATGTGCTGTCTGTTACCCCATAGAATCCCCATGTGCTGCACGTGACTCCATAGAATCCCCATGTGCTACACATCACCCCAAAGAATCCCCATGTGCTACACGTCACCCCCATAGAATCCCCATGTGCTTTACGTCATACCAATAGAATCCCCATGTCCTAGACATCACCCCCATAGAATCCCCATGTGCTGTCTGTCACCCCATAGAATCCCCATGTGCTGCACGTCACTCCATAGAATCCCCATGTGCTGTCTGTCACCCCCATAGAATCCCCATGTGCTGTCTGTCACCCACATAGAATCCCCATGTGCTGTCTGTCACCCCCATAGAATTTCCATGTGCTGCATGTGACTCCATAGAATCCCCATGTGCTGTCTGTCACCCCCATAGAATCCCCATGTGCTGTCTGTTACCCCCATAGAATCCCCATGTGCTGCACGTGACTCCATAGAATCCCCATGTGCTACACATCACCCCAAAGAATCCCCATGTGCTACACGTCACCCCCATAGAATCCCCATGTGCTGCACGTCACTCCATAGAATCCCCATGTGCTGTCTGTCACCCCCATAGAATCCCCATGTGCTGTCTGTCACCCACATAGAATCCCCATGTGCTGTCTGTCACCCCCATAGAATTTCCATGTGCTGCATGTGACTCCATAGAATCCCCATGTGCTGTCTGTCACCCCCATAGAATCCCCATGTGCTGTCTGTTACCCCCATAGAATCCCCATGTGCTGCACGTGACTCCATAGAATCCCCATGTGCTACACATCACCCCAAAGAATCCCCATGTGCTACACGTCACCCCCATAGAATCCCCATGTGCTTTACGTCATACCAATAGAATCCCCATGTCCTAGACATCACCCCCATAGAATCCCCATGTGCTGTCTGTCACCCCCATAGAATCCCCATGTGCTGTCTGTCACCCCCATAGAATCCCCATGTGCTGTCTGTCACCCCCATAGAATCCCCATGTGCTACACGTCACCCCCATAGAATCCCCATGTGCTGCACGTCACTCCATAGAATCCCCATGTGCTGCATGTCAACCCCATAGAATCCCCATGTGCTGTGTGTCACCCCCATAGAATCCCCATGTGCTGTCTGTCACCCCCATAGAATCCCCATGTGCTACACGTCACCCCCATAGAATCCCCATGTGCTTCACGTCACCCCATAGAATCCCCATGTGCTGTCTGTCACCCCCATAGAATCCCTATGTTCTATCTGTCACCCCCATAGAATCCCCATGTTCATACACATGAAAAAAAAAAAAGAACACCACATACTCACCTCGGTCCCATTCTCCGACACTCTGCTTCTGTTGCTGTCTCTGGTGCTCTGACTCTCCGGCGGTACACAGTGGACTAGATGAAATGACGTCATCACGTCAGCTGTTTCACACGCTGATTGGTGGAGGAAGTGGCCGGAGGCCCCTCCTCCACCAATGCTGACTGCGCCTAGGGAGACAACGAGCGGGCGGGCCGCACTTTGCCCAGGTCTGGCCTGAAGGGATTATCCAGATTTGGGCTTCAAGTCTGCAATCAGTCTATGTGACTGTAGACTCATGAATTTTCACAGTGCACACTGTCGGGATTCTCCGGTGCCAGCACCAGGTTCGGGATGCACACGTCTAGTCAGCACGTGACCGCATGTTTTCAAATCAAATACTTGTGGTCATGCAACAGCCTGCTCCTGGCACTGGCACAGGAGAATCCTAATAGTGTGCATTCTGCGCGCTATGAGAGTTCACAATTCTGAAGTCACATAGAGTGACTGCAACCTAGAGTCCCAAGCCTTTAACCCATTATATTGATCTGATAAGGTGATGATGACACATGCTCCAACTTGCCTAATGGAAAAGAGAAGAATTAACTGGGTAGAAGGGAAAAATTATTATTATTATTATACATTTTTATAGAGCCATTTATTCCATGGCGCTTTACATGTGAAGAGGGGCAAATATAGACAAGTACAGTAAACATGAGAAATACAAGGCACACACAAGTACAGAAGGAGAGATGACACTGCCCGCAAGGGCTCACAGTCTACAGGGATGGGTGAGGATACACTAGGAGAGGGTAGAACTGGTCGTGCGGTGGTTCAGTAGACTGATGATCATTGCAGGTTGTAGGCTTGTCGGAAGAGGTGGGTCTTCAGGTTCTTTTTGAAGGTTTCCATGGTAGGCGCAAGTCTGATGTGTTGGGGTAGAGAGTTCCAGAGTATGGGAGAGGCACGGGAGAAGCTTTGTATGCGGTTGTGGGAAGAAGAGATAAGAGGGGAGTAGAGGAGGAGATCTTGAGAGGATCGAAGGTTGCGTGTGGGTATGTACCGGGAGACCATGTCACAGATGTATGGAGGAGACAGGTTGTGGATGGCTTTGTAGGTCATGATTAGGGTTTTGAACTGGAGCCTCTGGACGATAGGAAGCCAATGAAGGGCTTGGCAGAGAGGAGAGGCTGGGGAATAACGGGGAGACAGGTGTATTAGTCGGGTGGCAGAGTGCAGGATGGATTGGAGTGGTGCCAGAGTGCTAGAGGGAAGGCCAGAGAGTAGGAGGTTGCAGTAGTCGAGGCGGGAGATGATGAGGGCATGCACTAGTGTTTTTGTAGTTTCATGGTCAAGGAATGCACGGATCCGGGAAATATTTTTGAGTTTGAGACGGCAGGAGGGGGCAAGGGTTTGGACATGTGGCTTGAAAGAGAGGGCAGAGTCGAGGATCACTCCGAGGCACCGAGCATGCGGGACTGGGGAAAGTGAGCAGCCATTGACGTTGATTGACAGGTCTGGTGGGGGGTAGAGTGAGATGGGGGAAAGATGATGAATTCTGTTTTGTCCATGTTCAGTTTTAGAAAGCGAGGAGAAAAGAAAGCAGAAATAGCAGACAGACATTGTGGGATTTTGGTCAGTAAGGAGGTGATGTCAGGTCCAGATAGGTAGATCTGCGTGTCATTGGCGTAGAGATGATACTCTATAAAATGAGCAATTGTAAGTACATAATGCTATATAATATGGTGATAGCAGCATATTAAGTGGAGAAAAACTTTGATAGGAGTAGATGTGCTTCTTTCAGTTTGATACTTGATAGAACCAGGAAACCTCTCATAAAGAATCCCTTATTCAGGACATATACTTTTCAGTTCTAACTGTAGAGTAGTTTTAAATCTCTTTCTCTCTGGAGGACCTGGCAAACTCTTTAGTTTTATGGATTACTCATAATCGGAGTCATGTAATACCTTATTGGCAGGGGTATTAAGCACTTATTAATAAGTTCTCCACATATTACAGGGGCTCTTTTGCAAAATCCAAGCAGTGGAGCACCATGTGACAAACTTTAGTTCAAAGAATCCTTGCAAGAATATGGCAGTCCCCTTAAAAAAGGTTTTCCAGGATTAGAAAATCTTGCATACGTTCTCGCTAAAACAGTGCCACACCTATCCTCCAGTTGTGTATGCTTTTGTAGCTCAGTCTTATTGTGTAGCCCTGGTACACAATACCAGGAGGATGAGTGGAGAGGTAACAGTTAAGGGCTCTTCACAACATCACGTACACTTCTGACACACCCAGCAGGGGTGTGGAAGGGAGTGATTTAGTCAGTCAGTTTCCTGTCCTTGGACAGAGTAGACGTGTCCAGTCTGAGCCTGTTAGCAGTTCAGAAAGTGGAGGCTAGTACAGGTGGTCTAGTTCACCTCAGCCTAGTCAGAGCTGTGCCCCACTGGAAGACAGACGGAGATATCTATTAAGAGTCGAGCAAATCGAAGGGCAAAGTGGAAGGAATATTTAAAAAGTGCTTTTGGCTTGGAGAAGTCCTGCACATTGCTACCGGTCACTGGGGACCGAAGGATCACTATTAGCTACAAGCATAGTGGTAAGAAAACCAGAGATTTACCGGACCTTAGGTCACGGCAAACAGCCCCAAATAGTCAGTACGTAACTGGGGTCAGGGGGAGTGAAGACTTTGAGCCTGATCAGCAAGATAGGAATTCAACTCTCTCACAGGAAGGCTCCGACCACAAAATTGACTGGGCAGTACAGCTTTGGAATAGCTGGAATTATAGAGGGAACTACGCTGCAGGCTGGTTGGACTCATCATTATTGGACAGTAAAGGAGGCCCCTAATTCGCTTAACCGTTGCCTCAAAGCTCATCCTCCATCAACCCCATCAGCCTCCCTGGGACCTGCCTTACCATCTTACAAGTAAAGGTATGGAAAGACGCTGACCGTGTGAGACTGAGTTATTATTGCATGCCTGCACAATCCCTACCTAACTACCGACCTGAGGGAAGAGTCCCACCTGTAGGGGACCTGACATCTAGCTGCCTCACCATCCCCTCAGAGCTCTACAGCAGCGCTGGTATAAATTACCAGAAGACTACAGGTGGCGTCACGAACTGTATATAAATCTATCCCCTGTAAATATATCCCCAACATACGCCAGACCGCCAGGGCCACAGACCGAGCCACCGCTACCTGTGACAAATCCCCATAGACTTCCATGGGCTCGGCTCTGAGTACCCCATTGCCCTGGTAACCCACAATTGTGGTGGCGGGTCGACACAAAACTTTGGCGTCACGAACAGGATACGAAACTTGCAGCATTGCGAGCCCTGTGTGCCTGTGGAGTGTTTTGATGAAAAAGACTGTTGCTGTTGTTTGGCGCCAAATACCGCCATATTTGCCGCCAGATTCGCGCCCTAAGGCGCTGGAGAAGAAGGTGGGCGTACCTGAAAGAGCGCGCAAAGTCTTGGACACGCCCCCGGCTCTGACTCAGCGGCAGGTCCTGCAACAGGAAGTGAACGCTCTGACATCAGAGCGCCTGCGACGAAGGTCCTGTTCCCACTGCGGTGCCTGTGAAATAGCAGCGTCTGAAACCGGTAGGCTCCGTTTAACCAAGGGGGCGCTAAGATGTCACAACAACCGGCTGACAGTGCGGCCCCGGCCGGAGGTCCCAATCCCGCACCGCTTGGTATTGTAGCGCCAGATGGGGGCGCAGGCCCTGCACCCAGTCCGGTAGTCCCGATCATGCCACTAACGCTCCCATATATGCCTGGGGCGAAATGGCTTCCCCAGTACAGCGGTGAGCCAGGCACATTAGCAGGCTTCAAGCGGAAGTTATGCAGCATCCTAGAAATGTACTCCATGCCTGAGAGACAAAAAGCTGCTGTGCTAATAGGGCAGCTAACTGGCGCTGCTGAGAGGGAAGTGGAGACTTGGGATACCGTTGATCAGGAGTCGGTACCTGCGATCTTCCTTAAGCTGCATGCCATATTTGAAGACCGCACAGAAACGGATCTCCGGATGGCCTTCTATCACTGTTCACAACAGCCAGGTGACAGCATCCGGGACTACGCTTGCCGACTACAGGGAGCCCTGAGAGCCCTCAAGCAAATTAACAATTTAAATGCTATCGACGAGAATAAAATGCTGAAAGAACAATTTATACAGGGATTGAGATCCCAAGAGGAACGCAGAACTGTAAACTGGTGGTCCTTAGACCATCCGGATGCTACCTTTGATGCCCTAAAGGACATGGCAGTAAAAGGGCTGCGGCCCCTGGGCAAACCCGAGGTGACAACCCAACATCATCAGGCTGAAGTCACTCTGGAACCGGCAGTAACCCCCTTTTCCCCGCTAGTGGCTGAAGCCAAAGCGCAGGTGACACCTCCTAGTGAATTGGACTGTCTGCGCTCAGAGGTGCGCCAGCTGACTAAAAATCTGGCTGCTGTAATGAGTGCCCTGCAGCTGCGGAAAGAGGAGGAAGGAAAGATCTTGTTAGCTGACTGCCCAGAAGACGTCCCGTGGATGCACCGGAGAAGAAAGAAGACGTCGCCCCCCCGGAGGAGGACAACGCCACCCCCAGGAGCGACCTCTGATCAACACCCTCCTCGTCGAGAGATCATCTGTTACCGATGCAACCGGAAAGGTCATATGTCTCCACAGTGTCCTTTAAACGGGCAGAACCTGGGTCCGAGGGCCAACACCCAGGAGAATACCCGTCAGGCCCCTTAGACTGGAACCGCAGGTATGTGGGTGGGCGACCCTACCTGTCTATCATCTTAGATGGTATTGCAGTTCCGGCGTTGTTAGACACTGGGTCCCAAGTGACCCTAATACCTGATGCCCTATATACTAAGTTCTGGTCTATGGACAGTCTTATACCCCCGAGCCCTGACTTTACCGTGTATGCTTCTAATGGTCTTCCTGTAGAAGTACTCGGAACAAAATGTGTAGATGTAAAGGTGGGCAGAGAGGAGTTGAAAGACCAGGGGCTTCTGGTAGTAAAGACTGTAAATGAGGAGAACGGTTTAAATATAATTTTGGGTACTAACATTATCGGTAATTGTTTGGGAGAAGTTGTGTTCTTGCTCCAACAGCTCGCTGAGATTGCCCGACCAAGGCAGAGAGGAGTAATCCAAAGAGAGATCTGGGCCCTGGTGTGTCAGCAGCAAGCGAAGCTTACAGACGGCGAAATTGGTAATGTACGGGTCACTGACTCGGATCCTATTGTGATACCCCCAATGAGTGAAATGATCATTTGGTGCAGGGCAGCCATAGGTCTGAGAGGACAGAATTACCAAGCTGTAGTAGAACCCCACCATTCAGAACATAGACCTACACTTATGACTGCTAGGGGAGTAGTAGAAGTGGTGAATGGAAGAGTACCGGTACGGCTTCTCAATTGGGGAGATGATGAGGTAAACTTACCCCGTTATGCAACCATTGCTAAACTACATGCTGTCGACAATAATTCTATTCTTCCGGCTGAGTCCTTAGACTCCTGTCAAATAGCGGAGGACAATGACCCAGCAACTCAGGTGGCGGAATGGTGTCAGCAACTCCATGTTGGGACGGACACCACTCCCGCTCACCAGAAGCAAGGGGTATTACGGGTGGTGCAAGAGTACGCCCAAGTGTTTAGCAAAAATCCACTTGATTTTGGGATAATTAAGGGAGTCCAACATCATATCCCTACAGGCAGTCATCCTCCCATCAAAGAGCGGTATAGGCCCATACCTCCAGCTCATTATCAGAAGGCTAAAGAAATGTTGAATGATATGAAGAAAGCCGGGGTGATAAGGGATAGTTGTAGCCCCTGGGCAGCCCCTCTAGTTCTGGTTAAAAAGAAAGATGGTAGTATGAGAATGTGTGTGGATTACAGGCAGGTGAACCGCATAACACACAAGGATGCATACCCGTTACCACGTATAGAGGAATCATTAACTGCTCTGAAAACGGCTAACTACTTTTCTACCCTCGATCTGACTAGTGGTTACTGGCAAGTGGCTGTGGCTGAGGAGGATCGTGAGAAAACGGCTTTCACCACCCCAATGGGGCTCTGTGAGTTCGACAGAATGCCGTTTGGGCTCAGCAGTGCCCCAGGAACATTTCAGAGAGTGATGGAAAATTGTCTGGGACATCTCAATTTTGAAACCGTGCTGCTATACCTAGACGACGTTATCGTGTATTCCAAGACATATGAGGACCATCTGAAGCACCTGGCAGAAGTGTTTGAGTCCCTGTCCAGGTACGGGATGAAGTTGAAACCCTCAAAATGCCATCTACTCAAACAGAAGGTACAATACTTGGGGCACATCGTCAGTTCGGAAGGAGTAGCGCCGGACCCAGAGAAAGTCACTGCCATGCAGAAGTGGCCGGAGCCGAAGAACCTTAAGGAAGTGCGACAGTTCCTGGGACTAACGGGTTACTACAGAAGGTTCGTGAAAGATTACACGAAGAAGGCAGCTCCTTTACAGGACCTCCTGGTAGGACAATCCTTAAAGAGCAGAAACCCTCCCTTTAATTGGGGTAAAGAACAGGCTGAAGCATTCCAAAAGATGAAAGAGATCCTTACAGGTGATGAGATCTTAACCTATCCTGATTACAGCCAACCGTTCCTGTTGTACACCGACGCCAGTAATGAAGGTTTGGGAGCAGTTCTCAGTCAGAAGCAGAATGGCCAAGAAAAAGTCATCGCATATGCCAGCAGAAAACTCAGGCCAACTGAGAGGAATCCGGAAAATTATAGCAGCTTCAAGCTGGAGTTTCTGGCGCTGGTCTGGGCCATTACAGAAAGATTTAAGCACTATCTGGCCTCCAATAAGTTCACGGCGTACACAGACAACAACCCATTAACGCACCTGGAAACCGCCAAGCTGGGCGCCATGGAGCAGCGTTGGATGGCTCGGTTGTCCAATTACCAGTTTACTATCAAGTACCGGGCAGGTCGAAAAAATGCTAATGCTGATGCGTTGTCCCGAATGCCGCATGACTCTGATACGGAAGAAGAATCGGATGACCTGGAAGAAATTGAGCTACCTGCGTTCCATCGAAATGGGGTAGTCCACGAGCATCGAGTCCACAGAAAGCAGTATGGTGCAACATTAAATCCTTTACCCCATCACAGCTGGAAAGAGACTCAGGACAGTGATCCAGTGGTCAGCCGCATCAAGGAGTTGTTAAAACAGGAAGGTTCCTCTTTGGAAAAGGATGAACCTATGTCAGCAAAGCTCCTGTGGAACGAGAAAAGCAGGTTGTTCCTATACCGTGAGAAGTTGTGCAGGAGATACGTCAACCCCAGAACCCACGAGATGGTCTGGCAAATAGTGGTCCCCAAGGCAGACGTCCCAATGGTGTTGGAAGCGTACCACGATCAAGCAGGACACTTTGGCTGGAGAAAGCTGGAGACCTTGTTGAGATGCCGGTTCTACTGGGTAGGGATGCGCAGCTCCATCGAGAGGTGGTGTCGGAACTGTGGACCCTGTGGTCTCAGAAGAAAGGACTACGGTAGTCAGAAGGCACCCCTGCAACCTATCCGGACGACTCGTCCCCTGGAGATTGTGGCCCTGGACCACGTCAAATTGTCGCCAAGTAGATCTGGATACTCATACGCCTTGACTATGGTGGACCATTACTCCAGATTTCTGGTGGTTGTTCCAGTTAAGGACCAGACCGCAGTGACGGCAGCGAAGACCTTTCAAGCAAGCTTCTGCAGACCGCATGGGTATCCGGAGCAAGTATTAACCGATCAGGGACCTGCTTTCGAAGCTGATCTATTCAAAGAATTCTGTCACATGTATGGGTGCAAGAAAATTAGAACAACACCATATCACCCTCAAACCAACGGTCTTTGCAAAAAAAATGAACCATATTGTCCTTGACTTGTTGAGATCCATACCGTTGGAAGACAGGAATCGATGGCCGGACTTACTACCTGATTTGGTTGATTTGTATAACCATATACCTGTAAGTTCAACTAACTGCACTCCAGCCTATCTTATGAGAGCAAGGCCCGGAAGACTACCAATGGATCTAGAACTTGGAGTGGTAGAACCGGAGGCAGACGACGCTGTTGAAAACTGGGACATCAATTGGCAAGAGCAATACAGAAGAGTACAAATCTGTGTAGAGGAAAGTCTTAACAAGGCACGGGAGAAACAGGAAGATGTTTACAACCGAAATGCTCCTGCCAAGCCTTTGATGCCTGGAGAGGTAGTATTAAAAAGGAAAAGGAAGATGCACAAATTGGATAACCAGTGGGAGCAAGAACCCTACGTCGTACAAGATTCTAAATATGACAACAGAAAAGTTTGTATCGTCACTAAGGACGGAGGAAGAACAACAACCACTGTGTCCAGAGACCATTTGAAATTGTGTCCAGAACCCTTAAAGCGTTGTGAAAAGAACCCTGTCATCAATCAAGGAGAAAGAAAGGAAGAGGTCATACACACAGATCTGGGAGATTTTCCTGCAGATTGGCCCCGACTGGGAGATGCTGTGATAATTCCAGTGTTGCAGTTTTATCAGCCACAAGAGGAAGTTCTACCTCCAGTTGTGCCCGTGGTGCCAGTTGAGCCCGCTCAGGAGTTACCCATTCCAGCAACACCTCAACCTGTGGAATCTCAAGAAGGATCATCAGAAGCAGCGCCCCATACTATGGGATCCCCTGGTGAAGCTGACTCACACCGCCCAGCCATCAGTACGCTTGCCAGATCCATAGAAAGATTGAGGCAGTTCTATAGTTTGCCGTTACGCAGTGCAGACAGATCGCAACTTGATATACCTGAAGCTACACCACGTAGATCAGAGCGAACCACCAAAGGGAAGTTACCCATTAGATATCAGCAGTGATTATAACGAATTGATGTGAATATTGTAAAAAGTCTATATATATATATGTGTTTTCCCTATTATGTCTTATAATGGACTCAGAGGCTGAGGACTGAGCCAGCCCAAAAACTGTATCCTGTAAATAGTTGCACTAAGGTGCCTTTTAATGGTTTCACACGAAGCCTTGACTTACCTCTGAACAGAAAACCCGTGTGGTGTGGCACTGAGTGAGGTCTGCATTTGGAAGTCCTGCAGCCCACCCAGGACCCACGTTGAAGGTTTGGTGCGGGTCCTTCACAAGCATATTGTCTATTTTTATGAACATGTTTATTTAATATTTGTATTTCTCTATAATGTTATTGTTCGCAACGTTTAAGACATCCTTACCTCCCGGATGGGACGAATTAATGTTGATGTTTTCATGCATAAACAAAATGTCTCTTTGTATTTTACAGCCCGGGAGTGCTGTCGTTTACCATGGGGGAATGTGTAGCCCTGGTACACAATACCAGGAGGATGAGTGGAGAGGTAACAGTTAAGGGCTCTTCACAACATCACGTACACTTCTGACACACCCAGCAGGGGTGTGGAAGGGAGTGATTTAGTCAGTCAGTTTCCTGTCCTTGGACAGAGTAGACGTGTCCAGTCTGAGCCTGTTAGCAGTTCAGAAAGTGGAGGCTAGTACAGGTGGTCTAGTTCACCTCAGCCTAGTCAGAGCTGTGCCCCACTGGAAGACAGATGGAGATATCTATTAAGAGTTGAGCAAATCGAAGGGCAAAGTGGAAGGAATATTTAAAAAGTGCTTTTGGCTTGGAGAAGTCCTGCACATTGCTACCGGTCACTGGGGACCGAAGGATCACTATTAGCTACAAGCATAGTGGTAAGAAAACCAGAGATTTACCGGACCTTAGGTCACGGCAAACAGCCCCAAATAGTCAGTACGTAACTGGGGTCAGGGGGAGTGAAGACTTTGAGCCTGATCAGCAAGATAGGAATTCAACTCTCTCACAGGAAGGCTCCGACCACAAAATTGACTGGGCAGTACAGCTTTGGAATAGCTGGAATTATAGAGGGAACTACGCTGCAGGCTGGTTGGACTCATCATTATTGGACAGTAAAGGAGGCCCCTAATTCGCTTAACCGTTGCCTCAAAGCTCATCCTCCATCAACCCCATCAGCCTCCCTGGGACCTGCCTTACCATCTTACAAGTAAAGGTATGGAAAGACGCTGACCGTGTGAGACTGAGTTATTATTGCATGCCTGCACAATCCCTACCTAACTACCGACCTGAGGGAAGAGTCCCACCTGTAGGGGACCTGACATCTAGCTGCCTCACCATCCCCTCAGAGCTCTACAGCAGCGCTGGTATAAATTACCAGAAGACTACAGGTGGCGTCACGAACTGTATATAAATCTATCCCCTGTAAATATATCCCCAACATACGCCAGACCGCCAGGGCCACAGACCGAGCCACCGCTACCTGTGACAAATCCCCATAGACTTCCATGGGCTCGGCTCTGAGTACCCCATTGCCCTGGTAACCCACAATTGTGGTGGCGGGTCGACACATTATTACTTCAATATTTCAGGTGTGACTGTATTTTTTTGAAAAGAGCAGCCATAATTTTATAATCCTGGACAGCACTTTGAAGGCTATGTGCACACACTTATGTTCCAGTCGGCGAAAACAACACTTTTTCCAAACATAAACCACTTTAAGGGGTTGTCTGGGAGTGAGGTACATGCAGTGTTCGCACAGTCAGGATTCTGCGGTGTCGGCGTGAACAAAAGTATGTAATTTGCATACATGTGATGTGCCAACTAGACGTACACATCCTTGCTCAATACAAGTCTAGTTGGAATATGGCCAGAAATAATGCCTGCACTGGCATCGGAAAATCCTTACAGCGTGCAATGCACACACTGTGAGGATTCACAAGTTTACAGTCACATAGAGTGACTGCGGACTTGTACTCCAAGCCTGGACAACCCCATTGAAAAAAGTTCTCCTTTTTCGGAGGAGTGATTGTTTTCTTCCTGAAGCGATTTTGAAGATTTTTTTTGAAACATTTCGAAGAGGTTCTTTTTTCTGAAGCACTTTTTTCTTACATCCTTTTAATTGGACAGTGACTTGTTTGGAGCATTTTCCTTTAAGAGCCCTTTCAAAAATATTATATACACTCTCTTTTTTTTCCTACTAGGCATTTTTCAAACCCCAAGCATAAAAGAAAAGCTCGAAACACTGAAAATACTAACAGTGAAGTGGTTTTACAATAGAAATTAATAAAAAGAGTCTTGTATTTTTTAAGAAATTTTTATTTGGAGTGGACCCGCTCCAAAAACTTTAAAAAAAAAAACTCTTGTGTGCCCATAGTGTAAGGGGGCTGCTACATTTTTTCTACATACTATATATTGCCTGGAGAATAAAAAGGTTTGCACAAGGTGACCTGATGCTTGCAGGCACTTTTTTTTTAAAGCTGGAGAGTGATGGAGCGTGTATATTGCTGTTGTTTGCACACCTACTGATTTTAATTAGAAGGCATTGACTGAGAAAGATGGGATTTCCTAAGTAAGCTGTGAATGCTTACATTGTAGTAGGTTGAGTGGCAGGCAATTCTTATCAAGCAATCCACTTGTTTCACCTACATTTCTATATTCATTTCACACAAAGGGATTTTTTTTTTGTTCTGTAATGTTCCCTGAGGTGCGTGCCCGTTTAGTAGATTACTCTGCCAATTGCTTTTGCCTCCTGTTGTAATCACAGAGCGGAAAAACAACCTGCAACGGGAAATGGAGAAAGCTTTGCTTGGATTATCGCGTTTCGCAGACCAGCCTGCACGGCCCCATAATCCTTCAAGTAAATATTTACACGGTGACAATTATCAAATGCGTAATATGATTGAAGCAAAGTAACATCCTCCACTTACAAGCACCCTGAAGTCTGGGATCTGTTTGGTTACTTGGGAGTACAAGTGGTACACAGATACAGAACCAGATTCAATAAAGTACTACAAATCCAAAAGGGGTCAAATATTCTCTGGGTTACCTTTTTTTGGGGGAAAATGTTTTAACCATGTGACATATGTGTAAAAGTTCTCAGGATCTGTTATTACAGCTATTTTCTATAGTTGTTCACATTAACACAGTAAAAAAGCATAAAATAAGAGATTAATTGCGGCATTTACCAGTACGCAAAAATCCAGCAAATATTATTCCAAAAGCATTAAAATACAATCAGGAGGCATGTGAAATACTCAAAATACACTGGCAACAGCTTGATACTCACTTCTTCTTGGCCCTACGTAGCACCCCACCTAACACACCTGTTTATTCACTTTAAGGGCTCATTCACACGTCCGTTTTTTTTCCATGTACGAGAAAAACGGACCTATTATTCTGAGCAGACTTTGATCAGCGCCTGGACGAGTATAATCCGATCTTCTCGTATGTGGGAAATGTAAAAAAAAAAAATTGTCCTCTTTCTACTTTTTGACAGTCCGTGAAAATCGGTCCAGACTCGGATGTCATCCGAGCGAGTGCGGTCCAATTTTTTTCATGGACCCGTTAAGTTGTATTACAAATTTTGATCTGACAGATTTAGGCCATGTTCACACATTGAGTGTTTAGTCAGTAATTTCCATCAGTATCTGTAAGCCAAAACCAGGAGTGGAACAATCAGAGGAAAGTATAAGGGTACATACTCACTGGCGACGAAAATGTCCTACGCTCGCATGTAAAATCCCAGCTCTGTCTCCGGCACTCGGGAGTGGAGCGACGGCTGCATATAAATACATGCAGCCGCGCACTCCACTCCCGAGTGCTGGAGCCAGAGCAGGGATTTTACATGCGAGCGTCGGACGTTTTCGTCGCCAGTGAGTATGTACCCTAATAGAAACACGTCACCACTTCTGTATTTATCACCCACTCCTGTTTCTGGCTTACAAATACTGAGGTAAACTACTGACCAAATACTGATAGTGTGAACATGGCCTTAGTTTGGGCATGTCTCCACTATTTTCTGCAGACCTTTCGGACATGTGTATCGCAGGCAAGTGCTATCTGTGATAAACAAGGATAGCAGTTGTACATGAAACTTGGACATGTTAATGAGCCCTAAAGGTTAGAAAACACCTTTAACAATTAATAATATATGAGTGGTACATAAAGAAAAAATGGCAGCAAAAGAATTGCAGACAGAATTCATATCAAGCATACAATGCATTTTGTAGGATGTATACACCTGAATTGTAAAAAAAAAAGCAGTATTCAGGTATACTGCATCTGGGCAACAACAATTAGATAGAAGATGGAAGAAACACAAGATGACTGTCAATCTTCTTCGGTCTGGGGCTACATGCAAGATCTCGCCTCTTGGGGTAAGGATGATTCTGAGAAAGGTCAGGAATCAGCCCAGAACTACACGGGAGGACCTGGTAAATGACCTGAACAGAGCTAGGACCACAGTCTCAAACATTACCGTTAGTAACACTACGACCTCATGGATTAAAATCCTGCAAGGCATGTAAGGTCCCCTGCTCATGACAGGCTTGTTTGAGGTTCGCCAATGACCACCTCTATGATCCAGAGGAGGCATTAGAGAAGGTCATGTGGTCAGATGAGACCAAAATAGAACTTTTTAGTGTATACTCCACTTGTCATGTTTGGAGGAATGAGGAAGGATGAGTACAACCTCAAGAATACTATCCCAACCGTGAAGCATAGTGGTGGAAATATAATACTTTGGGGGTACTTTTCTGCAAAGGGGACAGGATGACTTCACCGTATTGAAGCAAGGATGGATGGGGTCATGTATCGCCAGATTTTGGCAAACAAACTCCTTTTTTCAGTAAGAGCATTGAAGATAGGTCGTGGCTGGGTCTTTCAGCATGACAATGACCCAAAATGCACAGCCAGGAGTGCCTCAATAAGAAGCATTTAAAGGTCCTTGAGTGGCCTAACCAGTGTCCAGTCCTGAACCCAACAGAAAATCTTTCTAGGTAGCTGAAACTCAATGTTGCTCAGCGACAGCCTCAAAACCTGAAAGATCTGGAGAAGAACTGTATGGAGAAGTGGGCCAAAATCCCTGCTGCAATGTGTGCAAACTTCAGCAAGAACTACAGGAAACGTCTGACCACTGTAATTGCAAACAAAGGTCTATATACCAAATATTACGTTCTGTTTTTGTATTGTATCAAATACTTATTTCATGCAATAAAATGCAAATTAATTTTGTAAAAATCATACAATATTTTTAATAATAGTAGTATTCTACCTTCCCATATAAATGTAGGCTTTAGCCCAAAAGAGGATTCACACAGGCAGGTTCCCAGCAATGAGATTCACCTTATCATGGTTGCCAGGTACACATTAATTGGCCAATTTATGCGCTAAGTATTCTCAATTTTTCAAATTTTATACTGCAGTAATGCAATTTAAATTTCATATATTTCATGTTTGCATGCTATAGCGCTACACAGTGATACTTTAATTGTTGGTTATGGTATGAAGATGGCTACTCTAAAGGTACTGCCACACTAAACAATCCCGCTAGCGATCACAATAACGACGCATACTAATGCGATCGCTAGCGGGATTGTTTCTATATCGCTAAGTGCGGCCACATTTAGCGATATAGTTAACGACGCTATCGCCGTTAGCGATCTTAACGACTTTAGCGGTACAAAAGTACCGCTAAATCGCTAAGAAAAGGTGCCACACTAGCGATATATACTTACCCAGCGGGAGCGCCGACGAGAAAATAGGGTCCGGAGCGATTCCAGCGACGAGCGAGATCACAGCAGGAAGCTCGTCGCTGGCAGATGCCGCACTGAACAACATCGCTAACGGGATCGCTAAATAGTGACGTTTTTTAGCGATCCCGTTAGCGATATTGTTCAGTGTGGCATACCCTTTAGTATGCACCTGTTCACACCTGTTTTCTGTTCAGATGTCCTGATCAGTCTTTTGATATTTGGTGAGGTAAATTAAACACCCACTGCTAGATTTCCCTACAGACTACTGCCAAAGGTTCCCAAAAAATGGAGCACCCAGTGATCTGTTTTTTGGAGCCTCTTCTAATAAATAGTAAGTAGAGATGTTCAGACTTTTTGCAACTTGAATTTGATTGAATAGATTTTTCCCAAAAATTTGATTTGTAACGAGTCTCAGGTAGGATTTATTTGATCATTTCTAATAGTTGGTAAATTTTAAAATACAAGGAAGACATATTGGTTATGATTTCAAGTACTGGACTTCAATTTTTCTAAGGCCATGTCTTAGACCGATGTGTTTTGCGAATGTGTGAACCTGTTCAAATTCTGTAGATTATCAGAGAATCCTGAGGCACCAGAGGTTAATCTTTAACAGTTAAATCTTTATTCTGTAGAATTAAAGAATCACAACAATGAAACATTTTGCCCACTTCTGACCTTTCTCAAGCCTCAAAACACAGATATAATGGGTTGAGAAAGACCAGAAATGTTGCATCGTGGTGACTTTTTAATACCACGGAATAACTTTTTAAGGATTATCCTCTGTTGCCTCGAGGTTCTTGGATATTCTACTGTTTTTGGGCCTAGTGGGAAGCCCTACTGAGCAAACACAAAATTTATCAATAGCGCATGGAACATGGACATTGGATTAAGTCTCTCCTAATTCTGAACAACCTATTTGATTAAGGGCAAATAATCCAGAAGTTTTAATTTTTCTTTGTCAAAAGAAAGACACCGGAAACGTGCCAGGTCTAGGCTTACACTACATTTGGACACTACATGTAGCTTATATTCTAGGAAATACATTTGGTCAGTATTCGTTAGTATAGCCTGACTGGAGTAATATTTCTAGCGAGGTGCATGCAAATTCATAAATTTGGGGCATATGACACCTGTATGACTCTTATTAAGACTGTTCGAAAAATCAGTGTTATTGAATCAGGGACAATATTTTTTCTATCTACCTTCCATAGGAAAATCACTGTTATGTTTTTGCCGTGGGCACTCTACAACTTTATTGTATTTAGTTGTCTTATTATTTCTGGAGTTTGTTATTAATATGTCATGTTTCTAGCGAGGTGCATGCAAATTCATAAATTTGGTGCATATGACACCTGTATGACTTCATTAAGACTGTTCGAAAAATCAGTTTTATTGAATCAGGGACAATATTTTTTTCTATCTACCTTCCATAGGAAAATCACTGTTATGTTCTTGCCGTGGGCACTCTACAACTTTATTATATTTAGTTGTCTTATTATTTATGGAGTTTGTTATTAATATGTCATGTCACCCTTCATGTGACTGGACCTCCAACTGTTATGTTTCGGTAGCTGAGGAGTGCAGGTAAAAAAGGCAATACACCAGAGCAGTTGGAATCTATGAGATTGCAGTACCCTGACTAACCACCACAACTAGAGGCAGCCGTGGAGCGTTCCTACGTTGGTCCTAGACGCCTCGTCACAGCCTGAGAAACTAACTACACCTAAAGATAGAAATAGGAAAGCTATCTGCCCCGGAGCAGAACCCCAAAGATAATAGAAAGCCCCCAAACATGTAATGGCGGTTAGACAAGAGGAAATACTGACACAGAAAGAAAATAGTATGAGCAAACGCTGGGGCCCAAACTATCTAAATAGAAAAGGATAGGAAGGGTACTTACTGCAATCCCAGAAAACCCTGAAAAGCACCAACTCTACTAATTTCAAAATCACCTGAGATCACACGACCTCTACCACCTAAATTAGTTCTCTGGTGTAACAAAATCAAAACAGCAGCCACTGAAAAAACTGGAAAAAGCAAAAGTACAAAACTCAGTGGCTGAACTAAACAGAGAGGGCAAAAGCCCCGGAGGGGACCCTGAAGGCCCCCACAGAAGTGCAGGACAAAATGCAAAAATACAGCAAAAACACAAAAGAAGAAATTGTCTTATCTGTTAGCAGGAGATGCAGACACGACACAGCAGGCTACAAGGGAAACTGGAAAGAAGGATTCAGACCAGAACAATTGATCACCGGCAACCCTGATGGGAAAATGACTCCCTTATATAAGACCAGTCAGTAACACCTGATTCCCAGTCCTCACAATCTTCACTAGCACCGCTTGTAACCACCAGAGGGAGCCTCTGCTCAGAACTCATCTCAAACCCATTCACAACAGTACCCCCCCCTTGAGGAGGGGTCACCGAACCCTCATTAGAGCAACCAGGTCGGTCAGGATGAGTTCTATGATACGCACGGATAAGTCTCCTAGCATGGATGTCCGAAGCAAACACCCAAGAATTGTCTTCCTGACCATAACCTCTCCATTTAACCAAATACTGAAGTTTCCGTCTAGAAAAACGAGAATCCAATATTTTCTCAACCACATACTCCAGATTGCCCTCAACCAAAACAGGGTCAGGAGGCACAGCAGCAGGAACCACTGGCTCAACAAACCTCTTCAACAAGGACTTGTGGAACACGTTATGGATCTTAAATGTCCCTGGAAGAAGCAAACGAAAAGAAACAGGATTAATAATCTCCATGATCTTATAAGGTCCAATGAACCTAGGCTTAAATTTAGGAGATGCTACTCTCATAGGAATATTCTTTGAGGACAACCAGACCAAGTCCCCACTTTAAACCGAGGACCATCAGTCCTATGCCGGTTAGCAAACCGCTGGGCCTTCTCCTGAGAGAGGGACAACCTCTCCACTACCTGGTCCCAAATCTGCTGCATACGCTCCACAACAGAGTCAACACCTGGACAGACAGAAGCCTCCGTCTGTCCTGAAGAAAATCGAGGGAAAAACCCAGAATTACAGAAAAACGGAGACATCAAAGTGGCAGAGCTAGCCCTATTATTAAGAGCAAACTCAGCCAAAGGCAAAAAAGAGACCCAGTCATCCTGATCAGCAGACACAAAGCATCTTAGATAAGTCTCCAATGTCTGGTTTGTTCTCTCAGTTTGACCATTGGTCTGAGGATGAAATGCCGAGGAGAAAGACAATTGAACACCCAGTTTAGAACAAAAAGTCCTCCAAAATCTGGAAACAAACTGGACTCCTCTGTCAGACACAATGTTCTCAGGAATGCCGTGTAAACGAACCACGTGCTGAAGGAACAACGCCACCAATTCAGAGGAGGAAGGCAACTTAGGTAATGGCACAAGATGTATCATTTTGGAAAACCTATCACAAATTACCCAGATGGTGGTCATTCTCTGAGAAACAGGAAGATCGGAAATGAAATCCATAGAGATATGGGTCCATGGTCTCTTGGGCACAGGCAATGGCATCAACAAACCACTAGAGCGAGAGCAAGGCTTGGAGCGAGAGCAAGTCCCGCAGGACTGCACAAATTCCCTGACATCACGAGACAAGGTAGGCCACCAAAAGGACCGACTAACCAAGTCTCTGGTACCAAAAATTCCGGGATGCCCAGCCAATGCGGAACAATGAATCTCAGACATCACACTCTTTTTCCATTGGTCCGGGACAAACAATTTTCCAACACTGCAGCGCTCGGGCCTATCCTCCTGACACCCCTCCAGAGCAAGTCTTAAATTGGGCGAGATGGCGGAAAGAACTACACCCTCTTTCAAAATAACAGAAGGATCAGATAACTCAGGAGAGTCCGCAAGGAAACTCCTCGAGAGGGCATCCGCCTTAACATTCTTAGTGCCAGGAAGAAAGGAAACCACAAGATTAAAACGTGTGAAAAACAAGCCCCACCTGGCCTGTCTAGGATTGAGTCGCTTGGCAGATTCCAGATAGACCAGATTCTTATGGTCCGTAAGGACCACCACCTGATGTTTGGCTCCCTCCAGCCAATGTCTCCACTCTTCAAAAGCCCACTTCATGGCCAATAACTCCCGATTACCCACGTCATAATTACGTTCAGTAGGAGAAAATTTTCGAGAGAAAAAGGCACAAGGGTTACTTTTAGAGGTCTCTGGATCTTTTTGGGACAAAACGGCACCTGCCCCAATTTCAGAGGCATCAACCTCCACCTGAAATGGCAGAGAAACATCAGGCTGCCGTAGAACAGGAGCAGAAGTGAATCTCTGCTTAAGTTCCTGAAATGCAGAGACTGCCTCAGGAGGCCAATTCACCATATCAGAACCCTTTCTGGTCAAATCAGTTAATGGTTTAACAATAACCGAGAAATTACCAATAAATTTACGATAAAAATTGGCAAAACCCAAGAATCTCTGAAGAGCCTTTAATGAAGTAGGTTGGACCCAATCACAGATGGCCTGAACCTTGACCGGGTCCATTTCAATAACAGATGGGGACAAAATGAATCCCAGAAATGAGATCCTCTGTACGCCAAAAAGACACTTTGATCCCTTCACATACAGAGCATTCTCTCTCAAAATCTGGAATACAGTTCGAACATGTTTCACATGAGAGTCCCAGTCATTAGAAAAAATCAAGATATCATCCAAATAAACAATCAGAAATTTGTCCACAAAATCCCTGAAAATGTCATTCATGAAGGACTGGAAGACGGAAGGAGCATTAGTGAGCCCAAAGGGCATCACTAGGTACTCAAAATGCCCTTCAGGGGTATTGAATGCCGTCTTCCATTCATCCCCGTGCTTAATGCGAATAAGGTTATACGCCCCCCTGAGGTCAAGCTTGGTAAACCAAGTAGCGTTTTTCACCCTGGAAAACAGGTCAGAAATCAAGGGTAACGGGTATTGATATTTCACAGTAATATTGTTCAAGAGACGATAATCAATACACGGCCTTAATGAACCATCTTTTTTGGCCACAAAGAAAAAACCGGCACCTAAGGGTGAAGAGGATGGTCTGATATGACCCTTCTCCAATGATTCCTTGATATAAGACCGCATAGCGTCATGTTCATGTACAGACAAGTTAAAAAGGCGACCTTTAGGGAATTTACTACCCGGCACTAATTCAATAGCGCAGTCATAGCTCCTATGGGGAGGCAAGGATGCAGATTTACTTTCGCTAAACACATCAGAAAAATCAATCAAAAAGTCAGGAACATCCTGAGCCTGGGGGGAGGCAGAAAAAACAGGAGTGTTGATATTAACACATTGGCAGCCCCAACTGGTTACAGACACAGATTTCCAATCCAAAACAGGATTATGAGACTGTAACCAAGGGAAACCCAGCACGATAATGTCATGCAGATTATATAGAACCAAAAATTTGCAGCACTCCTGGTGATCAGGTTCAACCCTCATTATCACCTGAGTAGAAAACTGGGGTTTATTCTCAGCCAAAGGGGTAGAATCGATCCCCAGTAGGGGAATAGACTTCTGTAGGGGTATCAAGGGAAACCCACAACGTTTAGCAAAATCATAATCCATCAGGTTAATAGCTGCTCCAGAATCAACGAAAGCCTGAGCAGAAAATGAGGACAGAGAGCATATCAGAGTGACAGTTAATAAAAACTTAGTCTGAACACTACCCAAGAGAACTGAGCGTGCAAAACGTCTTCCCCGCTTAGGGCAGACTGAAATAGCATGAGAGGCATCACCACAGTAGAAACATAACCCATTGCGCTTTCGAAAATCATGACGCTGTGCCCCAGACACCACTCTATCACACTGCATGGGTTCAGAAGCTGGTTCACAAGGCAACACCATTCCACGCATACTTCTCCGCTCACGCAAACGTCTGTCAATTTGAATCGCTAATGACATAGAATCATTGAGACCAGAGGGGACAGGGAATCCCACCATAACATCCTTTACATTATCTGACAGACCCTTCCGGAAAAGGGCCGCCAAAGCGTCGTCATTCCATTTGGTCAGGACTGCCCACCTACGGAATCTCTGACAGTACAACTCAGCGTCATCAAGCCCCTGATTTAATGCCAACAAGGCTTTTTCAGCTTGATCAGTGACATTAGGCTCATCGTACAATAACCCCAAAGCCTGAAAAAATGCATCAACATCACTCAAAACAGGATCCCCAGGTATCAGGGAAAAAGCCCAATCCTGAGGATCGCCGCGCAGGAGAGAGATGATAATTTGAACCTGCTGCGCTGCGTTTCCTGAGGACTTAGATTTTAAGGCAAAAAACAATTTACAATTATTTTTGAAATTCTGAAACTTAGCTCGATCCCCTAAAAACAAATCTGGCATGGGGATCCTAGGTTCCACAACAGGCAACCTAGCAAGATATGCAGCAATACTCTGAACCTCAGTGGCAAGCCGATCCACACGGCCAGATAAAAACTCCATTGGGAGAAAAGATCCTCCCCAGCACCCAGAGATACAGAGGGAAAAAAATGCAACAAACAGAAAAATATCTCTGACAACTCTGACAACCTTTTTTCTTTCACAATATTTTTTCCCTTCTGTGAGTACCATACAATTTTCAATTTTTGGGCCGGTGATACTGTTATGTTTCGGTAGCTGAGGAGTGCAGGTAAAAAAGGCAATACACCAGAGCAGTTGGAATCTATGAGATTGCAGTACCCTGACTAACCACCACAACTAGAGGCAGCCGTGGAGCGTTCCTACGTTGGTCCTAGACGCCTCGTCACAGCCTGAGAAACTAACTACACCTAAAGATAGAAATAGGAAAGCTATCTGCCCCGGAGCAGAACCCCAAAGATAATAGAAAGCCCCCAAACATGTAATGGCGGTTAGACAAGAGGAAATACTGACACAGAAAGAAAATAGTATGAGCAAACGCTGGGGCCCAAACTATCTAAATAGAAAAGGATAGGAAGGGTACTTACTGCAATCCCAGAAAACCCTGAAAAGCACCAACTCTACTAATTTCAAAATCACCTGAGATCACATGACCTCTACCACCTAAATTAGTTCTCTGGTGTAACAAAATCAAAACAGCAGCCACTGAAAAAACTGGAAAAAGCAAAAGTACAAAACTCAGTGGCTGAACTAAACAGAGAGGGCAAAAGCCCCCGGAGGGGACCCTGAAGGCCCCCACAGAAGTGCAGGACAAAATGCAAAAATACAGCAAAAACACAAAAGAAGAAATTGTCTTATCTGTTAGCAGGAGATGCAGACACGACACAGCAGGCTACAA
This sequence comes from Oophaga sylvatica, assembly GCA_033576555.1. Lineage (NCBI taxonomy): Eukaryota > Metazoa > Chordata > Amphibia > Anura > Dendrobatidae > Oophaga > Oophaga sylvatica. The sequence goes on from JARQOD010000004.1 coordinate 27,364,184, forward strand.
GGGAAACTGGAAAGAAGGATTCAGACCAGAACAATTGATCACCGGCAACCCTGATGGGAAAATGACTCCCTCATATAAGACCAGTCAGTAACACCTGATTCCCAGTCCTCACAATCTTCACTAGCACCGCTTGTAACCACCAGAGGGAGCCTCTGCTCAGAACTCATCTCAAACCCATTCACAACATCCAACTACCAAAACTCGGAGTAACTAAAATAATCAATGTTGCATTCTGTCACTCACACAGCGTTCTGCTCTGTTTGCCTTCAGTTCAGAAGGTCATATACTGGAAGAGAAATATATTTTATAGACAGCCAACTGGCTGAAAGGAGCCTGTTATGGAGTCGCTTTCCATTTTCCATCTGGTAGATGAGATAAACTCAGCAGTAGAATAAAGCTAAAATCCCATCGAATCATTCCCATATGTCCCTGATAGACATCCAAGCTGCAGCATGATTGTTGTGAATGTGTTAGAAATGAATTCTGAGCAGAAGCTCCCTCTGGTGGTTACAAACAGTACTGAAGCATTCAATGAAGATTGGCAATCAGGAGTTACAGACTGGTCTTATATAAGGGAGGTTCCCTCCCATCATGGTTGCTGGTGAACAATTGTTCTTGTCTCAACTGTGGTTCCTGGTTCACTTAGAAGCTTGCTGAGTCTTGCCTCTTCTCCTGCTCTCAGATAAGATATTTTCTGTTTTTATTTTTGTGCTTGCTTTTTGCATTGTTCCCTGCACTTCTGTGGAGGTCAGCCAGGTCCTTCTCTTCTATATAGGTAAGCAATGTTGTTTACACTTTTGAGGCTGCTTAACACGCGCTTCTATACTAGAACTTTGTGAAGTTTTTCTGGGAATAATTTATGCACACAATTGGTTACAATTACTATTCTCTACCTATCTCTTACATTACCAAGTTGCATTTGCCACAGTAACACTTTTTTTGAAATTGTGAACATGATATACATACGCCAAAGCTCTGAGCTTCTTATTCAGAGGACTGACATATTATTGCAATCTGTGATGTTTTTTGCACTTGAATTTTTTAACATTCTCTATATACTTTGGGCATTATTTTGTCTAGTTGATACTTTACGTCCCTTATACTGGCTGTGGATGTCTATCTGTGCTTAGTGTTTGTGATCTCACTATATAGGTGTGGGAATCGCCCCGCTCTATACTTATATTGCTATTTTGTTTGTACTATTTCTGTAATTTTGAAATATTTTAACGTGTATTAATAAAGTATTCTTATTTTTATATATATTCTCATATCATCTTTTTGGTGAGGGTAGTTTACTCCAGTCCTTCTTTTCTGTATTTCGATACCAAATATGTGTAGTTTTTATTTTTTTAATTGTTTTGTTTTCAATGGGGCAAAAGTGGGGTGATTTGAACTTTTGTGTTTTTTAATTTTTTATATTTTTTAAAACTTTATTTTTTACTTTCTACTGTCCCCTTAAAGGATATGAAGCTGCGATCATTTGATCACCCCTGCTACACATAGCAAAAATCACGATCGCCTACGAATGCTGCCCATGAGCTGGTGTTCATAGGATATTCACAATGACAGGTACTGAGGGGCTTCTGCAGACCCCTAGCTGTCATGACAACCCATTGGTGCCCGCTGGACTTGTGACGCTCTTTCGCCCTGCTTGTGTTAAGTGCCACTGTCAGTGATTGACAGAGGCATTTAACTGGTTAACAGCCGTGGGTGGCTCTCGGATCCACCCGCGGCTGTTAGAGGCACATGATAGCTGATCAGATCACCTGTCATGGGCTGGGGAAGATGCGGGCTCAGCGCCGGAGGCCTCATCAAAGGCAGGGACACAACTTTGGATGTACCTATACATCAAAGGTCGTAAAGAGGTTAAATTAGACGTTTCGGTACCAGACAGAATTCATTCATGGAGGATACTGGCCACTGCTTCTGGAAAAACTACAAAAGGACTGAAGAACTCGATTGAGATTCCAGCTAGCACATCTAAAGGTAAAACATGATGCTATCTTTTAGGCTATGTTCACATTCAGCCTTTTTTTGCAAATTTAAAGCTGCTTTTTACAGTACCAGCAAAAGATATGAGATTTCAGAAACTTGGTTTTTCTTTCCTGATTGAATCTGAGAAATTCAGCCATTTCGAAACCTGCAGCATATTAATTCTTTCAGCATTTTTTCACCTATAGAAAACAATGAAACAGTGAAAAAGCGCTTCTAAAATTTTTGGGGGATGTTGTCGAAGTGTTTTTCATAAATAAAACTAATGTTATTATACATATGCTGTAGACAAAACACACATAATCCTAACTAAAAAAAAAACCCTTAACAAAAAAGAAACAAGTCGAAAAATTCAGGCTTTCTGAACTTAGCTTTTTTACTGCTATGAGAGTAGGTTTTGGCTGCAGTGTGAACATAGCCTTAGAGATTTCATATTAATGTTACAATTTGGAAAACTCATTTACGGAGGAACCTACAGGGGGGATATAGCGCGCAATAATAACTTTTCCAATGTAATTTAATTAATAAAAAAAATCTGTCCAGGTTTATTATTACATTCATTTGTAATGCTGTCGCTAAATGGAGGCAATTGGGTGGGAGCAATTATTCATAGGACTATAGATTTAGTCCTTGTGCAGTTATGAGTTAATGAAGAATTATTGAAGAATTACTTGCAATAAAATATATTTGAGAATTAAAATTAGTATTTCACGTCTTTGGTGTGTGACGCTGGGAACATGAGGATTACTGTAGACGCACTGACTGAGCAGCAGATTGTCTCTGGATGAGAATCTGAAATGTTGGCAACTATTTTTTAGGTGTGAATCAGTCCTGAGCGCTGTTCACACATTACTACATTGACAATGTTTCACATGTTTATACAGGAGAGATGTAAAGATAGATATTGATTAGGAAAGGACCACAATGAAATAATCTTATTTGCAGTGGCTTGCAAAAGATTTCACCCCCTTTGACATTCTCTGTCGGAATTCCATAACTCCTGAAAATGGTAAAGCACACTGTTAGGCTTTCCTAGAAACTAATTAATTAAAAATTAAATTAATTAGGAAATATAATTGCCGTTGTTGTTTGGTAGTTTATGGAATTTTCTGCATGATCCTATAACAATCAGTCTTGAAGAAATCTTTTATAAAAGGGGTTAATCTACTTCTAATAATTTCCAATTTCTGCTGGTGGCCACCTAAGGCCTCAAACACTAGGTTAAGGCCTGTTTCACACATCCGTTTTTCCCCTTGCGGCGCCCCCGGCATTTTTTCGCAGCGCCGCATCACAAAACCGTATGCGCCGCATGCGGTTTTTTTTCCCATTGACTTTTATTAGCGCCGCATGGCGCCGCATGTCACTGCGGCGCGTCCGGTTGGTGCCGGATGCGGTGTCTGGTCACCGTCCGGTGTCTGGAAAAAACGTTGCATGTAACGTTTTTTGTCTGCGGCGAAAAAGCCGCATGCGCCGGATGCGGCGCATGCGGTTCTTTTTTACAATGAAAGTCTATGGACGCCGCAATGCGCCGCATCGCGGCGTCCACCGCATCCGGTAGCCGCATCCGGTTTGTTAATTGATATACCAGCCCACAGCAAACAGATACAAGGAAGTACCACCCCTCAGCAAACATATAAAAAAAAAATTGGGTGGGACATCAGACACAGCCACAGAAGCCACAGGAGCCACAGAAGCCACAGAGAGACACGGAGAGCCACAGAAAGCAGCCACCGACGCAGCCACCGACGCAGCCACCGGACTCGCAGCCAGGATCCGTACCATGGAGCGCCAGGAAAACAGACGGTAAATATGAACCACCCACCCCCAAATTCAAAAATTTAAAATACATATGTCACCAATGCTGTGTGAGCTGATGTTTATTTTTTGTGGCCTGGTACATTATATATTTAATGTTTTTTCTGTGATGGGGATTGGTTCCCCAGGTATTTAATGAAATTAAATTGCCGATGATGGGGTGGGTCCCCGAGTTTAAAATGCATTTGTTTGGGAACTTTATTGTGTATTCACTGCTACTGTTGTGAATGTTGATAATGTAGATCTACTGGTACTGTTTTTTAGCAGTGATGTGCTTGGTCTCCCTGCGACAATCTGAAATGTGGATGTATTTGTGTATCAAATTTTTTTTTTATTTTTAAAAAAGTATTCATTTTTTTGGCCAGTGATGTCGTTGTTTTTTATGCTACTATCTGAAATGTGCATGTGTTTACTATGGTAATGTTTCTCTCCATTTTTTTTGCCAATGTTTTTTTTTTTTGGCCTGTCACGGTTTTATCTACTCATGGTCTGTTGAATTGTTTGACTATGCTAATGTTTTTTTGTTTGCAATCTTTGTTCTTTGTGGCCTGTCATGGTTTTATCTACTCATGGTCTGTTGAATTGTATGACTATGCTAATGTTTTTTTGTTTGCAATCTTTGTTCTTTGTGGCTTGTCACGGTTTTATCTACTCATGCTGCTATTATTTTCCTGTGTTTAGTATACAAATGTTGATGTACTTTTCTTTTGTTGCAATGTTATTTTTTTGGCTGCCTCTGACCTTAGCTACTCATGCTCTTATGTTAAATTTCCATGTTTTTATTATCATATTTTTTTTTTTTTTTTTTTTTTTGGCCAGGGATACGGTTTACCCTGGTACTGTTGATGGCTACAAAAAATGATTGCATGTGGTCGGAATAATGTCGTTGTTTGAATGTTATATTTTAAAACAGGGACAATCAAAACATATAAACCAATTTTTTTTGGTCTGTTAATTCCACAGCAGAAGAATTGATGCTGGCGATGAAAGGGCGCAGGACATCCTGGATGCAAGGAGGCAAGCCAGTAGAAAGTAAATGTCATCCCCCATGTCCCTAAAAATTTAATGTTTGTTTTTCTCTTTCAGCCAGGGACAAGGAATCCACATATATTCACTGTCCCTTTTTGTGTCCTAACAGCAGAAGAATTCAACGAGCGGCGGCGGCGGCGGCTGAAGCTCAAGTTGAGCAGAGGGGAGGAGAGGACCTCCAAGCTAGGAGGATAGCAAGCAGAAAGTAAGTATTACAGCACACATTTTGCTCTAAATTACATGTTTGTTTTTTCTCTTTCAGCCAGGGCAAAGGAATACCCATATATTCACTGTCCGTTTTTGTGTCCTTATTCAACAGCCGAAGACTTCACCGGTCGGCGGCGGCGGCGGCTGAAGCCCAAGTTCAGCAGAGGGGAGCAGAGGACCTCCAAGCTAGGAGGATAGCAATCAGAAAGTAAGTATTACAGCACACATTTTGCTGTAAATTACATGTTTGTTTTTTATTTCAGCCATGGACAAGGAATCTCAAATTTACAGTACCTTTTTACTTTAACAGTAGAAGACGTCAACAAGAGGGGGAGGCGGCGCCTGGAGATAGAAGAGAACAGGAGGAGAGGCGGGCAAGGAGGGAAGCCAGAAGAAAGTAAAGGTTACACCCCCCCCATTTCAATAAAAATACATACTTGGTTTTCTCTTTCAGACAGGGCCAAGAAATATACAAATATATTGACTGTCCCTTTTTGTTTCTTCCACAGCAGAGAACGTCAAACAGCTGCTGCAGCTGCAGCAATGGCGGTGTTGGCAGAGGAGGCATCGCTGAAGCGGCGGCGCAGCACCACGGCATCGCCATCTCCTCCCTCACAGCCAGAGGCAGAGCCAGAGCCGCCACAGCAGGAACAGCAGGACACATCTTCTTCTGGGAGCCCTCCTACCCATCGTCAGGAATTGGCGGTAAAAATATCTATTTTTTATTTTTCTATCCACAATCCATCTGTGGGCTATATGTCTTGATTGTGTTATTTTAATAACAGGAATCTGAAGATGACGAGGAGCTCCCAGAGGAAGAAGGACGGGGTGGAGAGATACCCGGAGTGGGCTCACAATTCGTAAGTATCCTACATCAATCGCAGAAACACAACATCACAGTACACACAACACATAGAAAAACATTTAGTGCATACTTCACACAGCGGCCAACACCTGCCAATATCCTAATTTTTCTTTTCATTTTTAGTCTCTCGCATCTGGGAGCCAGAGGGATTCTCCCAGCGCCTCCCAGAGTCGTCGTGAGACTGTCGGCGGTTCTCAACGTGTAAGTATTTTTTTTTTTTTTGCCATGTTATATAATTTATGCTTTTTAAAAAACGTGTTATCTACAAATGTTTTGTGCATTAATTTTCCCATTGTAACATGTATAATTTTTGCAAATTAAAACCATGTATCTGATAATTTTTTTTTTTTCATTGTTCATTTCACAGGCTTCACAGCGTGCTCCCGACTCGGACACGGAGGAGGGATTGGACGTCGAGTTGATGATAGACCTGGTCCGAGAAAGGGAGCCGCTGTGGAACATGGGGGACCGCCAGCATGCGGATCAAATTGTGACACGACGGCTCTGGACGGAAGTGGCAGCAGCAATGATGCACCGCTGGGAGGACCTCAATCCTAGGTCCCAGAATAAATACCGTAAGTATAGTTCATGTTGCTGACTGTAAAGGTGTTTTTAAAAAAATTCTGTCCTTGTGTAACCAACGCTTCATGTTTTCATGATTTCCTTTTGTGAAACACTATGGAAACAATGAAAACATGAACTCTGGGGGACACGAGGACTAAAGTGTGGTTGTTGTATAGTAACCAATGTGTGCTTTCTCGTTTCAGGGGAGAGAATTATGAAGCGGTGGCGGTCTGTGAGGGATCGCTTTAAGAAAGAATTCAATAAGGAAATGCGGGCCCCGAGTGGTTCTTCAGGACGCCAGAGTAAGTACAAATATGCACGAGCTCTGGCGTTCCTGCGTGAAACCATGGTCACCAGAAGGTAAATATTAACATCAAATGTTAACTTTTTTTTTGTTTTCACCCAGGGCCATTCCACATCTGTATATTAATTTTATGTTTTTGTTTCTTCCACAGCACGGTGAGCAGCACTCGGGCGCCCGCAGAGTTGGAGCCTTCTAGAGCGATCCCTCAGGAGACCGACACCGAGGGACACTTTGACCAACCCTCCACATCTGACCCTTCCCAGACTTCACACACACACGATCCCGCTGTCCCCTCCACCAGCGCTGGAGCATCGTGGCCGGCTGCATTACATGAATCTGCTGGTCAGGATATAGCCTTCCCTTTACCCCACCCTTCTGACCCTGCCACCTCTAGTACAGCTGCGGGTACTGGGCGGCAGCGTCAGAAGGGTCAGGAAAAGAACTATGCGCCCGAGTTCTTACACATGAACGCATCTTTCCAGAACTGCCTTAAGTTGCTATCTGAACAAGTTTCCGCAGGCCTTCGTCAGATAACCACACTAGTTGGTGAGGTCAAGACACTTCTGGAAACTGTGCGTTCTGAGATAAGAGCACCACCGAACTACAGCTTTTTTAGGTCGGTTGCGGAGCGCATAGATCCGCTATCTTATGACCAGCAGATGTATGTGATGCACACGTGCCACGCTGCTGTAGTGCAGGTTGTCTCCCATCCTCAATCCACCCCAGTCATTCCACCACCTCCCCCCCCTACAGCCGCCGTCCATCTCCCCCCCCTCCACCTGCCATACCTCCTCCCCCTCCTATTCAATACCAACCACATCCCAGTCCATCAACCTCCCCAGTACCAAGCACCTCCCCAGGTCCAACCACCTACCCAGTACCAACCACCTCCCCAGTACCAACCACCTCCCCAGGTCCAACCACCTACCCAGTACCAACCACCTCCCCAGTACCAACAACCTACCCACTACCAGCCACCTACCCCCTACCACACTTCTACTTACCAATCTCCTTCCCCCTTCCAAATACCTACTATGTCACCTGCTACTCCTGCACAACCCTCCACTCCACACCACCCACATGTTCTGCATTGTCTTCCCATTCTTTTGGTCTTTCCACCCCTTCACCTCTTCCTGTTCCTTCCCCACCACCATCCCGTTCGTCCCTCCACACTCCCACGGTCGAAGTGTCCCGCAGCCCCTCCAGCAGTATTTCCACCCCACACTACACAGACCTTTAAATCTGTTTTTGTTTTTCATTTGTTTAATGAAATAAAAAAAAAAAAGTTAATAAAAAAAAAAAGTTGAATCAAAAAATAAAGTGTAAGAAAAAAATTTAGTTACATTTTAAAATTTTTTTATTTATATGTGAAACATTTGGCCTAAAGGCCTAATTTAATAAAAATTATATTAAAAAATATATTTTTAAATAAACTGTTCATTGGTTTAACATTGTTGTCTGTCTTTAATTTTATACGATGTTAAGTTTTAAAATTGTTTTACAGGTACACCTAACTTTGGCTAAAAGGTTCGTAAATGCAACCTTTTTGGCAAAGTTATGTCCCGGGTTGTGTAGTATGCAAAGTGTATTCTCTTTTTAATAAAAATGTGTACTTTTTTAGATTATCCCCTACCCCAGTTTTCCCCTACTCCAGGCCCACCAAAAACATATCATGTTTTCAGTATTTCCTTTGTATTGCACAGGTGAGGCAATTATCACCTGAGCAATACAAAGGAAAGACAGAAAACTTGACATGTTGGTGGACCTTGAGGACTGGAGTAGGGGAAACATAATGTACACTTTTTGTAGGACAAATGGTGAAATACTTTTGTTAATACAATTTCACCTTTTGTCCTAAAAAGGGTACATTGTAGGCCATGTGTCACCAAATCCAGTCATCAAGGCCTAACAACAGGTATTGTTTTCAGTATTTCCTTTGTATTGCACAGGTGAGGCAATTATCACCTGAGCAATACAAAGTAAAGACTGAAAACTTGACATGTTGGTGGGCCTTGAGGACTGCAGTTGGGGAAACATGGCCTACAATGTATACTTTTTTGGACAAAAGGTGACAGCCATGGACACAACAATGGCAAAAAGGTTATAGTAGAAAACACACAAGAAGGTAGACAAGTAAACTATTAAAGGTTTATTGTGGGTAAAGAAAATTATTAAAATAAACAATACATTTATCACACTCTGTCATCCTGCCAGTCAACACTACCTTCCGGTGACACAAAGTATTGAGCAAACTTGTCCCTCATTCTAGAAACTGCAACTGTACTGCGAGTGGTAATGTTGATGTAGTTGTGCAAAGTTGTTTCTTGATTGTGGTCCTCCAGAGAAATTGGTTCCTTGGTTAGGACAAAATTATGGAGGACCACGCACGCTTTCACTACATCATCAACAGTCTCGGTCTTCAAGTTTATTGCAGTCAAAAGGACACGCCATTTTGCTGTCATAATGCCAAAGGCACACTCCACCATCCGTCTGGCTCTTGTGAGGCGGTAGTTAAATACCCGCTTTGTATGTGTCAATTCTCTGCTGGCATACGGCTTCAATAGGTGTTGGGACAGCTGGAATGCCTCATCACCTACACAAACGAATGGCATTGGTGGGCCTGAGGTTTGAGGCAGTGGCCTAGGGGGGGGAAACTGAAAACTGTTTCCATACAATTTACGTCCCATAGCAGATATTTTAAAGACTTGAGAGTCATTTGACCGTCCATAAGACCCAATGTCCACCGCGATAAACTTGTAGTGCGCATCTGCAATAGCCATCAGGACGATAGAGAAATATTTCTTATAGTTAAAGAATTCAGATCCAGTTCCTTTTGGCTTTTGAATGCGGATGTGCTTTCCATCAACGGCCCCCAGGCAATTGGGGAACTGGCAGATGAGTAGAAACTGGTCCGCTATTTCAAGCCACCGCTGTGTTGTTGGCTCTGGAATAAATTCTCCAACCAAAGTATCCCACAGAGCACGACAAGTATACTTTATTATGCCGGATAGTGTGGAGATTCCAATCCGATACTGAAAATGGAGCGATGATAGAGTTTCGCCAGTTGCCAGAAATCTGAAAACAAATTAGAAAATACAAATTATTTCAGAAACGCAGCATTACATACCAGAACTCAGCTACGACTATTGGAGATACCAAAAATAATAATATCTAGGAGAAAGACTGTTTTATAACTAGATTTGGGGCTACTCATATGGTTTCCTAGTTGGCCTGTGATGTTCAATTAATGATAAAATTACAAGTGCGCTCAAGCAAACAGAACCAATACATATAGCTTACCTTATAGTCACCATGAGACGCTCCGCCGGAGATATCGAGAACCGACAGTAGGTGTCCGATTTTTTAATTTTGTCTCCAACACGCTCCAGCAAATCATCAAAGTTTTCTATATTCATCCGCAGATAGGCAAAAAACTTCTCTGGATTTTGTCGCAGCTCCATGTTCAGTGTGGAATAGACACCACGAGTTAATCTCTGTGACGTGATGGGGTGGATCCACATACGGCGGCGACTTCGCAGGCGCTGACGCCGCTGCTCCTAAAAATTTAGCTCCTTCTCCAGAACGATAAACCTCAATCGATTCATCTCCGCAGTAAAATCAACAAGATTCCTGAAGATATTGCCGATAATGGGTTCCATGTTCGCCAATCACTTGCTACTTGCTCTTCTCTCCAAACTGCACTTTCTCCTCTACAACCTGTCAAAGATGGGCTGTAGGAGCAGTGTATATATAGGATTACAGTAGCCAATCATATTTGGAACCCCAAAAAGGGCCCCAAAATGGGCGTGCTTAAAAGCCGGATCCGGCGCATTACGGCGTCAACGGATGCCAACCGGATACACCGGATGAGACGTATGCGGTTTTTTGCCGCATTCGTGAACCGGATGCGGCGAAAAACCGGATGCGGCACATCCGTTGTTCAGAGAAAATACCGCATGCGGCGCTGCGGCTAAATGCCGGGGGCGCCGTTTAGGCGCCCGCCGGATGTGTGAAACAGGCCTAAGGGGCAGGATTTAGGTTACTGCTGCAGTCAGTAGTCTTACAGCCAGACACAAGACAATGAGGAGAAAGGGAACATGGCTGAGCATCTGAGACACACAGATAATACTCTACAGTGCTCAGTTTTTACTGTAAGGAGACAAAAGAGGATGAAAGAAAAGGTAGAGATTAAGGGAGTCATTGCTGGAATTTTTTTTTTTATTAGTGCATTTTCTCTTTAGAATTCCTATATTCCTCTACATAGATAGATATTTATTGACATGGAGAGGACCATAATTAAATCTTATTTACAGTGGTTTTGTGAAAGTATTCACTTCCCCTCCTTGTATTTTTTTCCTACTTCACAACCTGGAATTTCACAGTTTTTTTTTGAGGGTTTGCATCAGTTCATGTAAAAATCATTTACGGTATTTATTTATTTTACTCATTCTATAGCACCATTAATTCCACAGCACTTTACAGACATTATTGCCACTGACCCCGATGGGGCTCACAATCTAAATTCCCTATCAGTATGTCTTTGGAATGTGGGAGGAAACCCACGCAAACACGGGGAGAACATACAAACTTCTGCAGATGTTGTCCTTGGTGGGATTTGAACCCAGGACCCCAGTGCTGCCAGGCTGCAGTGCTAACCACTTAGCCACTGATCAACCATGCTGCCCTGATCATGCCTACAACTGTGAATATTTTGTCTTCTTTTTTTGTGTGCAGAAAAAACAACAAAAAGGGAAAAATAACTGAAAACTTCAGTGTGCATAACTAATCACCCCCTAAAGTCAGTACTTTGTAGAGCCTCCTTTTGCGGCAATTGTAGCTGCAAGTCTCTTTGGATAAGTCACTATGAGCTTTCCGCATCTTGTCACTGGGATTTTTACCCATTCCTCAAGGAAAAACTGCTACAGCTCCTTCATGTTAGATGGTTTCCTCTAGTGACCAGCATTCTTCAAGTCTGACTACAGAATCTCAATTGGTGCTTCCGGCGCAATCATGTTAAATGTCTCTGTCAGAGATTGACAGCGGTATTTAACATTTTAACAGACACAGGTAGATCGCGATGGTCAGATCAGCTCTCGTGCTTGAAAACATGTGGGCTCAGTGCCAAAGCCCACATCAAACAGGTGACCTATAACTTACTTATACGTTATAAGTTGTAAAGGGGTTAAATCACTCGAGTTTTGCTTTAGCTTTTGGTCATTGTCTTTTTGAAGGTGAACCTCCATCCCAGTCTCAAATCACTTACAGACTGAAACAGGTTTTGCTCAAAAATATCAATGTATTTTACACCATCCAAATTACCAATTTCCCTGTGCCTGCTGCTGAAAAACATCCCCAAAGCATGATGCTGCCACCACCATGCTTCATGGTGGGAATTGTGGTCTTGGGGTGATGAGGTATGTTGGTTTGGCACCAGACATAGCGTTTAACTTTTTGGCCAAAACGTTCAGTTTTGGTCTCCTCTGACCGCAGCACCCTCCTCCATACATTTGGGGAGTCTCCCACATGTCTTTTGGCAAACTCAAAACGTGCCTTACAGTTTTTGTCTGTAAGTAAAGGCTTTTTTCTGCCCACTCTTCCAAAAAGACCACCTCTAGGGAGTATACGACTTATTGTGATCATATAGAACAGGGTTCCCCAACTCCAGTCCTCAAGGCCCACCAACAGGTCATGTTTTCAGGATTTCCTTAGTAATGCCCAGGTGATAATTCCATCACCTGTGCAATACAAAGGATTGAGGACTGGAGTTGGAGAACCCTGATATAGAAGGATACTCCAGTCTCTGCATGGGACCTCTAGAGCTACCCTTGGTCTCTGTGCTGCCTCTCTTGGCAGGTTTGTTGTTGTACCATGTTCTTTCCATTTGATGATAATGGATTTGATGGTGCTCCGTGGGATCATCAGAGATTGGGATATTTGTTTTTGTTTTTTATAACCAAACCCTGATTTGTGCTTCTCAACAACTTTGTCCCTGACTTTTTTGGAGATCTTGGTCTTCATGGTGTTTGCTTAGTAGTGCCTCTTGTTAATAGTGTTGCAGCCTCTCAGAAAAGGTAAAGTGTACAGTATATACCGACAGACATGTGTCACTCAGATTGCACACAGCTGGCCTTTCTGCCACTAAGCATGTGACTTATGAAGGGAATTGCTTGCACCAGAATTTTTTAGGGGCATCATAGCAAAAAGGAGTGAATACATATGCACTTGCCAATGTTTAGGTATTTGATCCCATAAACTTAATTTATGCCTATATTTTTCTCACTTCTCTTCACCAACTTAGATTATTTAGTGCTGATGTGTCACACACAAATTGGATTTAAAAAATATTTTAACATGTAATGTAAACAATAAGTAAAAAGCCAAGGGGGATGAATACTTTTGCAATCCACTATATATCCACTGTTTCATTAGTTCTTCGCTTTCCAGCATGTACTGAGTTAAGTTGAGTAAAGACTCTTTTTTTCCCATTTTCTCTCCATAATTAAAGATCTCAGTGACAGCGCTAGTTAAACAAAGACAGACTGGAGCTGGATAGCAGTCTAGTTATTCCTGTCATTGAAAGTGACCTGTAGTTCAAGGCATTGCAGAGGTTTCGGATCAAAGCAAGATCATTAATATAGCAAACCATAGTAATAAATGTCTTGTAAACTAGAATGTCCTTCAGTTATAGAAGAGGTCTATAAATTAATGTGGATCCCACTCAACTAACTCCTCAAAGACACGTGAAGACCCCGATTCATTACGATTCATTGCAAATTTTTACAGTCACTTTCCTTTTTTTTGTGCTATTAGTTGTCATTATTTTCGCCAGACTCATCAAAATTGCGCACACGATTCATGAATTTTGTGTTGAGTCGAAACTGAGCTATTTCCTGTCTTGATGTTATGTTTGTAAGTTGCAAAAATTGCAGCAAAATTTTGGCTTACTCTGAAATGTATTGGGGAGGCTTGAGTGAGGTTGCGCCAAATTTTGTGACTTTTTAAAAGTCGCAATTGATTTATCAAGTGAAAACATCTGGAATCGTTTAACTCTGTCTACAAAAGCGTAAGCAAAAAAAAAAACGGGAGCGCAAATATAAAATAGACATAAACAAAGATGCAAATGGAATAATGCATTGGGAGCAAAACACACAAAACTAGACATAAAAGTGATGCAGAAGCAATGATAATTCAGCTGAAATGTTTATCATTTTTACATACTAGATCTGGGGCATAGCTATAGGGGATGTAGAGGTAACAGGCACACTCGGGTCCTGATGCCCTAAGGCCCTTATACTGCAGAAGACACCAGAATTATATATGGCATATAGCAGTTGTGAGGCGTCTTAAAGATATTGCATTAGATCTCACAAGCTTCAGGTTACATTTCTGGTCCCTGGTTAAAGCTGCGGAGAAACGCGCGTTGGGCACGGTGGTGAGAGAGAGTAAGCCGTCCATTGCACTATCTAGCACCTTTACATTGCTATTTTTAAGCACTTGTCACTTTATACATTTATTGTTATTATTTCTCATAGCCGGGTTCTATACATGTGCTTGCATCATGCTTTGCAGTATTTTATTTCACTGAGGATACAAGTCCTGAATGGTCATAGAACCCCAGCACTTTGGATGTATTAGATCTCTTGCACTATGAAATAATTTTTATTATTAATACTGTTATATGCTTTAGTGAGCTTCTGTTTAAGGCCAGCGTTACACTACCATAGAATACGGCCGAGTGCTATGCGAGAAAACATCCCATAGCACTAGGCCCAGTGTTAATCTATGGAGCAGCTCACATCAGCGTTTATTTTCTCGGGCGTATTCAACATGCATATAAAATAGCAGCATACTGCGATTGGCACCGAGATTCGGCCAAGACTCGCCAATGAGTGCAAGAAAAGAAATCGAACAGCACTCGGACCATGCGAGTGCTGTCCGATTTTTACGCACCGGTGTCCTTTGAAAAGCCGGCAACTCATGTGCCGCATTCAGTAAAATCACACTGACAGGTTAGAATAGAATAAATATAAACACATAGAATACATACATACTGTATATAGATGTCAGTGGCACACACACACACACATATATATATTACATAGATAGAAGAAAAGCCGGCAATTCATGTGCTGCGTACAGTAATATCACACTGACAGAATAGAATAGATATATACACATAGAAAACATAGATATATAGATGTCAGTGACACACACACACATATATATATATGTATAGATATTACATAGATAGAAGAAAAGCCGGCAATTCATCTGCTGTGTAGTGTAAAATCACAGCAGGAGCAGACAGGATAGAAGAGATGGATTACATACAGTTAATACAAATAGAATAGGTAGCTATATAGATGTCTGTGACAAATACAATTAGTACAGTGTGTGTGTGCAGCTTACTGTACATGCATTTAATTAATAAAAGATTATTTTTTGGAAAAAAATTGCGTGGACTCCAGTGCAATTTTCGTAACCAGCAGAGGGAAAGCCGATGGCTGGGGGCCGATAATTTTAGCCTGAGAAGGGGGTAGTACCCATGGAGCTTCCAAGGCTATTAATATCAGCTCACAGCTGTATAATAAGCCTTTACTGGCTATTAAAAATGGGGACCCCCCAAAGACGTGGGGTCCCTCTTTAATTAATAACCAGCAAAGGCTATGCAGACAGCTGCAATTGATATTAATAGCCTAGGAAGGGGCCATGGAAACTGGCACCCTCCAGGCTAAAAACATCAGTTCTCAGCTGCTCCAAAAAAGTAGCAGGTGTTATGAATGTGCTAAAGATGGTTTCTGAGCAGAGGCTCCCTCTGGTGGTTACAGACAGTACTGAACCTTCCAGCGAGGAATGGCAATCTGGGATCACTGACTGGACTGATATAAGGGAGGTTCCCTTCCATGATGGTCGCCGGTGATCAATTGTTCTTGTCTCAATTGTGGTTCCTGGTTCATTTGGAAGTTTGCTGGAGTCCTGCCTGCATCATCTGCTTTCAGATAAGATATTTTCTGCTTTTCTTTTTGTGCTTGCTTTTTGCATAGTTTTCTGCACTTTTTGGAGGTCAGCCGGGTCCCCTCCTGGGGCCTGTGCTCCTCTCAGTTTATCTGTAGCCACTGTTATTTGTTCATTTGCTTTTTCCTGTTTTTTCAGTGGCTGCGGCTTAGTTTTGTTACACCAGAGATCTGATTTAGGCGGTGGAGATCGTATGATCTCAGGTGTTTTTGCAATCAGAAGAGTTGGTATTTTTTAGGGTTTTTTGTTGGATTGCAGTCAGAATTCTTTCCTGTACTTTTCTTTCTAGACAGATTGGGCCCCAGCGTTTGCTCATTCTATTTTCTGTCTGTGTCCGTGCTTTCTTCTTGTCTAACCGCCATTTCATGTTTGGGGGCTTCCTATTTTCTTTGGGGATTTGCTCTGGGGCAGATAGCTTTCATCTTTCTGCCTTTAGGTGTAGTTATCTCTCAGGCTGTGGCGAGGCGTCTAGGATCAACGTAGGAACGCTCCACGGCTACCTCTAGTTGTGTGGTTAGTTCAGGTTACTGCAATCCAATAGGTTCCAGCCTCTCTGGTGTATTGCCGTTTTTGCTTTTTCTCCTCAGCTACCTAAACATAACAAGCAGGTCTAAGATGTGCCTTAGCCTTGCTCTTCCCACTTGCTCATTAGTGGTGGCAAGTGGGTTAACAGTGTGGGGGGGTTGATGTCACCTTTGTATTGTCAGGTGACATCAAGCCCTGAGGTTAGTAATGGAGAGGCGTCAATAAGACTCCCCCATTACTAACCACATAGTCATTGTAAGAAAACACAGATACCCCCAAAAAAGTCCTTTAATTGAAAGAGAGACACAAACTCCTTTAATAATCTTAATTAAACCATACTAACGACCTCGCCTATTCCCCTGACGCCCTCGTCATCTGCAAAAGAGGTAAAAAAACAAACAACAAAATTCCTCATCTTTCCGCAGAGATGTTTTTAATCCATTTGTTCTACGATGGGTCTAGCTGTGCTACATCTAGATGGCAGGCTGCATGATGCATCCATACAGCCTCCCATCCAGCAGAAACTGAGCACCATGTGCACAGTGTCTCCCTGTGAATTGCTATTCCCTGTCTGAGGGCACCACGCGTGTGAAAAATTTCTCCTGCTCGCAGTGCCATCAGACAGGTCCTGCAAGTTCACAGCCAATGAACTCACTTTACCTATGTGACTGTAGGAAGAAGGAACGGGCCGTGGGTACTTGCTCTGGAGCTGTCGGGGCTGACTCCTCTGTTGCCCGGGGGAAAGCTTAGGGGACTGGACAAACCCTTACACCAGAAAGCAGGGGGCATGGGTAAGTGGCTGCAGCCTCAGCGCGCGCAGAAGTCGTCAGACTTTGCGGGAACAGACAAAGTGCAGAAGGGAGAAGTTAGCGCTCCATCCCACGGGTACTGTAGCAGCGCAGGCCCGCATACGAGCGTCCCTGCTGACATCCACAGTGACTGTGAGCATAGACCAGACCTGTGCCAGTTGGTCCCAGCAATGCAAGCTGCCAAACGCTCCGGCCCTGTTAGTGTTGCGCGTGTGCTGCATAAAAGAGACCAAGTGAGTGACCGTTAACTGCTTCCTGACTCCCCAGTGTATATTCTACAGTAGTGTGACGGCGGACTTACTGTTCTTATATGTGCTATTATGCTAATAAATATTTACTCTAATTTTATTTGAGTGTCTTAGTATAGGTATTCTAGGTACTAACCATGAATGCGCCCAAAGCTTTGCATCAATCATTTTCCTTTATGTAATTTTTGAAATGTAAAAGATGAAAAAAAAATATGGATTAAGCAGCATGTATTCGCTGTCACGATTCCCTTTAAGTGATTGTAAAAAATAGAAAGTATGGCTGCTTTCTTTCAGAAACAGCACCAATCTTGTCCATGGTCTCTATATATCATACAGTTATTAAATTTTTCAAAAAGACTAGCCTTTTAGTTTTAAAATAGTGTAAAAACAATATACTATTATAATAATTCCTCACTTACCTAGTAGGCCACGTTCACACGTTCAGTATGTGGTCAGTATTTTGCATCAGTATTTGTAAGCCTAAACCAGGATGGCTCTCAGTGGGAAAAACAAGATATTCTTGTAGTTACAGACCCCTATTTTCACATTAAAAATTCTTTTTTTTCCTATTTCCCTTCTCTAAATTTGGCGTGCATCTTCTGGTTCGGTGCGTCTTATGGTCCGAAAAATACGGTAAGTTCTTGGGATGTTTCTGCTGCGAAAACTCACTAAAAACACATGTAATAAACACATGACTGTATCAATAAAGGTTTGCAAAAGCCAAATAACAGAAAGTATCGAAAACAAAGCAACTTTATTTAAAACTTGACCAAAAAGAGACAAAAAATGCAGTGTCAAAAAGGCAATAAAAATGAATGTTAAAAAAACACAATGAAAAATTGCAAGTAACCTAATTTACCTAATAAGTACAGAAAACCTGCAATATCAAAAACTTACAAAATACTCATTGCTGGAATATAGCCTTAGAGTAGTTAGGTCAAGGTTGGCAATAAAGCACTTATGAGGAGGACATACAGTGGGTACGGAAAGTATTCAGACTTTCAGAGATTGGTTAGGGGCAGTTGTTTACTTTCAGGGCAATGACTCTCGTTTCTCCAGGGCATGAAATAATAATTCTTGAACTTCTTGTTTTAGAATTCTGTGTTGGGCTATTCCTCTGTGATGCCTCCTAGAATTTTATAAATAAATTGACAACTAGGCATTTTTGGACAGCATTCAGGGACACCCCCCAACGGTCAACACCCAATTTATGATAGGCAGTTTTGTAGTGGAGATAATACATATATACTGTATATTGATGCTGTGAGAAATTCCAAGCTCAACTTAAAGACTGTCCCTCTTACTTTCTATCGTAGGTAAAATCAAGGAATGTTCTCAGCTCAAATGGGGACATTAAAGCAACGCAACATGACAGAAGAACTTCATTTGAGAGGACGGCATGTAAAGAGCACAGTTTCCCCCATCCAGTTTTTCCATGGCTCCAGTTTCATGACGGATAGCACCAATCTCATTTGGGTCCAAGTGATCCTCATCACAGCATACTCTTTGATTATCCTCTTGGGACTTGTTGGCAACTCTTTGGTTATCTACATGATTATGAAATACAAAACCATGAGGACAGTAACAAACTTTTTCATAGCCAATTTAGCTGTGGCTGATCTTATGGTGGACAGCCTTTGCCTGCCTTTCACCTTGGTCTACACATTGATGGATGAGTGGAAATTTGGATTGGTACTTTGCCATTTGTTACCGTATGCACAAGCCATGAGCGTCAATGTCTCAACTCTGACCTTAGTTGTCATCGCATTGGATAGATACTGGTGTATTGTATTTCACCTAAGCAGTCGGATCTCCAAAAAATTCAGCTTCTTAATTGTTACAGTCACATGGGTGGTGGCTTCCATTTTTGCTATTCCTTTAGCGATTTTTCGAGAGTATAGGTTTGAGGATTTGCCAGCCTTGAAACTCAAATAGCTGTTTGTGCAGAGAACTGGCCCTCAAATAACAGCAGGGATGCTGCCATCTACAGTATTTCGATGCTTCTTCTACAGTATGTCCTGCCCCTCATTGTAATATGCTTTGCTTATACCAGAATATGGTTGAAGCTGAAGAACCACATAAGTCCAACACCAAGAAGTGACACCCAACAGCGACGAAAAAACACAACTAAAATGCTGGTGATGATGGTCATCGTGTTTGCGGTTTGTTGGCTTCCATTTCATGTCTTCCAGTTGGCCATAGACTTGGATTGGGTCCTTGTATTCCAAGAGTACAAACTTCTTTATTCCATCTTTCATGTTATTGCCATGTGTTCTACCTTTGCCAACCCTCTCCTCTATGGATGGATGAATAAGAATTACAGAAATGGGTTTCTTATGTTTTTTGGATGCAAGAATAAACTGCATAATGGCCAACCTGATGGCTCCCTCCGGGGTCATTCTTATACTTTCCGTGCCACCACTTATCATGGTAGTTTTCGGAATGCCGGAGAAAATGGACATCCTCCAGCCCATGTGTAACAAGCTTCCCGGCTACTCACAAAATCTCTTTCAAAAGCCATTTGGTCACTGTAAAGTATCCAATAAACACAATGGTCCCGATTCATCTATGACCAGTATTCTGGTGTAAATTGATTTGGAAGATGCATTTTTTTGCGCAACTTGCAGCTGCACAAAAATGTTTCAACTTCTTGCATTAGACATTAATGGCAGTTTCTCTCAGCTCTGCAAAATGGGCAGAGCTGGGGAGGGACGGCACGTGGCAAGGGTGTGACTCGACAGTTCATCTAAAGGTGCTTTCACACTATGTTCTTCACCACGTTCTGTTGCTCCGCAAGCTGTGATTTGGGCATATGCTGTACATAATTTTGGGGCATAAACACCTACTGGAGATGAACACCCAGATGCAGTCTACTTACTACGTTTACTACGCTTCAAGTAGGCGTATACACCCAAAAATTATGCACGACATGGCACACGTTGACTCCATCTGCACCATTATAGTCAATGATCACACTGATGCACGTTTTGCTGGGGTGGATTCGGACGTAAGCCCCGACAGGACCACTGAACGTGACAAAAAAAACGCACCCTAATCATGGAAATCTATTGCATTTCTTATTAAAGAAATCCTACTCCAGCCAGGGACTGGAGTCAGAGTTCTGTCGTGGCGCACGGAGGCACTTACCACTTGTCAGATTCTCTTGATTTATTGAGTGGTGAGTACCTCTTCACTAATAAGAAGCATCTGACTTCAACATGCCCCTCATATTGATGACCAATATGACCAATGAGAAAATTGCTGATCTTGATGACTGGGAACCAATGAATCCATTTTGTAAGTCATTAGATTTAGGGATTCTATGACAAATATAGATTCGAAAACCTTATGAGTAATTTGGTTATAGATATGTTAATATGGTAGCCAAATAAGTATGGTACATTTACAACTAAAATCTCTAATTCCTAAACACATTCAATTCATCAAATTATTGTAACCAAATATTTCCGAGCAGAGACTGCAGTATTATTTTTATTAAATTATTCTTGTATATTAGACCCAATGTACAGAAAATGTATATTTTTAAAATGATTGACATTTAATAGAGAATTATTGATTGCTTCATTCTAGCCAACAAGAGGTGGTTGCTTTCACGTTTCATGCTACTGTATTTATGTGTAAAAATTAAAATTCTGGTCTCCAAGGCTGCAGACTCGGCTAGTAGTATTGCATACTATGCTACAGCCATGGGGCCACTATAAAAAACACATTTACACGTGTCCATGCGTTACCTTTGATGATGAACAGAGGCACAATTTAAAAAATTATTATTATTATATTGGTAAATGGTTGATTTTTACATTTCCCCCCCTTTATCACTAGAATGACCCTAAACATCAGGACACAGCTATGGGGGTGCATTGGTAGCAATTTCACATCTTAAGAAGACACCAGTGTTCTAAAAAGCATGTGATAGCTGGGGGTTTCATCTACACTTCTACACAAAAGTACACATAAGTACCAAATTACCCCTTTAATTTTTGTATAAAATGCTAAATGGAAACCCCATTCCAATGCTACAAACAATCTTTTATGATATACGCCTTTAAGGAAGTTGACCACTTTATCTTTATTTTAAGAAATGTGTCAGGGTCATGATTTTGTGGCACTTTCAAGTCTTACAGGTTCTCCTCGTCCTTCTTCACAGACTGCACAGTTCCTCTGTGCACACAATCGCCGCTGAAGGAGGAGCTTGTGACCAGAACCGTCCATCAGCCTCTACCAGTAGAAAAACACTTTTCACGAGAAATCTGTTTTTCAACTAGAGGAGGCTCTTGTAGTTCAAAATGTCAGATTTGGGCAAACTTCTGTATATAATTGACTTTATAAGTTTCAGATTTTGTTCACTTTTTTGCACAGCTTCTTGGGTTAAAATCAGGATTGGATTAGAAAGGTATAAAAATGTATTTCTGTATTTCGCACTTCTCTCACTTTATGATCCACAACTGTTTTTGGCCTCCAAAAACCTGATAAAAACCTGAAATTGTAATAGCATCCTAGGTTGAGACCTCACTGTGCGGCTAGCTGGGGGCCGACCCTTGCCCACCTGTGAGAGACGATAGTTGGAAAGAAACAAGGAAAAAAAATCAAGTAGTCATTGGCTACTATGGATGAGTTACTTTTCGGCAGCACAAAATTTAACTTTCGGCACGCACCTTGTAATCTTGTCCAAAGGCCGGTTTCACACATCTGTGAAACATGGACTGATGACGCATTGCAAGATTTGGCTCAACCACCTCATCTTCTGGCCTGAGCTAACTTCTTTGTATATGTGTCACGACTTTGTTGCCGGGTGTCCCGGGACTAGGGGCTCCTTCCCTGTCTCTAATGCTAGGGGCACCCTAGCTCACCCTGTTCCCCGGATTACTTCTGATGGTGAAGATGTTGGGGCCACATACCTTGCCTTAGCTCCTGGATTCGCCCTCAGTCTATACCCTTCACTCACTCAGGGAAGAGGGGAGTAGCAGTATATCGTAGTACACCAACCAGACTAAAAAGGTAATACGAACAAGGGTAATGAAAAATGCAAACATGCAAATATACACACACATAAAACAGAGGAATGCATTGGAGAGTGGAGGATGGGGTTAAACCAAAGTAGGAGAAAAAAGGGAATATTATCACACACTAAAAACATAGCAAAAGTCACAGATAAATCCATCAAATGCCTTCTACAATAATAACCAACAACAACAACCTCCAGCCATGCAGCATAAGGTATCTCTGACAATGAGTGCTAGCCAGGGCCCAGTTTATATAGGAGATGGGAGTGGCTAACAGTGCACAGCTGAGAGCCTTAGGTCCAGGAGCTAAAACGCTCCATAGGAGATGGCAGCTGCTACATATTCAATTCCTTGTGGACGGAAGGAGCTAGAGACAGAGCTTCTCCTGTCTACATAGAATCTTATCGGTACCAGCTGCTATCTCCTATCTCAGTAATGGGAAAGTCTGTCTTCACTGAATACAGATTTTACCTCAGAGAATGTACCAGATTTCTCTGATAAAATGTATTGCAAAGTTTCTTATTTTCATGTGTGCTATTGATTTATGAAATAAAAATTAAAACTCTATAAGTTGAGAGACCTGGGGACAAGCAGTCTTCCATCGGTGTATGACCCATGTTTCACGGATGTGTGAAACCGACTTTAGGGCGAGACCACAAGGTGCGACTGGCTGCTCAACCAAAATTCCACTCACCCATGGTGGTCTTACACTGGACTGCACATCCATCATGTGCTTGTTTAAAGTGGGAGTCAGAGGAATACCTCAAATAATAGAAGATTCCACAGATGTATTAAATACATGGCAGGCGTTCTCAGCTGTGAGGTCTGGCCTCTGAGACCCTCACCATTTACAAGAGTGAAGCTACTATAGAATAAAATTGCTTTAGGCCTCGTTGACATTTGACATGTCCAGACTTTGCTCCTGAGACAAATTTAATCCATCGACCATCTTCAGCACTCCGGGTTCAAGCTGAAAGAAGCTGAGAGAGGCTTTAACGTTCAACAATTTATAAAATCAGACCAAGCTGAATTTTCTATCATTACAAATAAATTGTCTTATTCTTAACATTTCACCAAGAATGAAATCTTAAAGAGTAACCTTGGTTTTACTTTTTATTTCATAAATCAACAGCACACATAAAAATAAGGAACTTTGCAATATATCTTATCAGAGAAATCTGCTTCTTTCACTTTCTGGACTTATCTTTAACTCTCAATTCACGGCTAACTTCTGTAATCAGTGAAGACAGATTTTCCAATTTCTGAGATAGAGGACAGTTGGTACTTTTACAAATTCTATAGAGGCCGACACAGACATTCCGCTGCTGGTTCTATATAACTTTATAGGCACCAACTGTCACCTCTTATATCAGTAATGGGAAAGTCTGTATTCACTGAAGACAGATTTTACCTGTGAATTCAGAGTTTTGAGAATGAATGAACAGTCCTGTCAGAGAAAGAAGTGCATTTTCACTTGTACTATTGATTCATGAAAAATACAAATAAAAAATAAAACCGCAGTTACTCTTTAAATAACTAAGCACCGCGCTGCACCTAGTTACCCGATATGTACCCTAGATACCGGCTCTCAGCGCTCTACAGCAGAAGCTGGGAGCCGGTAACCAGGGTACATATCGGGTAAAATATAAAGAAAGTTTGGGGCATTATCCCCTGCCAGCTCACCAGCCACCACCGGAGCACGAGACCGAAAGTCCCGACCAAGACATGCAGCAGAGGAAAATGAGAAGAACAGTCCAGCTTCCGTAGAACAGTGCAATTCTTGACAAAGACCATCTAAGGTCGAAACGTGTTGCTGGTACAGCTAGTAGTGCTTACTCTCCGCTTTTTTGCATTATGGAGGACACCGTTATGTGATGATTTTATCTTGGATTGAATAAAGAATTGCACTTTTCTACAGAAGCTGGACTGTTCTTCTCATTTTCCTCTACATATCGGGTAACTAGGTGCCGCGCGGTGCTTAGTTACCCGATATGTACATTGGATACCAGCTCCCAGCTCGCTGATCGTTGGAATCCCGCTGACTAAAAAATGGTCCAGGACATTCAGGGACGATCAGCGATATCCAGCAGGGGGGCTGATCGTCGCTGCGTGTCACACTAAGCGAGATCGCTGGCTAGGTCGCTGTTGCGTCACAAAATCGGTGACGCTTCAGCGATCTCGCTAGCGATCTCGCTTAGTGTGACGGGGGCTTTAGTTTCTTCATGGATTGATCGTTCAATTAGCTGAATGCCATTATTTGCATAGAATTCTTGCAGGTGGGGGATGGGAGTTCAACACATTTATTTACGAAATGCATTGTTCATTTATCTTACACCTTCATCTACTATAGTGAAATAATATAATTTATTATTATTATTGTTTGCATATAACTTAATGCATACTGATTGCTTCAAGTGACTATTCAGTATAAGCTGTTGTGTGTGTGTATGAATGAGGAATAACACTTCTTTCTGGACAATATATGTCCTATTTACTTCTTTATTCAATGGTTTCCCCTCTCCAGGCTCTACTTAAAATGTTCAGTTGTCTCTGAGCTAGTGAGTGGAGACTTGCCATTATGCCTACTATACACAGCAAAGTATGAAGCTCGAAGGACAATAAGTGCAATAGGGTCTTATCCGGCAAGTAAGTAGAAGAATGTGGGCAATGGTGCTCACCTGTTCGGCTTTGT
The DNA here is from genome assembly GCA_033576555.1 of Oophaga sylvatica. Classification (NCBI taxonomy): domain Eukaryota; kingdom Metazoa; phylum Chordata; class Amphibia; order Anura; family Dendrobatidae; genus Oophaga; species Oophaga sylvatica. Next base: position 27,389,273 of record JARQOD010000004.1, read on the forward strand.
GTGTTCACAACCGCTAAAAAGGTTTAGGCTGCTGCAGACCCACAGGTATGGGAATATCAAGGACTGAAATAAAATGGGTTAATTTTTTTGTGATGCAGCAGCAAAAGAGGCAAACACAGTTCTGGAATGTATTAAGAGAAGTATACAGTCTAGATCACACAAAGTAATTACATCCTTCTACTCCTCCTTGGTCAGGCCTCATCTGGAATACTGTGTCCAGCTCTGGGCACCACATTTTAATAAAGACATTGAAAAACTGGAGCAAGTTCAGAGAAGAGCTATCAGGATGGTGAGCGGACTGTAAACCATGTCCTATGAGGAACGGTTAAAGGATCTGGGAATGCTTAGAGTGAAAAATAAGAAGGCTAAGAGAAGACTTAATAGCTGTCTACAAATATCTGAAGGGATGTCACAGTGTAGAGCGATCATCCTTATTCTCATTAGCACATGGAATCAAGAGAAGCAATGGAATGAAATTGAAAGGGAGAAGATACAGATTAGATATTAGAGAAAACTTTTGACAGTGAGGTTGATCAATTAGTGGAACAGGCTGCCACGAGTAGTGGTGAGTTCTCCTTCAATGGAAGTCTTCAAACAGAGGCTGGAGATACATCTGTCTGAGATGGTTTAGTGAATCCTGCTTTGAGCAGGGGGTTGGACACGATGACCCTGGAGGTCCCTTCCAACTCTAACACTCTATGATATCTGCGCAGCAGGCAAAAAATTATGAGGAGTCAGAGAACCAAAAAAGTGGTTTATTGGTCAATGTGTTTCAAAGTATCAAACTTCTTCATCAGGATAATTGCTGTGGTTTGTCCAGATGAAGAAGTCTGATACTTTGAAATGTGTTGACCAATAAACCGCTTTTTTGGATTCCTGACTCCTCATCACTTATCTGTCGGCAGCGCAGATTTAACCCATTTTATTTCGGTACTATACACAACAAACAGAGACATGAGGGACTCCAACCCTCCTGCCTCTATACATCATAGAAACATGTTGCTAGACACATAGGAAAACAGAGGAAGACATTGTCTGATGTCCTGAGACATAGGAAGCCTGAGACTGGAGTGATATTACAGCTTGAGACATACAAGTGTTTCTCACAAAATTAGAATATCATCAAAAAGTTAATTTATTTCAGCTCTTCAATACAAAAAAGTGAAACTCATATTTTATATAGCGTCATTACACACAGAGTGATCTACTGTATTTCATGTGTTTATTTCTGTTAATGTTGATGATTATGGCTTACAGCCAATGAAAACCTAAAAGTCATTATCTCAGTAAATTAGAATAATTAACAAATAACACCTGTGAAAGCTTCCTAAGCATTTAAAAAGGTCCCTTAGTCTGTTTCAGTAGGATCCACAATCATGGGGAAGACTGTTGACTTGACAGATGTCCAGAAGGCAGTCATTGACACACTCCACAAGGAGGGTAAGCCACAAAAGGTCATTGCTAAAGAAGCTGGCTGTTCACAGAGTGCTGTATCCAAGCATATTAATGGAAATTGAGTTTTAAGGAAAAAGTGTGGCAGAAAAAGATGCACAAGCAACCGGGATAACCACAGCCTTGAAAGGATTGTTATGAAAAGGCCACTCAAAAATTTGGGGGATATTCACAAGGAGTGGACTGCTGCTGGAGTCATTGCTTCAAGGGCCACCACACACATACGTATCCTGGACATGGGCTACAAGTGTCGCATTCCTTGTGTCAAGCCACTCATGACCAATAGACAATGCCAGAAACGTCTTACCTGGGCCACGGAGAAAAAGAACTGGACTGTTGCTCAGTGGTCCAAGGTGTTGTTTTCAGGTGAAAGTAAATTTTGCATTTCATTTGGACATCAAGGTCCCAGAGTCTGTATGAAGAGTGGAGAGGCCATAATCCAAGCTGCTTGAGGTCTAGTGTGAAGTTTCCACAATCAGTGATGGTTTGGGGAGCCATGTCATCTGCTGGTGTAGGTCCACTATGTTTTATCAAGACAAAAGTCAGCGCAGCCGTCTACCAGGAAATTTTAGAGCACTTCATGCTTCCCTCTGCCAACAAGCTTTTTGGAGATGGAAATTTCATTCTCCAGCAGGACTTGGCACCTGTCCACTCTGCCAAAAGCACCAATACCTGGTTTACAAGCAACAGTATCACTGTGCTTGATTGGCCAGCAAACTCGCCTGACCTTAACCCCATAGAGAATCTATGGGGCATTGTCAACAGGAAGATGAGAGACAGCAGACCCAACAATGCAGACGAGCTGAAGGCTGCTATCAAAGCAACCTGGGCTTCCATAACACCTCAGCAGTGCCACAGGCTGATCGCTTCCATGCCACGCCACATTGATGCAGTAATTGATGCAAAAGGAGCCCCGACCAAGTACTGAGTGCATTTACTGAATATACATTTCAGTAGGCCAACATTTCAGATTTTAAAATAATTTTTTCAAGCTGATGTTATAAAGTATTCTAATTTACTGAGATAATGACTTTTGGGTTTTCATTGGCTGTAAGCCATAATCACCAACATTAACAGAAATAAACACGTGAAATAGATCACTCTGTGTGTAATGACTCTATATGAGTTTCACTTTTTGTATTGAAGAACTGAAATAAATGAACTTTTTGATGATATTCTAATTTAATGAGAAGCACCTGTATGTAGGAGATCTGAGGAAGGAGAGGAGAATGAGTGGTGTGGGTTATAGAGGAGTAAATGAAGCAATAGTTTGCCACATAGGCACTATAGTGTAACATAAGGGGCATAACTATAGGGCTGCAGAGGTAGCAGTAAAGTCATGGTTGTAAGGGGGCAAAAGGCCAGTCTGCCAAACAAGAAGATACCAGTAGGGTCATGGTAAAGATTTTGAATAGTGATTAATTTAGGAGAAATGTTATGTATGTTACGTATGCTGGGATGACAAGAAGTATATTGTTGTGTCACATGAATGGAGCAACTTGTTGTGTATTTTCTATGTCGTGCATTTCATTCTGCTGTTTCTAGGGAGAAGCTCTACCCTTTGAAGTTTGTCCCTTTTTCTCCCTGTAGTTGGTGTTGTTAGTCCTTGCTCCTCCCTTCTTCTTCATTATCAGTTTGCTGTAGCCATCTTTGGATGCACATGTATACTTCTCTGTTTGGGATTACTCTTTCCACCTGCTGCATTGTACTTTATACAAGATTTGAGAGAATATCAACTCTGCTTCTCCTGGACTCTTATTACAAGTCAGTGCTAGCTGAGTTGGCACTATCTGAGGAAGCCTGGCATGTGAGTACAACAATCATACAGTTATCAAAGGTATGGATGGCTAAGGATTTAGAGACCCATACTGCCTTGAAGAGTCATAATAGTGGAAAGAGTGGCCTGCCGCAAAGAACAGTATACCATACCTCCCAACTTTTGAAGATGGGAAAGAGGGACAAAGGTTGCGGCGCGCGCAGCGAGCCGCGGCAAATTGTAGGCCACGCCCCCAACCACACCCATTTCACAACTAGTCCCACCCATGTCCACGCCCCGACCACACCCATTTAGCACTGATGATCACACTGACTGGTACTGAGTAAAAGAAAGAACAGAGAGAGAAAAAAAACAGAAAGAAAGGAGATAGAGAAAGAAAGAAAGAGGGGAAAGCAACAAAGAACAGAGAGAAAGTAGAGAGAGAAAGAAATAAAGAAAGGGAAGAGAAAGAACAGAGAGAAAAAAAACAAAGAGGGGAAAGAAAGAACAGAGAGAGAAAGAATGAAAGAGGGGAAAGAAAAAACAGAGAGAGAAAGAAAGAGGGGAAAGAAAGAACAGAGAGAGAAAGAAAGAAGAACAGAGAAAGAAAGAAAGAAAGAGAGGACAGAAAAAAAGAACAGAGAAAAAAAGAAAGAGGGGAAAGAAAGAACAGAAGGGAGAGAGAAAGAAAGAGGGGAAAGAAAGAACAGAGGAGAGAAAGAAAGAAGGGTAAGAAAGAACAGAGAGAGAAAGACAGAGGGGAAAGAAAGAACAGAGAAGAGAAGAAGAAAGAAAGAAAGAAAGAAAGAAAGAGAGAGGAAAGAAAGAACAGAGAGAGAAAGAAAGAACAGAGAGAGAAAGAAAGAACAGAGAGGGAGAGAGAGAGAAAGAAAGAACAGAGAGGAGAGAGAAAGAGGGAAAGAAAGAACAGAGAAAGAAAGACAGAGGGGAAAGAAAGAACAGAAGAAAAGAAAGAATAGAGAGAGAAAGAAAGAGGGGACAGAGAACAGAGAAGAAAGAAAGAAAGAAAGAAAGAAAGAAGAAGAAGAAAGAAGAGAAGAAAGAAGAAAGAAAGAAAGAAAGAAAGGGGAAAGGAAGAACAGAGAGAGAGAAAGAAAGAAAGAAAGAAAAAAAGAAAGAGAAAGAAAGAAAGAAAGAGGGGAAAGAAAGAAAGAACAGAGAGAGAAAGAATGAAGAAGGGGAAAGAAAGAACAGAGAGAGAAAGAAAGAAAGAGGGGGAAGAAAGAAAGAGAGAGAAAGAATGAAAGAGGGGAAAGAAAAAACAGAGAGAGAAAGACAGAGGGGAAAGAAAGAACAGAGAGAGAAAGACAGAGGGGAAAGAAAGAACAGAAAGAAAGAAAGAGAGGAAAGAAAGAACAGAGAGAGAAAGAAAGAACAGAGAGGGAGAGAGAAAGAAAGAACAGAGGAGAGAGAAAGAGGGGAAAGAAAGAACAGAGAAGAAAGACAGAGGGGTGAAAGAAAGAACAGACAGAAAAAGAAAGAATAGAGAGAGAAAAAAAGAGGGGACAGAGAACAGAGAAAGAAAAGAAAGAAAGAAAGAAAGAAAGAAAAGGGGAAAGGAAGAACAGAGAGAGAGAAAGAAAGAAAGAAAGAAAAAGAAAGAAGAAAGAAAGAAAGAAAGGGGAAAGAAAGAAAGAAACAGAGAGAGAAAGAATGAAAGAGGGGAAAGAAAGAACAGAGAGAGAAAGAAAGAGGGGAAAGAAAGAACAGAGAGAGAAAGAAAGAAAGAACAGAGAAAGAAAGAAAGAGGGGACAGAAAAAAAGAACAGAGAGAAAAAAAGAAAGAGGGGAAAGAAAGAACAGAGAGGGAGAGAGAAAGAAAGAGGGGAAAGAAAGAACAGAGGGAGAGAGAAAGAAAGAGGGGTAAGAAAGAACAGAGAGAGAAAGACAGAGGGGAAAGAAAGAACAGAGAAAGAAAGAAAGAAAGAAAGAGAGGAAAGAAAGAACAGAGAGAGAAAGAAAGAACAAACAGAGAGAGAAAGAAAGAACAGAGAGGGAGAGAGAAAGAAAGAGGGGAAATAAAGAACAGAGAAAGACAGAGGGGGAAAGAAAGAACAGAGAGAAAAAGAAAGAAAGAATAAAGAGAGAAAGAAAAAGGGGAAAGCAAGAACAGAGAGAAAGAAAGAAAGAGAACGAGGGGAAAGAAAGAACAGAGAGAGAGAAAGAAAAAAGAGAACAGAGAAGAAAGAAAGAAAAAAGAAAGAAAGAAAGAAAGAAAGAAAGAAAGAAAGAGGGGAAAGAACAGAGAGCGAAAGAAAGAGGGGACAGAAACAAAGAACAGAGAGAAAAAAAAGAAAGAGGGTAAAGAAAGAAACAACAGAGGGAGAGAGAGAAAGAAGGGAAAGAAAGAACAAAGAGAGAAAGAAAGAACAGAGAGATAGAGAGAAAGAAAGATGGGAAAGAAAGAACAGAGAGAGAGAAAGAAAGAGAAAGAAAGAACACAGAGAGAGAGAAAGAAAGAACAGAGAGAGAGAAAGAAATAAAGATTCTATAAAGATAGCTGCCCAGCTCCCATTGTAGTGCCCACAAAAGCCTCCCGGTGCAGGACATATCATGATCCGCTTACACGGCCGACATCCCCGATTCCAAGGCGAGGACACGGTGATGAATCTGAAGCATTCCCTGAAGTGCCTCCATGGTTCCGTCACAATCTCCTCCCGAAATTACCTCATTTCCCGTCATCTTCCAGCACGTCACTTCTGGTGGAACATCACGTGTGAGTTTTAAAGTGCTCTTCGGGGCTCCGGCATGTACTCCTGTGTCCACGGGAAAAGCTCCCGGCCGGGACAGCGGGGCAAACTCTCAAAATCGGGAGTGTCCTGCTGAATTCAGGACGGTTGGGAGGTATGAATGCTCCCCACCATACACCTTGTACATGCACGGCTCTGCACACCTCACACACACACGGTTCCGCTTTGTATGCCTCGTACACACACGGCTCCGCTCGTCCACCTCGCACACACAAGGCTCCACTCCGTACACCTTGTACACACGCAGCCACGCTTTGTACACCTTGTACACACACGACTTCACTCCGTAAACCTTGTACACATGCGGCTTTGCAGCATACACCTCGTACACACGTGGTTCTGCTCCGTACACCTCGTACACACGCGGCTCCGCTACATACACACAAGGCTCCATCCATACACACACGGCTCAAGCACGGAGCCCTGTGTGTACGGAGCTGAGCGACTCAGCTCCGTACAATTCACACACAGGGCTCCGTTTCGTACACACACAGCACTGCTACATCCACCTCGTACACACGGCTCCGCTCCGTGCACCTCGTATACGCGCAGCTCCGCTCACCTTGCACATGTGCGGCTTAGCTCGCACACACACGGCTCCGCTCCGTACACCTCGTACACACACGGCTCCGCTCCGTACACCTCGTACACACACGGCTCCGCTCCGTACACCTCGTACACACACGGCTCCGCTCCGTACACCTCGTACACACACGGCTCCGCTCTGTGCACCTCGTACACACACGGCTCCGCTCCGTACACCTCGTACCCACACGGCTCTGCTCCGAACACCTCGTACACACGGCTCCGCTCCGTACACCTCGTACACACACAGCTCCGCTCCGTACACCTCATACACACACGACTCCAACTTGTACACACTACAGCACTGCTACATCCACAGTCCCCACCCCACACACACACAAACTTACCCTCATCCAGCACAATGACAACCATCACAGCGCAGAGTCCTGCAGTCCTGCACAAGAGAACACTGATCATGTGACCCCTGACTCCTCCCCTCCTGTGACCTCATCACAGGTCCTGTGGGCACAGAAGAGAACAGCAATAGCAGCGTCACTGCTAGCTGTGAGCCGCTGAACTGTAGAGACAAGGAGGGCAGCAAGGGGTGCATGGGGGCGTGGCGGCTCATCTCACTGCGGGACACGTAGTGTCCTCAGCGGGACGGGGAGGTCAAAATCGGGACTGTCCCGCTCAAACCGGGACGGTTGGGAGGTATGGTATACAGTTTACAATCCAGAGAAAGGAACATCTATAAAGCTAAATGTGAAGACACAGCAGCTTGCATAGAGTCTGCAGGCACTGCCCTGTGCTGCTTATAAATTGCAACATTGTATGTGAGCTCCTCTGCAGCTAGGAGCAGAACAGCCTCCACCCTTGGTTTTCCTGTGTACAATGGAAAAAACAGGAAAAATTTCTAATTCTCTGCCTGATTTACAACAGCACAGACACAGGATCTCATGCAGCCTTCAGTGAAAGATCCAGACGCTTGACTAAACCTACATGGAAGGTCAAAGACAATCTAGAAACCGCCAAATGTGAATTACTTTCCAGTGTAACTTCCCTATGGGAAAGGGTGCAGAATCAAGTGACTGGTTATCTATGCCTGATGCTCATGAGTTACCACCAGAGGGAGCCCTGGAACGATTGTGCTCAGCATACCAGTCTTTCAAGGACACTTGTGAGAAATATACCTCCGTAGTGGTGAGACTAAACACTCCAGAGACACTAAAGAGCTTTCAACAACTCAATTCTGAACGAGACTTCACTGTGCGCGACATCATGAATAAAACGGAAGCAAAAATTGCGCAGATGTCGGAAGTGTCATCTCGCAAATCCAGTTCTGTTAAGTACTCAAAGCACTCATCCAGATCAAGTGCATCAAAATTCTATATCCTCAGTGAACAGCTTATAAAAGCGCTTGATGAAGCGGAAACTACAAAGGTACAAGCCATCTTCGCCCAAAAGAAGGCAGAGATGGAAGCTGAATCTGCACGCAAGAAGGCAGACATGGATACGTTGACAGCAAGGGCAGAAGCCAAGGATGCAAGAAAGAAGGCGGAAATCGAAGTCCTAGAGAAAGCATGCGAACATGTGACAGCCATGGCAAGGTTAAAGGTCTTTGAACAAGCTCTAAGTGGGAGTCAAGGGGACAATTCCAGCAAACAACAAACCAACGACCGTCACTAACGTTCCTGTTAGTTCCGACACTTCTCCAAGGCACCAAGATGCTGATCCACCTGCAGCTCTCAGCTTTCAAGGTCAGTCCAGCGCAGGGGTGGGATTCAGCCGGTTCTCCCCGGTTCGATGGAACCAGTTGTTCAAAAAGCAGCCGGTTCCCCGAACCGGGGAGAATCAGAGCGGCGATCCGGTACCATGGGCGTAAGTGTGCGCAGTGCACGGAGCTGCTGTCTCACCAGAGGAGCCTCTTCCTTCCTTCCTGGCGGCAGCAGCTGTAGTTTCACTTTCTGCCCTGCAGGCTCTGGTTGTCTCAGCCACACTGGGTCCTAGTGCCCTCTGTGTGCAGACACTGGACACTTCCTGCTCCTGCCTCAGCCACTGCCTGCAAGCTTCATGGTAAGAGGGGATGCTTTTTTTTTACTTGTGAGCTCCTTAATACTTTAACCCCTTACTACCATCGGATGTACTATCCTGTCCATGGTACCTGGGCCCGTATGACCGGGGACGGGATAGTACGTCCCGTGCGATCGGACGCGCTCCCGGGGGGAGCGCAGCCGATCGCGGCCGGGTGTCAGCTGATTATCACAGCTGACACCCAGCACTATGTGTCAGGAGCGGTCACGGACTGCTCCCGGCACATTAACCCCTGGCACACCGCGATCAAACATGATCGCGCTGTACCAGGGGGCACAGGGGAGGATCGCGCAGGCAGGGGGCTCCCTGCGCGCTCCCCTGAGACCCTCAGAGCAGCGCGATGTGTCGCGCTGTTCCGAGGGTCCGTCCTCCCTCCAGGTCCCCGGATCCAAGATGGCGCCGGGGTCTTGCAGGGAGGCGGCTTCCTCAGTGCCTGCTGAGAGCAGGCACTGAGAAGCCTGCAGCACTGCCAGAGCGATCGCTGGTGTGACAGAGTGCTGTGCACACTGTCACACCAGCGATCTGCTAAAATACTGTGATGTCCCACCCTGGGACAAAGTAAAAAAGTTAAAAAAATGAAAATAAAAAGTGGTAAAAAAAATCATAAAAAAAAAAAAAAATATTCCCCAATAAATTCATTTCTTCCTGTAAATAAAAAAAACAAAACAATAAAAATACACATATTTGGTATCGCCGCGTCCGTAACGACCCCCCCTATAAAACTATCCCACTAGTTAACCCCTTTAGTGAACCCCTTAAAAAAAAAAAAAAACTAAGCAAAAAATCAATGCTTTATCATCATACCGCCGAACAAAAAGTGGAATAACGCGCGATCAAAAAGACCGATATAAATAAACATGGTACCGCTGAAAACGTCATCTTGTCCCGCAAAAAAACGAGCCGTCATACAGCATCATCAGCGAAAAAATAAAGTTATAGCTCGCAGAATAAAGCGATGCAAAAATAATAATTTTTTAGATAAAATTGCTTTTATTCTATAAAAGCCCCAAAACATAAAAAAATGATATAAATGAGGTATCACCGTAATCGTACTGACCCGAAGAATAAAACTGCTTTATCAATTTTACCACACGCGAAACGGTATAAACGCCTCCCCCAAAAGAAATTCATGAATTGCTGATTTTTGTTCATTCTAACCTCCCAAAAATCGAAATAAAAAGCGATCAAAAAACGTCACATGCTCAAAAATGGTACCAATAAAAACGTCAACTCGTACCGCAAAAAATAAGACCTCACATGACTCTGTGGGCCAAAATATGCAAAAATTATAGCTCTCAAAATGTGGTGATGCAAAAAACTACTTTTTGCAATAAAAAGCGTCTTTTAGCGTGACAGCTGCCAATCACAAAAACCCTCTATAAATAGTAAATCAAACCCCCTTTATCACCCCCTTAGTTAGGGAAAAATAATAAAATTAAAAAAAATTATTTATTTCCATTTTTCCATTAGGGTTAGGGTTGCGGCTAAAGTTAGGGTTAGGGTTGGCGCTAACGTTAGGATTAGGGTTAGGGTTGGGATTAGGGTTAGGGGTGTGTTAGGGTTAGGTTTGTGGTTAGGGTTGGGACTAGGGTTAGGGGTGTGTTGGGGTTAGGGTTGGAGTTAGAATTGGGGGGTTTCTGCTGTTTAGGCACATCAGGGGCTCTCCAAATGTGACATGGCGTCTGATCTCAATTCCAGCCAATTCTGCGTTGAAAAAGTCAAACGGTGCTCCTTCACTTCTGAGCTCTGCCATGCACCCAAACAGTAGTTTACCCCCACATATGGGGTATCAGCGTACTCTGTACCCCAAGAGTTATTGTGCAATCTGTCCTATTTCTTCTTCGAAAATATCATTTTTGTAAAAAAAAAAATGATTTTTTTGTTTTTACGGCTGTATGTTATAAACTTCTGTGAAGCACTTGGGGCTTCATAGCGCTCATCACACATCTAGATAAGTTCCTTGTGGGGTCTATTTTCCAAAATGGGGTCACTTGTGGGGGGTTTCCACTGTTTAGGCGCATCAGGGGCTCTCCAAATGCGACATGACGCCCCCAGACCATTCCATCAAAGTCTGTAATCCAAAACGTCACTACTTCCCTTCCGAGCCCTGACGTGTGCCCATACAGAAGTTTTTTCCCACATATTGGGTATCAGCGTACTCAGGACAAATTGGACAACAACTTTTGGGGTCCAATTTCCTGTTACCCTTTTGAAAATAAAATATTTGGGGCGAAAAAAAATCATTTTTGTAAAAAAAAAAGGATTTTTATTTTTACGGCTGTACGCTATAAACTTCTGTGAAGCACTTCGGGCTTCAAAGTGCTCACCACACATCTAGATAAGTTCCTTGTGGGGTCTATTTTCCAAAATGGGTCACTTGTGGGGGGTTTCCACTGTTTAGGCGCATCAGGGGCTCTCCAAATGCGACATGACGCCCCCAGACCAATCCATCAAAGTCTGCAATCCAAAACGTCACTACTTCCCTTCCGAGCCCCGACGTGCGCCCATACAGTAGTTTACTCCCACATATTGGGTATCAGCGTACTCAGGACAAATTGGACAACAACTTTTGGGGTCCAATTTCTCCTGTTACCCTTGTGAAAATAAAATATTGGGGGCAAAAAAAATCATTTTTGTAAAAAAAAAAAAAAGATTTTTTATTTTACGGCTGTACGTTATAAACTTCTGTGAAGCACTTGGGGGTTCAAAGTGCTCACCACACATCTAGATAAGTTCCTTGAGGGGTCTAGTTTCCAAAATGGTGTCATTTGTGGAGGGTTTCCACTGTTTAGGCAGATCAGGAGCTCTCCAAACACGACATGGCATCCAGCCAATTCTGCGTTGAAAAAGTCAAACGGCGCTCCTTCCCTTCCAAACTCTGCCATGCACCCAAACAGTGGTTTACCCCCACATATGGGGTATCATCGTACTCAGGACAAATTGCACAATAACTTTTGGAGTCTTGTTACCCTTGGGAAAATAAAAATTGGGGTGAAAAGATCAATTTTGTGGAAAAAATATGATTTTTTAATTTTACGGCTCTACGTTATAAACTTGTGTGAAGCACTTGGGGGTTCAAATTGCTCACCAAAGATCTAGATAAGTTCCTTAGGGGGTCTAGTTTCCCAAATGGGATCACTTGTGGGGGGTTTCCACTGTTTAGGCACATCAGTGACTCTCCAAATGCAACATGGCGTCTAATCTCAATTCCAGCCAATTTTGGTTGGAAAAAGTCAAATGGTGCTCCTTCCCTTCCGAGCTCTGCCGTGCGCCCAAACAGTGATTCCCCCCACATATGGGGTATCAGCGTACTCAGGACAAATTGGAAAACAACTTTTTGGGTCCAATTTCTCCTGTTACCCTTGTGAAAATAAAATATTGGGGGCAAAAAAATCATTTTTGTAAAAAAAAAAAAAGATTTTTTATTTTACGGCTGTACGTTATAAACTTCTGTGAAGCACTTTCGGGTTCAAAGTGCTCACCACACATCTAGATAAGTTCCTTGTGGGGTCTATATTCCAAAATGGGGTCACTTGTGGGGGGTTTCCACTGTTTAGGCACATCAGGGGCTCTCCAAATGCAACATGACACCCCCAGACCAATCCATCAAAGTCTGCAATCCAAAACGTCACTACTTCCCTTCCGAGCCCCGACATGCGCCCATACAGTAGTTTACTCCCACATATTGGGTATCAGCGTACTCAGGAAAAATTGGACAACAACTTTTGGGGTCCAATTTCTCCTGTTACCCTTGTGAAAATAAAATATTGGGGGCAAAAAAATCATTTTTGTAAAAAAAAAAAAAAGATTTTTTATTTTACTGCTGTACGTTATAAACTTCTGTGAAGCACTTGGGGGTTCAAAGTGCTCACCACACATCTAGATAAGTTCCTTGAGGGGTCTAGTTTCCAAAATGGTGTCATTTGTGGAGGGTTTCCACTGTTTAGGCAGATCAGGAGCTCTCCAAACACGACATGGCATCCAGCCAATTCTGCGTTGAAAAAGTCAAACGGCGCTCCTTCCCTTCCAAACTCTGCCATGCACCCAAACAGTGGTTTACCCCCACATATGGGGTATCATCGTACTCAGGACAAATTGCACAATAACTTTTGGAGTCTTGTTACCCTTGGGAAAATAAAATTGGGGTGAAAAGATCAATTTTGTGGAAAAAATATGATTTTTTAATTTTACGGCTCTACGTTATAAACTTGTGTGAAGCACTTGGGGGTTCAAATTGCTCACCAAAGATCTAGATAAGTTCCTTAGGGGGTCTAGTTTCCCAAATGGGGTTACTTGTGGGGGGTTTCCACTGTTTAGGCACATCAGGGACTCTCCAAATGCAACATGGCGTCTAATCTCAATTCCAGCCAATTTTGGTTGGAAAAAGTCAAATGGTGCTCCTTCCCTTCCGAGCTCTGCCGTGCGCCCAAACAGTGATTCCCCCACATATGGGGTATCAGCGTACTCAGGACAAATTGGACAACAAATTTTGAGGTCCAATTTCTCCTGTTACCTATGGGAAAATAAAAAATTAGTGACTAAGAGATAATTTTTGTGGGAAAAAAAATAGGATTTTTTATTTTCATGCCCGGGCATTATAAACTTGTGTGAAGCACTTGGGGGTTCAAAGTGTTCACCAAAGATCTAGATAAGTTCCTTAGGGGGTCTAGCTTCCAAAATGGGGTCACTTGTGGGGGGTTTCCACTGTTTAGGCTCATCTGGGGCACTACAAGCGGAACATGACCCCCATCAATGTTTGCATTCCAAAACGTTACTGCTTCCTTTCCAAGCCCTGCCATGCGCCCAAACAGTTTCCCCCCCCCCACATATGGGGTATCAGCGTACTCAGGACAAATTGGACAAAACTTTTGGGGTCCAATTTCCTTGGGAAAAATCAAAAACTTGGGACTAAAAAATCATTTTTGTGGAAAATTGTTTTTTTTTTTTTTCACACCCAGGCATTATAAACTTTTGTGAAACACTTTGGGGTTGAAAGTGCTCACAACAGATCTAGATAAGTTCCTTAGGGGGTCTAGTTTCCAAAATGGTGTCACTTGTGGGGGGTTTCCACTGTTTAGGCGCATCAGGGGCTCTCCAAACACGACATGGCGTCCAATCTCAACTCCAGCCAATTTTAGTTTGAAAAAGTCAAACAGCGCTCCTTCCCTTACGAGCTCTGCCGTGTGCCCAAACAGTGGTTTTCCCCCACATATGGGGTATTGGCGTACTCAGGAGAAATTGCACAACAACTTTATCTGTCCATTTTCTCCTTTTACCCTTGTGAAAATAAAAAAAAAGTTTGTAAAAGATCATTTTTGTGGCTAAAAAGTTAAATATTCATTTTTTCGTTCCACAGTGCTTCAGCTCCTGTGAAGCACCTGAAGGGTTAATAAAATTCTTGAATGTGGTTTTGAGTACCTTGAGGGGTGCAGTTTTTAGAATGGTGTCACTTTTGGGTATTTTCTGCTATATAGACCCGTCAAAGTGACTTCAAACGTGAGGAGGTCCCTAAAAAAATGGCTTTGTAAATTTTGTTGTAAAAATGAGAAATCACTGGTCAAATTTTAACCCTTATAATTTCCTAACAAAAAAAAATTTTGGTTCCAAAATTGTGCTGATGTAAAGTAGACATGTGGGAAATGTTATTTCTTAACTATTTTGTGTGACATATTTCTCTGTTTTAAGGGAAAAAAAATTCAAAGTTTGAAAATTGCAAAATTTTCAAAATTTTCGCCATATTTGCGTTTTTTTCAAAAATAAACGCAAGTTATATGGAAGAAATGTTACCACTAACGTGAAGTACAATATGTCACGAGAAAACATTCTCAGAATCGCGAAGATCCGTTGAAGCGTTCCAGAGTTATAACCTCATAAAGAGACAGTGGTCAGAATTGTAAAAATTGGCCCGGTCATTAACGTGCAAACCACCCTTGGGGGTGAAGGGGTTAATAATAGATTAATATTTCAGTATTATTATAACAAGGGCATAGACAGACGGCCGTATAACTCATGCGAGGATCGCACTGCAATCCTCGGACTTGCTGGTACCGCTCCTGACATGAGCGCGACTGCCATGTATAGTATATGGTATATACAGCGTAGTGTCGCATACACTGCTGTATTATACAATATACAACAGTTCTAATGCTCCATACCTAATATGCAGGATAATGTACAGTGTATACGATGTGACCTGTATAAGATGCGACATTGGCTTGCCCCCCCTAGTTTTGATCCTGGGTACGCCCATGTCTGGTACTATTTTGCAGCCAGCTTGCAGCACCGCAACACACCGCCAGCCCCGGCCCCCGCGGACTGATCTCTGCAGTGCGGCGATTGGGTAGCGGCGCGGCCGCGGCCAACTTCTTTAGTCACAAGGCGGAGCCGGAGAGGAGAGAGGTACTGTGTGAGCTGAGCTGCGGCGCTTCCTGGGCCCTGGAGTGGAGCTGGAGGAGTGTGTCTGTGTGGACTGATCTCTGCAGTGCGGCGATTGGGTAGCGGCGTGGCCGCGGCCATCTTCTTTAGTCACGAGGCGGAGCCGGAGAGGAGAGAGGTACTGTGTGAGCTGAGCTGTGGCGCTGCCTGGGCCCTGGAGTGGAGCTGGAGGAGTGTGTCTGTGTGGACTGAGGTGGTCTGACCGGCGTCTATCTATGATAGATAGACGCCGGTCAGAGTAGTAAGGCCTCCATGGAAGAGCAGTTCTTCTAGCCCCCTGCGTTGTCTTCTCTGGAGAGCTTGAGGTCTATGCTCAGAGCTGTCTGTAGGGCACAGCTGTAGAAAGCCACCCAGCTGGAGACAGACCACCAGCTCCCAGATCCTGGTGCCTTCTTAGACATTATTACCGAGAAGCTTGCAATCCACTTGTATGTACCCAGGTATATAGAGTCACATTTACATCCTGCGGCTTTTAATACGGTCTACTTTATAAAGATACAAGAAAAAAAGGTAGCACACTGTAGCGCTATAGCTTGCAAACACGAAATATGAAAAATATGAAAAATGAATTGCATCATTACCTTAGAAATATGAAAAATTGAGAAGTCTTAGCGCATAAGATGGCCAAATTATGCGAGCCTGATAGCCACGTCAAGGCTCCTCTCGTATATCAGGTCTGATATACGAGAGGAGCCTTGACGTGGCTATCAGGCTCGCATAATTTGGCCATCTTATGCGCTAAGACTTCTCAATTTTTCATATTTCTAAGGTAATGATGCAATTCATTTTTCATATTTTTCATATTTCGTGTTTGCAAGCTATAGCGCTACAGTGTGCTACCTTTTTTTCTTGTATGTATATGAGTTGGTGACTCTAGGTTCAGCACCTGTTCACACTGAATCTATGTTTGGATGTGCCGGTCAGTTTTTTGATATACTTTATAAAGATGACAGTAATACCTATATCGTACCTTAGGTAGTGTTGAGCGATACGATAATGCAAATATCGGCTATCGGCCGATATTAGCTCTATCGGCCTTTCGATAATTCGTTTCGATATTTTCGTCTTATCGAATACCGGAATCGGATTTGTCACTGTCACTGTGAGTGTCCGTCGGTCGGGTCTGTCAGGAGTCAGCGGCACTTACCTGGCAGAAGATCTCCGGCGGTCACGTCCTGGACTGCTTGATGGCCGCCATTATCTTCTCCCTGGCGGTCACATGCAGTTTTTCGCGATAACTGCAGTGACTGCAGGGTAATCCCGGCCGTAAACCAGTCCGATGACGTCACCGCCGGGGAAGCAGGTAATCAGCTGTGCTGCGCCGGGATTCTGATGTAGCAGAGCTGGATCGTCGTGGGACACTCGTTACTATGGACTGCGTCGGTCAGGTGGTATACTTTTTTTTTTTTCATTTTTTTACAGGAGATCGATGGCGTCGCAGGATGAGACTGTAATAAAAGTAATGAAGACTGTGTTTTGTTTTTTTTATTAAATTAAAAAACTTTTTTATAAACATTCACCCGTCCGGGTACATAAACAATTTAACTATTTATCAACAATTTAACTATTTACATACAGGGACCCTGTCCGGGTTATTTATACTTCTTTGGCAGGGGTGTTCCAGGTACCACCTGGTACTCTTCTGATGCTTGCCAAACATCCGAGGCACCAAGGACCACCAGGACCTGATGACGTCGTGTGGCCTGTACAGTCAAGTCGTGACCCGCTATCTGGGTCTGTGTGGCCACCTCTTTCATCTCCCTCCAGGTCTGGAACCCTATGTCCCGGACTGAACGAACCCCAGGGGGCCTAACAGGCGCCGGGTACGGGCCAGCTATACTTATCATGTCCATAGCTGGGGCTGCTGAGGAGACCACTGAGGGGAGGCTTGGGAGATTTACGGCGTGGGGTGGGCACTTTTGCAGAGGCCTGGATGTGGGAGGCTGAAGGCTCCGAGGGTCTCACAGGTTCCTGACACACTGGGGAGTAGGGGTCGCACCTGGTAACATTTAGGGCGTACCATCCATTCTAACCCCAGTGTCGGGTGTAAGTCACCAAGTCTCCTGGCAACAGGTCCCTCCCCGGGTGTCCTTCTGGGAGGTGAGCCTCCACGTCCCGCCGGTTCACAAAGACTTCTAAATAAAGTCCAGGCTCCTTGATGAAGCCCCAACCACCTTTCAATTTAAAGCTCCGTACTGCACCCTTACGCCGCGGCTCACACAGGGT
The DNA here is from genome assembly GCA_033576555.1 of Oophaga sylvatica. NCBI lineage: Eukaryota > Metazoa > Chordata > Amphibia > Anura > Dendrobatidae > Oophaga > Oophaga sylvatica. Next base: position 27,406,529 of record JARQOD010000004.1, read on the forward strand.
TCCTTTATCCTTTCTCATCCGGTCCTTATCTGCCCGGTCCTTCTCCAGGTTACGTTGCCGAAGTTTTTGGGATTCTCGCTGCTCCCTTTGTCGCTCTGCTTCCCGCTCCCAACGTCTCCACTCTTCCTCCTGACGCCGGTTGAAATTCTCCTCCACCAGCTGCTCCATGTCTCCACCACTCCACTGCAGCTTACAGTGTCCGGTTTGCGGCAGCTCTCCTGTCGCCCCCCAGTCCTGGCGGCGCTCCCCTGCGGAGGAAGCAGACGGCTCTAAATCAGATGACAGTCGGGGCTCCGGTACAGGCAGGTAGTGCTCTGGTGCCTGCGCGGCCTCCTCCATGAGGACGGGTGTCGCTTCTTCTGTCTCAGCGACGGGGGCAGACAGCAGGATCTGGGGTGCTGACGGTGCTGCGGTTTTTGCAGGAACGGGTTCCTCCACTGCGACAACGTCAACCGGATCACATTGCAAGGACTCCTCTACTAGAACGGGTGCCTCACCTTCCGGTACAGACACTTCAGGTAAGAGGGATTGGCGCCGCTCCAAGTTTAGTTTTAGTGCACGCCAGCTCGCTTCCATCCTGGCGACCTCCTCCCGGTGCCGGGCCAGGCCTCTTAGGGTATCCGCCGCTTCTTGCAGCGTAGGAGGGTTTCCAGGCCGGGTGCCCAACGGTGGTTCCGTGGCGATCGGGTCGCTTCCGTGGGGGGAGAGCTCTGACTGCTCCATCCCTTCACACTTCTGCTCGTGTCCATTAGCCATCTCTGCCAAGTCACATGTGTCATCATTAGCATCTGGAGAGGGCCCCTCTTTTGTAGGGAGGCGGGACCTTTGTGTTAGTTTCCACACACTGAGGAGGATGAGGAGGCGGAACTGAAGAGCTGTGGGGCACGATCTTACATTGCAGTACCATTTAGAGCCATCGTTTTCGCGTCACTGAGTGAGTGTACAGTACACCCATGAAGAGCACGCCCTTCTTCTTCACCAGTGCCTCGTCGTGACGCAGATATGGCGGAAAAATGGCAAATACATTCTCTGATGATTTTAGCAATTCTCAAGCACAAAACCAGTTCAATTCAGGCACACAGGACTCGCTTATAGCGAGCTACAGAATCCTGTTCGTGACGCCCAAGTTGAGTCGCACAGAGCCAGAGGTTTTGGGGGTACTCGGCACCGAGCCCGTCGACTTCTATGGGGTATGTCACGGCTTTACCCGGCAATTGAATCAGAGTCTATTTTACTATGTAGAAGTGTATAAACTATAAATATATGTATATATATGTCACAATGACATGTATATATATATATATATATATATATATGTATTCTATGTGTGTATATTTTGTGTTTACAACGTAAGAAAGGGTTTTTTTTGTTTCGATATTTTGTTCCCATAGACTTACATTGGACTTCCGCAATCGGAATCGGATATCGACGATATTTAGTGCTATCGGCGATACAATTTCGATACGATATTTTTAGATATCGAGCAATATCGCTCAACACTAACCTTAGGTACTGTACATGCAGTGGTGGTGGGGGAACTGTAAGTCCCAGCATTGCATATTGGCATCTGATCTATAGAGATTACTGCGGGTAATACAATAAATATGTTCTATTATTACAATCACTAGTATAAGTCCCAGCATCTCCCCATTTGTCTAGATATTAGACACACGTTTATTATTCAGATATTATGTAGTATCAACTTTACGCTGATCTAAACAGTTGTATTTTTGGTCAGAAGAAAAAATGGCAGCACGCACGAGTTGCATCCGATTATGGGATCGCACTCAGCCAGGCAAATCAGTGAGTCCGTGAAAAAAAAAAAATCAGACTGCACTCGGATGACATCTGAGTGCAGTCTGATTTTCACAGCTTTACAGAATGAAGAAGATGGGGAACTTTTTATTTCCACCTTCTCCACATCCGCGAAAATCGGAGCACGTTGTGAGCACACTCTGATCAAACTCCGATCAGAGTGTGATTAGCTTAATCGGAACGATTTTCTCGGATGAGACAAAATACGGTCGTGTGACCCTATCCTTAGAGAAATAAATACATTATTATTATTATTGATGAGCAAATGTGCTTGTTTGTTAGGCAATCCCTGCATGTGTTGCGAGTGTCGAACAGCCATGAGACATGCAACCGCGGGGACTGGAACATATTTTTTGAGCATGCAGAAGACATTCGGTTAGAACCCGAGCATGCTCAGATAACACCTTATCCGAGTACGTTCACTCATCACTAATTATTGTATATTGTATTTCTGGATAGAAGGTAGAACTGTAAGTCCCAGCTACATAATACTATAGTTTAATCTTCAGTTCAGTATGAGACTAGAAAGAGACTTCTTAATCAGAATGTAGTGCACAGCCTGCCCAGCCGGTCAGTCAAGTGAGACAGCTGCATAGAAATATATGCAGCTGTCACACTCGGGTCAGGAGAGCCGCTGGCCAGAATGTGCACTGTTCTGATCTCATTCCAATTTATTGTTTTTCAACTGACTGCGCCCCTACTTATATGTTTGAGGAAAAGGTGTGTGTGTGAATGGGTGTGGCTTTAAAAATGGGTGTGGCTTAAACATGGGTGTGACTTAAAATGGGTGTGGTTTTCCGACGCACAAACACAGAACCTGTTGTTAAAAATTTGAATCCCACCCATGGTCCAGCGCACAACCAATGTCCAAACCTGAATCTCATTCACGCTCCAACACTCAGCCAAACACTGCACCCCAGCAAACTCCATATGCCGGCGTCTACATGCAACCTAACATGACGGCAAGTCACTATACCTTTGACAACCGCATGTTTCCAGCCTCATATACGACAGAGACTGTATACACCAAACCGGTTGCTGAGTTAAATGCTTATGCGGCTCCATAGGTTCCCATGTTTCTGAACCAAAAAACTACAACCAAAGTGAACAGCACTGCTCAGCAAGAGTGCTCCCAAAGTCAGAAAGAACAGACATGTCCGACTTTGCAAGGTACATGATTCGCCTTGAACTCACCAACATCGGTCTCACAAGATTCGACGACCAACCTGAAAACTACAGAGGGTATAAGTGTGTCTTTAAAACCACATACTGTGACCTCGGCATTACTGCTGAAGAGCTGGACCAGCTGATCAGGTGGCTGGGACCACGATCCACAGAGCGAATCAAGAGACTCAGATCCATTTACATCAGCGATCCAGCGGCAGGTCTCACAACTGCATGGGACAGACTAGAGAAAAGTTTCGGCAGTCCTGAAGCTATAGAAGACGCACTGCTCAATTACAGGATTTTCCTAAAATATCCGGCAAGGATGCTTCAAAATTCCAGGAACTCAGCAACCTGCTGTTCGAACTCCAGCTGGCCAAGATAGGCACACATCTACCTGTCCTCAGCTACCTGGACACCGCATGTGGAGTGAAACCATAGTCGCCAAGCTTCCATATAACATGCAAGAAAGGTGGACTACGCTACTGACAAGTTACAAAAAGGAACACCAGGTATCCTTTCCTCCATTCTCCTACTTCTGCAAGTCCATCAAAGACATTGCAGAGCATAAGGCCAACCCAAGCGTCACCTGCGGAGAAACCACCCACACAGCTTCACCCGCTCCTAAGTATGAGAGCCCTCGTCAAATTGACAGAAAACGTAGGGGCCCAGTATCGGTAAAAAAGACTGACGTTCTTCCCACACCAGCATCGGTTCCTGACAAGGACAACAAGGGTGAAAGAGTCGAGAATTCAAATCGTTAGTGTCCCATCCACAAGAAGCCACATCCGCTGAAGAAATGTATTGGCTTCAGAAAGAAACGACTCCAAGAATGCAAGGAGCTTCTAAAGAAGTCCGGAGTGTGCTTCAGATGTTGTGCTTCTACCGAACACCTTGCTAAGGACTGCAAGTTTACAATCAAGTGTATGGAGTGTGACAGCGAGGACCACGTACAAGCGCTCCATCCATCTCAGCTTAACCCTACACCCAGGGCCGGCGTCAGCACCCGGCACACCCGGGCAAGTGCCGGGGCCCTGAGCAGGCGGGGGGGCCCACTCGCCGTCAGGCACCCCGGCGCCCGTTAGCGGTGTCAGCGCCGCCACTGGGCCCCCCCGCTTGCTCAGGGCCCCGGCAGCGGCCGGCGCAATACTCACCTCTCCCCGTGCCTCCGCTGCCGCAGCTCTGAGCTCCAGGGGGCGTCTGCGCCGGCGCTTCCTCTCTCACAGCAGCGCCGCTGAATGACGTCATCATTCAGCGGCCGGCTGTGGCAGAGAGCGCGCGGACGCCGGACAGGTGAGGCGCGTGTGTGTGTGCCTGCTGCGTGTGTGTATGTGAGAGAGTGCTGCCTGCGGTGCTGTATGTGTGATGGTGGTGGGGGGAGGCAGTGATGGTGGTGAGGAGGCAATGATGATGGGGAGACAATGATAATGGGAAGGTGATGATGATGATATTAATGGGGAGGCGATGATGATGATGATGATGGGGAGGCAATGATAATGGGAAGGCAATGATGATGATGATATTAATGGGGAGGCAATGATAATGATGATGATGAGGAGGCAATGATAATGGGAAGGCAATGATGATGATATTAATGGGGAGGCAATGATAATGATGATGATGGGGAGGCAATGATAATGGGAAGGCAATGATGATGATATTAATGGGGAGGCAATGATGATGATGGGGAGGCAATGATAATGGGAAGGCAATGATGATGATGATATTAATGGGGAGGCAATGATGATGATAGGGAGGCAATGATGATGATGATGGGCAGGCAATGATGATGAGGGGAGGCAATGATGATGATAATGGGCAGGCAATGATGTTGATAATGGGGAGTCTTTCCACAGCGCCCTTTCCTGAGCCGTAACAGTGCAGAGTGCAGCACAGTGTAGAGGAGAGCTCCATATTTTGTATGGAGCATTATATGTGGTCCAGTATTCTGTATGGAACATTATATTGCGTCCAGTATTCTGTATGGAGCATTATATGGGGGATGGCGGGGTGACATCCTGCATGGGGTATTATATGGGTTATGAGGGGGAGACTGTGGTGCCCATAATATTGTATGGAGGACTGTACTGTCCAGTCTGTACTGTGCTGTGAGGATTTGGCGGTTTTTGAGCTATTGTACAATTTACAATAGGTATCAGTCATGTAATGGAAGAAGAGAAGTGTTTGGCGTTGTGCTATACCCATATTTCTCTGCAGTATCTGTGCATCATGAATTGTGGTCTGTGTTAAGGGGGCCCACTGAGACTCTTTCGCCGGGGCCCAAAAAAACCTGGAGCCGGCCCTGCCTACACCTATGCCTTCTCCACCACAATCCATGGCGGGGAGTGTACAAGCCAAGCAGCAAGTCATCTCACAATTTCTTCTTCATGCACGGAAGTCTGCGGAGAAGGTCTTTGGGACAAGTCTGCGGAGAAGGTCTTTGGGACAAGTCTTGTGCGAAGATTTGCCTAGTAATGGTATATCCCAAGGGTCACCCAGAGAAGGTCGTGAAGGTGTATAGCATCCTGGATGATCAGAGCAACCGATCACTAGCAAGGTCAGAACTTTTTGATCTGTTCAAGTTAAAGGGAAGCGCCTACCCTACACCTTAGGCACCTGCAGCGGCATCTCAGAAGTCACATAGACAGGTGTGCGCCTTTACAAATTAAGTCCTATCAGTTTAATTAAACACAGCAGAACTCAAATGAAGGAGTAGAACAATCTCAAGGAGGATCACAAGGAAATGGACAGCATGTGACTTAAACATGTGTGTCTGAGCCAAAGGTCTAAATACTTATGACCATGTAATATTCCAGTTTTTCTTTTTTAATAAATTTGCAAAAATTTTTACATTTCTGTTTTTTTTCAGTCAAGATGGAGTGCAGAGTGTACATTAATGAGAAAAAAATGAACTTTTTTGAATTTACCAAATGGCTGCAATGAAGCAAAGAGTGAAAAATTTAAAGGGGTCTGAATACATTCCGCACCCACTGTATATTTACCACTTGGCTCATTCAGATCTTGAGCATTTGTGGTTGCCTTGCACTTCCTGGGCAGTGCAGCAAAGTTTACTTTGCCTGGTTTGATCACCTTGCTGCACCTCATATTATCATCAGAACAGGTAAATAGGTAATATGTCGCCGTCAATGAAGTAAAGTACACAATAGAAAATACCAATGAAAAATCATTGGCATGACTCCTTTCCTTTCAATGTTACATGTAAACAGGACTAAAGAAAGCGTGGGATGACTTCCTATTATACATCAATGATTGGGGCTTCTTGAAGAAGTGGATTCTAAAACGCAGTTTGTCACTTTGTGGACACTGCTGCAACGCCTAAACAGCTGATGGCTGAACAATGGTTGGTCAACAGCTATCCCTCCGGACTCCAATACACAAGAATGCACGGCTAAGCCCTCCTGTATTTTCTCTTTGCCAGAAGAGTTTGACAAGGGAGATCAAAATGATCACCCAATGAAATTTAGAATTCCAGATTCTTTTCTCACCCAACATGATCAGTCAGTGGAAGACTTGGGAAGCCTCCATAAACTACAGACTGTCGGCCAATGCTGCCAATACCTGCTGGTTCAGATTACTTCAGCCTAATATGTATGGGGGCCTTCAGGAATGCCCATGTAATGTTGTATGCCCCTGTCATGTTCCTCAGAGAAAAGAGGTCACACATCATCACCAGGAGGGCAGTCAGGATGCAAAAAAGCAAAAGGAGCAAGTACAAAACTAATAATAATTTTTATCTATGTTGCATCAATACATTCTGCAGCACTTTACAATTCAGAGAGGACATATACAGAAAATATCAGGTGTTATACAGCAATATATAATTCAACAGTTACCAAGAGGAGTGGGATCTCTGCTCGCAAGCTGACAATTTATCTGTATGGGGAAATAGGGGGACACAACATGTAAAAAGCGCCTATTGTGTACAGTTCAGCTACCAGTACAATAAAAATAGGGATTATCACATAATGCAGCACGATCCAGTCATCAGTCAGAAATGGCAGAAAATGGGCTAGGTGTCAAAATTAGGATGTCACACAACATCTAAGCATGTAAACCCAGAGGAACAAGATTTGGCAAAATCCAGTGATAGGAAAAAGGTTAGAGTCAAAACACAAGTAAACTACTGTGCCCCAGATTGAAAGTATGGTAGAGGAGAGGAGTGGCCCTGACCTTAGTTTATGGTTTTGTTTTTTTGGGGGGAGGTCTGATTAAGCTCTGCTTTTTGGGGTTCGGCGTCACACTCTCAACACAGCACACCACCTACCTGGTACGTTTCCTTCTCAATAGTTCTAACCATCCACAGTTACATCTATGTTTTAGCCGCATATGTGGCCAAATCTTATATGTCTGTGCATTCTATACTGACCAAATGGACAATGAATGCATCTGATCTTCCACTCAGATATACACTTTCTTATATTTTGAATACCATTTTGGAATCACTACGCACTATATATGTTGTGGAAGCGTATGTTTTCATTGGCACATTTGTGCAACTTATGAGACTAAGTATTTAGTTGATTATTCTCTACACATTACCACCAGGGTTTGCATATTATACAGATATACAGTTATATGAAAAAGTTTGGGCACCCCTATTAATCTTAAGCTTAATGTTTTATAAAAAAAAATTGGTGTTTTTGCAACAGCTATTTCAGTTTGATATATCTAATAACTATTGGACACAGTAATGTTTCTGTCGTGAAATGAGGTTTATTGTACTAACAGAAAATGTGCAATCTGCATCCAAACAAAATTTGACAGGTGCATAAGTATGGGCACCTCACCAGAAAAGTGACATTAATATTTAGTAGATCCTCCTTTTGCAAAAATAACAGCCTCTAGTCGCTTCCTGTAGCTTTTAATGAGTTCCTGGATCCTGGATGAAGGTATTTTTGACCATTCCTCTTTACAAAACAATTCCAGTTCAGTTAAGTTTGATGGTCGCCGAGCATGGACAGCCCTCTTCAAATGATCCCACAGATGTTCAATGATATTCAGGTCTGGGGACTGGGATGGCCATTCCAGAACATTGTAATTGTTCCTCTGCATGAATGCCTGAGGAGATTTGGAGCGGTGTTTTGGATCATTGTCTTGCTGAAAGATCCATCTCCTGCGTAACTTCAACTTTGTCACTGATTCTTGAACATTATTGTCAAGAATCTGCTGATACTGAGTGGTATCCATGCGTCCCTCAACTTTAACAAGATTCCCGGTGCCGGCATTGGCCACACAGCCCCAAAGCATGATGGAACCTCCACCAAATTTTACAGTGGGTAGCAAGTGTTTTTCTTGGAATGCTGTGTTTTTTTTACGCCATGCATAACGCCTTTTTGTATGACCAAACAACTCAATCTTGGTTTCATCAGTCCACAGGACCTTCTTCCAAAAAGAAATTGGCTTCTCCAAATGTGCTTTTGCATACTTCAGCCGAATCTGTTTGTGGCGTGCTTGTGACGCGCACCAAATACAGGGTTCCAGGGTTATGGGGTACTCGGCACCGAGCTCATGGAAGTCTATGGGGAATGTCACTGGCAGCAGGACTCGGTCCGTGACCCTGGGCGGTCATGCAATGGGGGAATATTTACAGGGGATAAAAGTAATAGTTCGTGACGCCACCTGTGGTTTCTGGTCAGTAGAACCAGCGCTGCAGGGTGAATCTTCTGAGGGGATGTTATTAAGCAGCTAGATGTTAAGTCCCCCACAGGTGGGACTGTTCCCTCGAAGTCAATGGTGTTGCAGGGTGCAGATAATAACGCAGTCACACACAAGTCAGTCTCTTTCCATACCTTTACTGGTAGATGTTGCAGGTATGTCCCGGGAAGCTGGTCAGGTTGGAGAATGCACATTCAGGGAATTGCTGAGCAGGTTTAAGGCCTCCTTTCTCCTTGAAGTGTATGTGAGTCCTAACTTGCATGAAGTCAAGTTTAACTCCTACTGTAGCAGCTACGCCAGGCCGACATTGTGGTAGAGCCTTCTCTGTCGCACTTGTGCCGTTGAAAGAACTAAGTCTATATGGCTGGCCAAGCCAGACTCCTGTTCTCCCTGACTCCAGTTACGTATCAGCACTTAGGGCTACCTTCTGTGACTTGAAGTCCAGCAAGGATTCCGGTGTTTCTTATTACTAGCCGTGAAGTACTAGCAACGCTTCGGACCCCGGTGTCCGGTTAACTAAGTGAAGGTGATCTGTCACCTAGGTCACTTGTCTTCCTTTTTCCACTCGCCTGTCGCCCTGCTCTTGCCCTTAACATAAGCACAGGTAGCAGTGGTAGTAGATGTCAGCTTTCCTTCCAGTGCTCACTGACCTGTTCTCAGTTGCCTCGTTGTATTAACTGCAGTGGTTCCCTTCCTTCTTTCCTTCCAGACCCTGTCCAGAGCAGCTCACAGGATGTTTCGTCAGACTGTATACACGCTGTAGCTCCGAGAGTCACTTTCCACTTTCTAGAGAACACAGACAGCTTATCCTGAGGTAACTGTTTCACTTGCTTCAGTTGCAGCTCTGACTAGGCTAGAGTGATTCCTTCCCACTCGTACTAGCCTCCACTTCTGTACAAGGTGAGCTACAAGAGCTCTGTCAGGTCTCAGTCTTATCTCCTCTCCCTCCAAGACTAGACTCTGCACACTTCTGACAGGAACTGATCCTGACAGGAAACGTACTCAGACTGGCTACTGCTACCTAATCACACTGACTTAAATAGTCTAATAGGCCCTCTGGTGGCCGTGTTGGAAATGTGTGTGATGTGAATGAATATCAGGCTTCACAATACCTTTCTTGTGCATTTTCCTGGAGACATGTGTGCCACGCGCAGCTGGGCCACACATCCCCCCTAGTTAAACTCAGCACTCCCGGGCTGGAATAGAAAAGAAAAACATTTTTGTTTTGCATATAACATCAACAATTTAACTCATCCCTTGCGGGAGGTAAGGACTCTTGAACGTTACAATGTATACAATGGACATTAGAAAAATATCAAAATACTGTTCACATAAATATATACAAGACAAGATTCTTGTGGAGGACTCGCACCAAAAACCTCCCACGTAGGTCCTGGGTGGGCTGCAGGACTTCATTGCTACAGACCTCACTCTAGGCCACACCATATGGGTTTTTCTTCAGAGGTAGATTAATATGGCTTTATGTAAAACCAAGATGGGGCACCGAAGTGCGAACTATTTACAAGTAAAGTTTTTGGGCTGGCACAGTCCACAGCCACGCAGTCCTTTACATGTGAACATATTTCAAGTAAAATCACATTATAATAATAATACTACATTCCTTATTACCCAACGGGGGTATTCTATGCATACTATGCAAACATCATCACATTTAGCAAATTATCATTATCAAACATTTTCACAATATTACTAAAGTGCAACTTTTTCATCAACTTTGTACAGTGGCAGTAAATCCGATCTGGGTCCTACTGGTTTTCTTCTTTACAGATTGTAGCGACGTCTTCCACTCCTGGGGCTGGAACGACGCAATGTCCTTTGGAACTCATTACCAGAAGGTCATGACCTGCGATCTGGGTTTGCGTGGCTACAGTTCTTGTGTAATCCACTAGGGGCTCAACGGGTGCCTCTCCAGAATACAGATTCGGCTCCATAGGGGTCGCTGTTGCAGCATAAGATGCTGTACAAGAAGCAGGCTTGCTTAGTGGCTCAATTGAAATCACATCAGGCTTTTGCGATGTGGGGCTGTACTTAGAATAGGCTGCAGATTGCGGTGCAGAAGCGGTCGCAGGTGGCGATGCGGGTGCACGGCCTGGTGCTGACGCTGCTGGGGCTTGCGACACTGCAGCACGATTCACTTCACCGGCTACTGGGACGGGGTCGCTGACACGGGTGACATTTAAGGCGTACCACCCTTTAAGCCCCCAGTGCCGCGTATAGCTGACGATGTCCCCGTTCACGAGATCTCTCCCTGGGTGACCAATGGGCAGATGAGACTCCACATCTCGGCGGCTAACAAATACCCCTTGATACAGGCCCGGTTCGTGGATGAATCCCCAGCCTTTGCGAAGCTTAAATTCACTAACGCACCCCTGACGCCGTGGCTCCCGGAGCGTACCTTTATCCCTCCGGACATTCACCTTGTCGGCGAGGAACTCCTCCTGGTACCGCTGACGGAACTGCTGTACCTCTCTCTCTTCCTGCTGGCGTCGCCGCTCCTGCTCACTGCGTCCCCATTCGTTATCGGTCTGGATGTCATAGGTCACATCGTCCAGATACTCCATCACGTCCCAGTCGATCTCTGGCATGGACGGCTGAGACCCCTCCGGTGTCCCTACCGGGGGACTGCATTCCGCTGCGGCCTCCTGGCCTGGCTGGCACTCCGGTCTGGGCAGGGCCTCCTCAGCCTCCTTCCCTCCGGCCGCTTCATCGGTGGAGTCGGGATCAGCTCTTTCGGGGCCGGCCTCCGGTTTCTCATCAGCCGCTGGCTGTGGTGGCACAGGGATCACAGCTAATGGCTTCTTTTCTGGGGGAGAGAGCATTGTGTCCCACAGCAGCCGCTGTTTCCGGGCACGCCAGCTTCTCTCCGTCTCATCCATCTCTTCACGGCGCTGAATCATGTCCCTGAGCACCGCATTCACCTCCTCCAACTCCAACATGATTTGGTTAGTGTCCCGAACTGGGGACGGCTCCGGTACAGGCGGCAGCTTTTCTGGGGAACGGGGCCTGCGCGCCGCTCCTCCACACAGCGTCTCCTGTCCTTCCGCCATCTCTCTCCAGGCCAGACTGTGTTTTCCATCAGGAACAGCCTGGTCTCTTCCGTGGAGGCGGGATTTGCGCTTCCTCTTCTTAGCATAGAAAATAAAGAGGAGGCGGATCTCTTTAGCAGTGGGGCAGGCTCTCACATTATAGTAGCATTTGGAGAGGGCGCCCATTGCTTTCGTGCCACAGGGGGGGTACACGCCCATGAATGCACGCCCACATTCTTCACCAGCGCCTCAGGGCGCGAATATGGCGGTAAAATGGCGGAAAATGGCGCCAAAAATCACAGAAACTGCACACAGTCTTTTTCACAAAAACAGTCCAATTCAAAGCACACAGGACTCACATTCAGTAAGCTTCTTATCCTGTTCGTGACGGCAAAGATGACGCGCACCAAATACAGGGTTCCAGGGTTATGGGGTACTCGGCACCGAGCTCATGGAAGTCTATGGGGAATGTCACTGGCAGCAGGACTCGGTCCGTGACCCTGGGCGGTCATGCAATGGGGGAATATTTACAGGGGATAAAAGTAATAGTTCGTGACGCCACCTGTGGTTTCTGGTCAGTAGAACCAGCGCTGCAGGGTGAATCTTCTGAGGGGATGTTATTAAGCAGCTAGATGTTAAGTCCCCCACAGGTGGGACTGTTCCCTCGAAGTCAATGGTGTTGCAGGGTGCAGATAATAACGCAGTCACACACAAGTCAGTCTCTTTCCATACCTTTACTGGTAGATGTTGCAGGTATGTCCCGGGAAGCTGGTCAGGTTGGAGAATGCACATTCAGGGAATTGCTGAGCAGGTTTAAGGCCTCCTTTCTCCTTGAAGTGTATGTGAGTCCTAAACTTGCATGAAGTCAAGTTTAACTCCTACTGTAGCAGCTACGGCCGGCCGACATTGTGGTAGAGCCTTCTCTGTCGCACTTGTGCCGTTGAAAGAACTAAGTCTATATGGCTGGCCAAGCCAGACTCCTGTTCTCCCTGACTCCAGTTACGTATCAGCACTTAGGGCTACCTTCTGTGACTTGAAGTCCAGCAAGGATTCCGGTGTTTCTTATTACTAGCCGTGAAGTACTAGCAACGCTTCGGACCCCGGTGTCCGGTTAACTAAGTGAAGGTGATCTGTCACCTAGGTCACTTGTCTTCCTTTTTCCACTCGCCTGTCGCCCTGCTCTTGCCCTTAACATAAGCACAGGTAGCAGTGGTAGTAGATGTCAGCTTTCCTTCCAGTGCTCACTGACCTGTTCTCAGTTGCCTCGTTGTATTAACTGCAGTAGTTCCCTTCCTTCTTTCCTTCCAGACCCTGTCCAGAGCAGCTCACAGGATGTTTCGTCAGACTGTATACACGCTGTAGCTCCGAGAGTCACTTTCCACTTTCTAGAGAACACAGACAGCTTATCCTGAGGTAACTGTTTCACTTGCTTCAGTTGCAGCTCTGACTAGGCTAGAGTGATTCCTTCCCACTCGTACTAGCCTCCACTTCTGTACAAGGTGAGCTACAAGAGCTCTGTCAGGTCTCAGTCTTATCTCCTCTCCCTCCAAGACTAGACTCTGCACACTTCTGACAGGAACTGATCCTGACAGGAAACGTACTCAGACTGGCTACTGCTACCTAATCACACTGACTTAAATAGTCTAATAGGCCCTCTGGTGGCCGTGTTGGAAATGTGTGTGATGTGAATGAATATCAGGCTTCACAATACCTTTCTTGTGCATTTTCCTGGAGACATGTGTGCCACGCGCAGCTGGGCCACACATCTGCAGAAACGGCTTCTTTCGCATCACTCTCCCATACAGCTTCTCCTTGTGCAAAGTGCGTTGTATAGTTGACCGATGCACAGTGACACCATCTGCAGCAAGTTGATGCTGCAGCTCTCTGGAGGTGGTCTGAGGATTGTCCTTGACTGATCTCACCATTCTTCTTCTCTGCCTTTCTGATGTTTTTCTTGGCCTGCCACTTCTGGCCTTAACAAGAACTGTCCCTGTGTTCTTCCATTTCCTTACTATGTTCCTCACAGTGGAAACTGACAGGTTAAATCTCTGAGACAGCTTTTTGTATCATTCCCCTGAACAACTATGTTGAATAATCTTTGTTTTCAGATCATTTGACAGTTGTTTTGAGGAGCCCATGATGCCACTCTTCAGAGGAGATTCAAACAGGAGAACAACTTGCAAGTGGCCACTTTAAGTAGCTTTTCTCATGATTGCATACACCTGGCTATGAAGTTCAAAGCTCAATGAGGTTACAAAACCAAAAAAAGTGCTTTAGTAAGTCAGTAAAAAGTAGGTAGGAGTATTTAAAACAAGAAAATGATAAGGGTGCCATACTTATGCACCTGTCAAATTTTGTTTGAATGCAGATTGCACATGTACTGCTAGTACAATAAACCTCATTTCAAGGCAGAAACATTACTGTGTCCAATAGTTATTAGATATATCAAACTGAAATAGCTGTTGCAAAAACACCAATTTTTATAAAACATTAAGCTTAAGATTAATAGGGGTGCCCAAACTTTTTCATATAACTGTATTGTTACGTATCTGCAACTAAGGAATAGGATAGGAGGGGAAGAAGCTGCACTGGGACTAGACTCGATCCCTACGATGGGGCGGGCGACCTATTCCTTGTGAATAGACTCACCGACGTTTCCTAGACTAGTCTAGACTCGAGCGAAGACCTAAAGGTGGGGGGAAGGGTATCCCTGAAAGATCTAGGGACTGGGAACAAAACGCAGGTAACCTCCTAGCAGGGAAATAGAGGAAGCTGCAGAAACAAAAGGAAAAACAAAAAGACTAAGCAAGCAGAACTAGAGTTCCCAGAACTGCACAAAGTAAAGCACAAAAAGCTATCAAAGCTCCTAGCCAGAACTCAAGCTGATTAACACTGATGTCCAGCAAGGACTGGGAGGCAGGTGCAGGGTAATAAAGGGTGATACAATCACCTGACCAACGACAAGCCCAGCACCAGGGGAAAAAGACCAGCAGCCAGAAAACCACAACAAGATGGTGGATAGTCAAGCTAAATAGATTCTAACATATACTGTATACTCTGATGTCCTGTTTGGTTGCTGCTAGCACTCAGCACTTTATATAGTCATACCTGGACTGATATATGTATAGATTTGCCTCTTTTCCTATTGCTATTAGCACTTTGAACCCTAGTTCTGCATTATATATATGTATATATATATATATATATATATATATATATATATATACAGTACAGACCAAAAGTTTGGACACACGTTCGCATTTAAAGATTTTTCTGTATTTCCATGACTATGAAAATTGTAAATTCACACTGAAGGCATCAAAACTATGAATTAACACATGTGGAATTATATACTTAACAAAAAAGTGTGTAACAACTGAAATTATGTCTTATATTCTAGGTTCTTCAAAGTAGCCACCTCTTGCTTTGATGACTGCTTTGCACACTCTTGGCATCCTCTTGATGAGCTTCAAGAGGTAGTCACTGGAAATGGTTTTCACTTCACATGTGTGCCCTGTCAGGTTTAATAAGTGGGATTTCTGGCCTTATAAATGAGGTTGGGACGATCAGTTGTGTTGTGCAGAAGTCTGGTGGATACACAGCTGATAGTCCTACTGAATAGATTGTTAGAATTTGTATTATGGCAAGAAAAATGCAGCTAAGTAAAGAAAAACTAGTGTACATCACTACTTTAAGAAATGAAGGTCAGTCAGTCCGAAAAATTGGGAAAACTTTGAAAGTGTCCCCAAGTGCAGTTACAAAAACCATCAAACGCTACAAAGAAACTGGCTCACATGAGGACCGCCCCAGGAAAGGAAGACCAAGAGTCACCTCTGCTTCTGAGGATAAGTTTATCCAAGTCACCAGCCTCAGAAATCGCAGGTTTACAGCATTAGAGACCAGGTCAATGCCACACAGAGTTCTAGCAGCAGACACAGCTCTACAACAACTGTTAGGAGGAGACTTTGTGCAGCAGGCCTTAATGGTAAAATTGCTGCTAGGAATCCACTGCTAAGGACAGGCAACAAGCAGAAGAGACTTGTTTGGGCTAAAGAACACAAGGAATGGACATTATACCAGTGGAAATCTGTGCTTTGGTCTGATAAGTCCAAATTTGAGATCTTTGGTTCCAACCACCGTGTCTTTGTGCAAGGTAGAAATTGTGAACGGATGGACTCTACATGCCTGGTTCCCACCGTGAAGCATGGAGGAGGAGGTGTGATGGTTTGGGGGTGCTTTGCTGGTGACACTGTTGGGGATTTATTCAAAATTGAAGGCATACTGAACCAGCATGGCTACCACAGCATCTTGCAGCGGCATGCTATTCCATCTGGTTTGCATTTAGTTTGACCATCATTTATTTTTCAAAAGGACAATGACCCCAAACACACCTCCAGGCAGTGTAAGGGCTATTTGACCAAGAAGGAGAGTGATGGGGTGCTACGCCAGATGACCTGGCCTCAGGGCCGGCTCCAGGTTTCTATGGGCCCCGGGCGAAAGAGCCTCAGTGGGCCCCTTTAACACAGACCACGATTCATGATGCACAGATACTGCAGAAAAATATAGGTACAGTACAATGCCAAACACTTCACTTCTTCCATTACATGACTGATATCTATTGTAAATTGTACAATAGCTCAAAAACCGCCAAATCCTCGCAGCGCACAGTACAGACTGGACAGTACAGTCCTCCATACAATATTATGGGCACCACATAGTCTCCCCCTCATCACCCATATAATACCCCATGCAGAATGTCACCCCTCCATCCCCCATATAATGCTCCATACAGGATACTGGTCCCCATATAAAGCTCCATACAAAATATGGAGCTCTCCTCTGCGCTGTGCTGCGTTCTGCACTGTTACGGCTCAGGAAAGGGCATCGTGGAAAGACTCCCATCATCATCATTGCCTGCCCATTATCATCATTATTGCCTGCCCATTATCATCATCGCCTCCCCATCATCATCATTGCCTGCCCATCATCATCAATGACTGCCCATCATCATCATTGCCTCCCCATCATCATCATTGTCTCCCCATCATCATCATCGCCTCCCCATCATCATCATCGCCTCCCTATAATCATCATTGCCTCCCCATCAATATCTTTGCCTGCCCATCAATATCAATGCCTGCCCATCATCATCAATGCCTGCCATAATCATCATTGCCTGCCATAATCATCAATGCCTGCCATAATCATCATTGCCTGCCATAATCATCATTGCCTCCCCATCATCATCACTGCCTGCCCATCATCATCACTGCCTGCCCATCATCATCAATGCCTGCCATAATCATCATTGCCTGCCATAATCATCATTGCCTCCCCATCATCATCATCACTGCCTGCCCATCATCATCACTGCCTGCCCATCATCATCATCAATGCCTGCCCATAATCATCATTGCCTCCCCATCATCATCAATGCCTGCCCATCATCATCAATCATCATTGCCTCCCCATCATCATCATCACTGCCCTCCCCCCCACCATCACACATACAGCAGACACACACACACAAAGCACCGCACTACATACACACACACTGATACACACAGACACACACACACAGACACACACACAAACATCTCACCTGTCCGGTGTCCGCGCGCTCACTGCCACAGCCGGCCGCTGAATGATGACGTCATTTAGCGGCGCTGCTGTGAGAGAGGAAGCGCCGGCGTCCTGCAGGCGCCCCCTGGAGTCCAGAGTTGTGGCAGCGGAGGCACGGGGAGAGGTGAGTATTGCGCCGGCTCCTGACGGGGCCCTAAGCAAGCGGGGGGGGCACAGTGGCGGCGCTGACACCGCTAACGGGCGCCAGGGTGCCCGACGGCGAGTGGGCCCCCCGCCTGCTCAGGGCCCCGGCACTTGCCCGGGTGTGCCGGGTGCTGACGCCGGCCCTGCCTGGCCTCCACAGTCACCAGACCAGAACCCAATCGAGATGGTTTGGGGTGAGCTGGACCGCAGAGTGAAGGCAAAAGGGCCAACAAGTGCTAAGCATCTCTGGGAACTCCTTCAAGATTGTTGGAAGACCATTTACGGTGACTACCTCTTGAAGCTCATCAAGAGAATGCCAAGATTGTGCAAAGCAGTCATCAAAGCAAGAGGTGGCTACTTTGAAGAACTTAGAATATAAGACATATTTTCAGTTGTTTCACACTTTTTTGTTAAGTATATAATTCCACATGTGTTATTTCATAGTTTTGATGCCTTCAGTGTGAATGTACAATTTTCATAGTCATGAAAATACAGAAAAATCTTTAAATGAGAAGGTGTGTCCAAACTTTTGGTCTGTACTGTATATACTGATGGATAGCACAGGTAGCAGTGGTAGTAGATGTCAGCTTTCCTTCCAGTGCTCACTGACCTGTTCTCAGTTGCCTCGTTGTATTAACTGCAGTAGTTCCCTTCCTTCTTTCCTTCCAGACCCTGTCCAGAGCAGCTCACAGGATGTTTCGTCAGACTGTATACACGCTGTAGCTCCGAGAGTCACTTTCCACTTTCTAGAGAACACAGACAGCTTATCCTGAGGTAACTGTTTCACTTGCTTCAGTTGCAGCTCTGACTAGGCTAGAGTGATTCCTTCCCACTCGTACTAGCCTCCACTTCTGTACAAGGTGAGCTACAAGAGCTCTGTCAGGTCTCAGTCTTATCTCCTCTCCCTCCAAGACTAGACTCTGCACACTTCTGACAGGAACTGATCCTGACAGGAAACGTACTCAGACTGGCTACTGCTACCTAATCACACTGACTTAAATAGTCTAATAGGCCCTCTGGTGGCCGTGTTGGAAATGTGTGTGATGTGAATGAATATCAGGCTTCACAATACCTTTCTTGTGCATTTTCCTGGAGACATGTGTGCCACGCGCAGCTGGGCCACACATCTGCAGAAACGGTTTCTTTCGCATCACTCTCCCATACAGCTTCTCCTTGTGCAAAGTGCGTTGTATAGTTGACCGATGCACAGTGACACCATCTGCAGCAAGTTGATGCTGCAGCTCTCTGGAGGTGGTCTGAGGATTGTCCTTGACTGATCTCACCATTCTTCTTCTCTGCCTTTCTGATGTTTTTCTTGGCCTGCCACTTCTGGCCTTAACAAGAACTGTCCCTGTGTTCTTCCATTTCCTTACTATATTCCTCACAGTGGAAACTGACAGGTTAAATCTCTGAGACAGCTTTTTGTATCATTCCCCTGAACAACTATGTTGAATAATCTTTGTTTTCAGATCATTTGACAGTTGTTTTGAGGAGCCCATGATGCCACTCTTCAGAGGAGATTCAAACAGGAGAACAACTTGCAAGTGGCCACTTTAAGTAGCTTTTCTCATGATTGCATACACCTGGCTATGAAGTTCAAAGCTCAATGAGGTTACAAAACCAAAAAAAGTGCTTTAGTAAGTCAGTAAAAAGTAGGTAGGAGTATTTAAAACAAGAAAATGATAAGGGTGCCCATACTTATGCACCTGTCAAATTTTGTTTGAATGCAGATTGCACATGTACTGCTAGTACAATAAACCTCATTTCAAGGCAGAAACATTACTGTGTCCAATAGTTATTAGATATATCAAACTGAAATAGCTGTTGCAAAAACACCAATTTTTATAAAACATTAAGCTTAAGATTAATAGGGGTGCCCAAACTTTTTCATATAACTGTATTGTTACGTATCTGCAACTAAGGAATAGGATAGGAGGGGAAGAAGCTGCACTGGGACTAGACTCGATCCCTACGATGGGGCGGGCGACCTATTCCTTGTGAATAGACTCACCGACGTTTCCTAGACTAGTCTAGACTCGAGCGAAGACCTAAAGGTGGGGGGGAAGGGTATCCCTGAAAGATCTAGGGACTGGGAACAAAACGCAGGTAACCTCCTAGCAGGGAAATAGAGGAAGCTGCAGAAACAAAAGGAAAAACAAAAAGACTAAGCAAGCAGAACTAGAGTTCCCAGAACTGCACAAAGTAAAGCACAAAAAGCTATCAAAGCTCCTAGCCAGAACTCAAGCTGATTAACACTGATGTCCAGCAAGGACTGGGAGGCAGGTGCAGGGTAATAAAGGGTGATACAATCACCTGACCAACGACAAGCCCAGCACCAGGGGAAAAAGACCAGCAGCCAGAAAACCACAACAAGATGGTGGATAGTCAAGCTAAATAGATTCTAACATATACTGTATACTCTGATGTCCTGTTTGGTTGCTGCTAGCACTCAGCACTTTATATAGTCATACCTGGACTGATATATGTATAGATTTGCCTCTTTTCCTATTGCTATTAGCACTTTGAACCCTAGTTCTGCATTATATATATGTATATATATATATATATATATATATATATATATATATACAGTACAGACCAAAAGTTTGGACACACGTTCGCATTTAAAGATTTTTCTGTATTTCCATGACTATGAAAATTGTAAATTCACACTGAAGGCATCAAAACTATGAATTAACACATGTGGAATTATATACTTAACAAAAAAGTGTGTAACAACTGAAATTATGTCTTATATTCTAGGTTCTTCAAAGTAGCCACCTCTTGCTTTGATGACTGCTTTGCACACTCTTGGCATCCTCTTGATGAGCTTCAAGAGGTAGTCACTGGAAATGGTTTTCACTTCACATGTGTGCCCTGTCAGGTTTAATAAGTGGGATTTCTGGCCTTATAAATGAGGTTGGGACGATCAGTTGTGTTGTGCAGAAGTCTGGTGGATACACAGCTGATAGTCCTACTGAATAGATTGTTAGAATTTGTATTATGGCAAGAAAAATGCAGCTAAGTAAAGAAAAACGAGTGTACATCACTACTTTAAGAAATGAAGGTCAGTCAGTCCGAAAAATTGGGAAAACTTTGAAAGTGTCCCCAAGTGCAGTTACAAAAACCATCAAACGCTACAAAGAAACTGGCTCACATGAGGACCGCCCCAGGAAAGGAAGACCAAGAGTCACCTCTGCTTCTGAGGATAAGTTTATCCAAGTCACCAGCCTCAGAAATCGCAGGTTTACAGCATTAGAGACCAGGTCAATGCCACACAGAGTTCTAGCAGCAGACACAGCTCTACAACAACTGTTAGGAGGAGACTTTGTGCAGCAGGCCTTAATGGTAAAGTTGCTGCTAGGAATCCACTGCTAAGGACAGGCAACAAGCAGAAGAGACTTGTTTGGGCTAAAGAACACAAGGAATGGACATTATACCAGTGGAAATCTGTGCTTTGGTCTGATAAGTCCAAATTTGAGATCTTTGGTTCCAACCACCGTGTCTTTGTGCAAGGTAGAAATTGTGAACGGATGGACTCTACATGCCTGGTTCCCACCGTGAAGCATGGAGGAGGAGGTGTGATGGTTTGGGGGTGCTTTGCTGGTGACACTGTTGGGGATTTATTCAAAATTGAAGGCATACTGAACCAGCATGGCTACCACAGCATCTTGCAGCGGCATGCTATTCCATCTGGTTTGCATTTAGTTTGACCATCATTTATTTTTCAAAAGGACAATGACCCCAAACACACCTCCAGGCAGTGTAAGGGCTATTTGACCAAGAAGGAGAGTGATGGGGTGCTACGCCAGATGACCTGGCCTCAGGGCCGGCTCCAGGTTTCTATGGGCCCCGGGCGAAAGAGCCTCAGTGGGCCCCTTTAACACAGACCACGATTCATGATGCACAGATACTGCAGAAAAATATAGGTACAGTACAATGCCAAACACTTCACTTCTTCCATTACATGACTGATATCTATTGTAAATTGTACAATAGCTCAAAAACCGCCAAATCCTCGCAGCGCACAGTACAGACTGGACAGTACAGTCCTCCATACAATATTATGGGCACCACATAGTCTCCCCTCATCACCCATATAATACCCCATGCAGAATGTCACCCCTCCATCCCCCATATAATGCTCCATACAGGATACTGGTCCCCATATAAAGCTCCATACAAAATATGGAGCTCTCCTCTGCGCTGTGCTGCGTTCTGCACTGTTACGGCTCAGGAAAGGGCATCGTGGAAAGACTCCCATCATCATCATTGCCTGCCCATTATCATCATTATTGCCTGCCCATTATCATCATCGCCTCCCCATCATCATCATTGCCTGCCCATCATCATCAATGACTGCCCATCATCATCATTGCCTCCCCATCATCATCATTGTCTCCCCATCATCATCATCGCCTCCCCATCATCATCATCGCCTCCCTATAATCATCATTGCTCCCCATCAATATCTTTGCCTGCCCATCAATATCAATGCCTGCCCATCATCATCAATGCCTGCCATAATCATCATTGCCTGCCATAATCATCAATGCCTGCCATAATCATCATTGCCTGCCATAATCATCATTGCCTCCCCATCATCATCACTGCCTGCCCATCATCATCACTGCCTGCCCATCATCATCAATGCCTGCCATAATCATCATTGCCTGCCATAATCATCATTGCCTCCCCATCATCATCATCACTGCCTGCCCATCATCATCACTGCCTGCCCATCATCATCATCAATGCCTGCCCATAATCATCATTGCCTCCCCATCATCATCAATGCCTGCCCATCATCATCAATCATCATTGCCTCCCCATCATCATCATCACTGGCCTCCCCCCACCACCATCACACATACAGCAGACACACACACACAAAGCACCGCACTACATACACACACACTGATACACACAGACACACACACACAGACACACACACAAACATCTCACCTGTCCGGTGTCCGCGCGCTCACTGCCACAGCCGGCCGCTGAATGATGACGTCATTTAGCGGCGCTGCTGTGAGAGAGGAAGCGCCGGCGTCCTGCAGGCGCCCCCTGGAGTCCAGAGTTGTGGCAGCGGAGGCACGGGGAGAGGTGAGTATTGCGCCGGCTCCTGACGGGGCCCTAAGCAAGCGGGGGGGCACAGTGGCGGCGCTGACACCGCTAACGGGCACCAGGGTGCCCGACGGCGAGTGGGCCCCCCGCCTGCTCAGGGCCCCGGCACTTGCCCGGGTGTGCCGGGTGCTGACGCCGGCCCTGCCTGGCCTCCACAGTCACCAGACCAGAACCCAATCGAGATGGTTTGGGGTGAGCTGAACCGCAGAGTGAAGGCAAAAGGGCCAACAAGTGCTAAGCATCTCTGGGAACTCCTTCAAGATTGTTGGAAGACCATTTACGGTGACTACCTCTTGAAGCTCATCAAGAGAATGCCAAGAGTGTGCAAAGCAGTCATCAGAGCAAGAGGTGGCTACTTTGAAGAACTTAGAATATAAGACATATTTTCAGTTGTTTCACACTTTTTTGTTAAGTATATAATTCCACATGTGTTATTTCATAGTTTTGATGCCTTCAGTGTGAATGTACAATTTTCATAGTCATGAAAATACAGAAAAATCTTTAAATGAGAAGGTGTGTCCAAACTTTTGGTCTGTACTGTATATACTGATGGATAGATATATAATCCTCTTCTGTGCATTTTTTTTCCAATGCTGCGTTTATGATCCCCCTTATAGATATGTAACTTACATGTTGTATGCGCCTCTGTGCCACCATTTGTCATTGTTCTGTTATAATAAAGGCATTTTTTATCTATATTCTTTTCCCACTGTCCTGTTATATTGAATGTACATCATAATCACTTCTCAGTTTGTTGTTTTGGTTTGGCTTTTTTGTGGAGGAAGACGTTGATTACATCTCTAAATAACTACATTCTTGCAGGCCATATATTTACATCGTTATCCCGACAGTAAAGTTCAGATTCAGAAGAGAAAACAAGAATATCTCCCTGGATGGCTGCAAGAATCTGAAGATCATCTCAGTTGAAAATCTTTTAGAAACAAACCAGCAGGCCAGAAGCTTCTGTAGGTTCAGCTGATTCACTGTTAGCTACTGGATGATGAATGACGTAAAAGCTAAAAGAGAATTTCACATTTAACATCCACCGTTCATGTTCAGATACGGCAACATTCCCTCAGATCTGAGGAGACATTTGTCTGACATATACTGGTACAGTGATGATATTCACAACTGCATTATTGTATCCCGGAAAGTGTGACCCGACTCATTTTATAGTGATCTGTCTGATAATTGGGTCCGCAAAAGATTTTGTAGAAAGTGGCAATAGGTGTTAATAGATATTAGGATAGATAGATAAATAGATAGATAATAGATAAATATAAAAAAGCACAGCAGCACTCTGAATGCCAAGACATATAGTGTCAATGGAAATAACAACTTCCAACCGCATTGTCCCTCAGCAAGATATTGCAAAGGTTCTTAGCGCATAAATTGGCCAATTCATGTGTGCCCATCAACCATGGCGTGAAGTGCTCTAAAATTTCCTGGTAGACGGCTGCGCTTGACTTTGGTCTTGATAAAACACAGTGGACCTACACCAGAAGATAACATGGCTCTCCAAACCATCACTGATTGTGGAAACTTCACACTAGACCTCAAGCAGCTTGAATTGTGGCCTCTCCAGTCTTCCTCCAGACTCTGGGACTTTGATTTCCAAGGTCTAATGTAATGTATCCACAATCAATGATGGTTTTGGGAGCCATGTCATCTGCTGGTGTAGGTCCACTGTGTTTTATCAAGACCAAAGTCAGCGCAGCCGTCTACCAGGACATTTTAGAGCACTTCATGCTTCCCTCTGCCGACAAGCTTTTTGGAGATGGAAATTTCATTCTCCAGCAGGACTTGGCACCTGTCCACACTGCCAAAAGTGCCAATACCTGGTTTACAAACAACAGTATCACTGTGCTTGATTGGCCAGCAAAGTCACCTGACCTTAACCCCATGGAGAATCTATGGGGTATTGTCAAGAGGAAGATGAGAGACACCAGACCCAACAATGCAGACAATCTGAAGGCTGCTATCAAAGCAACCTGGGCTTCCATAACACCTCAGCAGTGCCACAGGCTGATCACCTCCATGCCATGCCGCATTGATGCAGTAATTGTTGCCAAAGGAGCCAAGACCAAGTATTGAGTGCATTTACTGAACATACATTTCAGTAGGACAACATTTCAGATTTTAAAATCATTTTTTCAAGCTGGTGTTATAAAGTATTCTAATTTACTGAGATAGTGACTTTTGGGTTTTCATTGGCTGTAAGCCATAATCATCAACATTAACAGAAATAAACACGTGAAATAGATCACTCTGTGTGTAATGACTCCATATAATATATGAGTTTCACTTTTTGTATTGAAGAACTGAAATAAATTAACTTTTTGATGATATTCTAATTTAGAGAGAAGCACCTGTAAAATACACTTTACTGTGAGATAATTTGGTAACTGAAAATATGTCCTATTTGTGATACAGCTTCTGTAATTATACACAGCACTATTGCACTTTATTGTTATTATTGATTTGTAATGGATGTACCTATAAATAATCTGTCTGTTTACATGTGCACAGACACTGGAACCAAAATGTCGTTGAGCCCCAATCGGCTATTAACTCACATTTTCTATTTTTTCCTAAATGGTGTGCTGCCTTCATTTTTGTTATCTATCTATCTACTATCTATCTATCTATCTATCTATCTATCTATCTATCTATCTGTCTGTCTGTCTGTCTGTCTGTCTGTCTGTCTGTCTGTCTGTCTGTCTGTCTGTCTGTCTGTCTGTCTGTCTGTCTATCTATCTATCTATCTATCGATCTATCTAGAAAAACCTGACCAGCACCTCCTAAGTGTGAATAGGTGCAAGCTGTGTGACTGCAAAATATGTATAAAAAAGGAGAAAACAGAAGACAGCAGAGGTGATCTGAGGATCGGTGGTGACACAGGTATGAGGACAGCCAAAGCCAGGTGAGCATTTTTTTTAACCCATTCCTGTCCCTCAGAATCTAGCAATATGGCGTCCAGTTGGTCAGAGTTCACACAAATCATATTGTGAAATATGTGAACTCGGATAAATTTGAAATTTTGGAGAATTTTTTAACAAATTTGATTTGTTATAAATTGATTTGCTAATTTCTCGTAGTTTGTGTATAGTGCATCAAGTGAACTGTGGAGAGTACCTCTCATCTGGGGTGGTGACATTTGGAAGCCCACCCCTGAACAGTGGGTCATTGGGGGACAATGACTTGTTCCCCTGTGAGCAACTAAACCAAAGTAAAGTCCCCGTCACACTAAGCGAGATCGCTGCTGAGTCACAAGTTTTGTGATGCAACAGTGACCTCAGCAGCGATCTCGCTAAGTTTGGCACGTACCAGCGATCAGGCCCCTGCTGTGAGATCGCTGGTCGTGTCGGAAATGCCTGGACCTTTCTTTGGTCGTTAAGATCCCGCTGGGTAGCATGCATTGGTGTGTTTGACTCCTTTTACCAACGATCTCGCTAGCGCCTCAGCACTGAGACACATAGGAGACACATCGTTACACAGGTCGCTATGGGTCGCTGATCGTTGCTGCGTCGTTGGGAAGATCTGACTGTTTGGCATCTCACCAGCGACCACAAAGCGACGCAGCAACGATCCCTGCCAGGTCGTGTCGTTGTCGGGATCGCTGTTGCATCGCTGAGTGTGACTGTACCCTAATTTAAGAAAGACAATATTTGGCCAAAACAGGGTCCCATTAATATAAAAATATAGCATTTTTTTATTATTATATTTTAAAGGTAAGACGGCAATGTTTTCCAACTCTTTTTATTTTTTACAAGCTGTACGGGCGCAAACCATTTAAAAACATCCCTTGATTTGGTTTTCCGATGATGGTAGATATTGTACTGAAGGGAACATAGCACAGAAAAAAAATGAAGTTACAAATTGTATCCCTCGGTGACAGAAATGACATTTATATTCATTCTGTATCCAGATGATCTTGTACGAATATCTATCAGCATTTCCATTAGCAGAGCTCATAATAACATCTCATCAGATCATCCTGACCATCTCTAAAAGGGATCAGAGCAGACAATTTATATTCTTGCAATTAATGTTTCCTTTAATTATTATGATCCCTCATCCAGGACAAACATTATGCATAGCAGGGAACATGCTAAATGTAGATTACGGGGTTTATACCGTGACTATGTGCCATGTTTGACAAACGTATTAACCTTGTTACAGATGCAAAGTACAGCAATCCCGACTAATCTAACACTACAAAAATGCAGCTGGAAAAGACGAGAAC
Organism: Oophaga sylvatica; assembly: GCA_033576555.1. Taxonomy (NCBI): domain Eukaryota; kingdom Metazoa; phylum Chordata; class Amphibia; order Anura; family Dendrobatidae; genus Oophaga; species Oophaga sylvatica. Next base: position 27,433,373 of record JARQOD010000004.1, read on the forward strand.
TGTCACTTCAAATCCATTTACTAAAAAGATGTTCTCATCATTTGTACAATTACATGACCGCAAAGACCTGATTATTATAAATGTCTATAAAGATATAGGAAAGATGTGTATCTTTGTACCGTGTTAGCCAGTAGATAGAAAAATATTTAGACTTGAGAGTCCTCAGTGGTTGATACCTTTTAATGGCTAACTGAATAGATGGTAACAAATTGCAAGCTTTCGAGACTACGCAGGTCTCTTCATCAGGCAAAGACTAAAACAAAAGCTGAAGAATCACATATTTATATACACAACAGGACACAGGAATAATGCAATAGGTAAGACAAGTGACGTGAAGCAGAACTGTCATTATGGCAGAGGGATGAACATAAATATGACTAGTTCATAGATAAGGAGTGAAAGTTTTATTACCCTCTGATTGGGGTCTGGTATTGTGTTGTGATGACCCTAAAAGGTCAGGGAAGCAGATTCCTTAATTGTTGTAGAAAGACATAAAACTCTGGGATATATTCATCCCAGCACTAAGAGTGTCATATGTCATCATAAGTTTATATTCCCAGACTTTTCTATCCTTCTCAGATTTGAAGTTAGATTTTAATACAAGTAATTCCATATCCGTCATGCTATGACCGGGCATACAAAAGTGTTTTGCCACAGGTAAATCCATTCTTTTTTCTCTTATTGTGTGGCGATGAGAATTCATCCTTGTTCTCAGTTTTTGCCCGGTCTCCCCACATACAGACCCCCAGTTGGACATTTAGTGCATATAATTAGGTACACCACATTAGATGTGATGCAGCTGAAAGTACCTGGTATCTTGTAGTCCTGATGGGAGTTGGGGATCTTTATCCTGTCCGTGGTCATTATAGATGCACAGGTTTTGCATTTCTTTTGTTTGCAAGGAAAGGTACCTGCAGCTGTTGGGGAGGACAGGGAGCTTCTGACAATGATGCTTCTTAGATTTGGGGGCTGCCTAAAACATAGTAGTGGGGGGTCTGGAAATATGGATTGTAATCGGGCATCTTTTTGTAGTAAAGGTTGTAGTTTCCGTGCAGCTCCACTTAGCATCTCCAGACTTGGATTGTAGGTGACCACTAGAGGCACCCGGTTATTTTCTTCTTTAGCTTTGTAATGTAGTAGGTGATTCCTTGATATTCTGGTGGCTCTTGTAATTTGGTTTTCAATTGTTCTTGGATGGTAGCCCTGGTTCAAAAAAGTCTTTCTGAGGCGACCAAGGTGTTCATCTCTATCCATGGGGTTGGAACATATACGATTGTATCTGATGACTTGGCTGTAGACAATAGAGTTTTTTATGTGTTTTGGATGGAAACTGTCCCATTTAAGATATGTTGGACGGTCGATTGGCTTCTGATACAGGGATGTCTCTATTTCATTGTTCTTTAGCTTAATGGTGGTGTCTAAAAAGTTAATTTCAGTGCTGGAGTAGTTAAGTGTTAAGTTGATGGTGGGATGAAATTGATTGAACTGTTCATGGAACGTCTTTAGCTGTTGTTCAGACTCCGTCCAGATGATTAAAATGTCATCAATGTAGCGGTAGTAGGCCCGAGGTCTGATGGGGCATGAGGACAAAAATTCGCTTTCAAGCTTGGCCATGAAAAGTGTCATGTGTGCATTGCCACGAAGATCGTCGCGGTTGCACATTTTGACTTCTCACAGCTGAGTTGCTGTTTCTTTGTGTTTGGCAGCTAGGGAGTTAATTCTGTCTGTGCTCGGTGCTGGGACTGGGTGCAGTTTCTCCCGGCTGCAATTGATTATTTGTTGATTGGTTTCCTTTAAATTCCTGGTTGTCTGCTTTGGGAGTTGCCAGTGAAATCCTTCATGCAGACCACAGATAGGAATGAATCTGTATGGACTTAAGTTGAGAGCTCCTTAGCTGTTTTAAGCTCAACTTACTTAGAATTTATTTCCCAGACCATTTATGTTCCTTCGGTGTTTGAGTGTGTATGCAAGTGAGTGCTATCCTGTCTGTCTTATATGTCTAATTTGTGTATTTAGCTGAGATCAGCCCATATCCCTTTGGTGGTAATCAGGATCCTTCTTAGGACTGATTACAGGGTTCAGGGTCTGACAGGAGACAGGGTTAGGCTGGAGACTTGGACCTCTGAACCATTATCAGTACCTCCAAGGTAAGGGATTAGTTAGGACCCCAGTGTAGGGTCAGGTTAGACCCCGGTCCTCCTCTTTCCTGTTACAGCTCATCAAGTCCTCAAGATTAACCCTGAGTTCAACTATATCGTTTCTGCACATCAAGTCCTCAAGATTAACCCTAAGTTCTGCAGAGATTGTGTCAGGTAAATCTATTTTATACTTACATTCTGATGTTGCTAAACTATATGTTGTATAGAGTGTGGTTCCTGTATAAATAGTTTACTGACATTGTATTCATATCATTAGACAGCGTGACATTTTCACTGGCCTTAAAAAATTATCTCTAGTTACCATGGATCCAGTAGCTCAGCTGGCTCTGCAGTTGCAGGGATTATCCATGGAGCTGACGGACATTAAGTCCAAAGTTTTGTCTCCCCTGGAGCAAACCAGAGTTGAACCTAAAGTAGCTCTTCCAGATAGGTTCACTGGTGGGCGAGACAAATTTTTTACCTTCCGGGAGGCATGTAAATTGTATTTTCGGCTTCGGCCGCGATCATCAGGGAGTGATGAGCAGAGAGTGGGAATTGTTATCTCACTTCTTCAAGGGGACCCTCAATCCTGGGCATTTTCCCTTCCTCCGGGATCCCCGGCTCTACAGTCTGTAGATCAATTTTTTACTGCTCTGGGATTGGTATATGATGACCCAGATCGGGTCTCTCTTGCTGAGACCAAATTACGTAAGTTACAGCAGGGAGATCGTCCGGCGGAGGAATTTGCTTCTGAGTTTCGTAGATGGGCCACGTATACTCAGTGGAATGACCCAGCTCTTAGGAGCCAGTTTTGTCATGGGCTTTCTGACAAATTAAAAGACGTTTTGGCTCAGTATGAGTCTCCTCCTTCTCTGGAGGCTGCTATGGCCCTAGCTATCCGAACTGATAGACGGCTTCGGGAGAGGGGTGAGGTAACTCCACTCCCTGTTGTTTCTCCACCTACTACTAAAGTCCCTTATGTTGAGGTTCCCCTTGTCTGTTCGGATGAGCCTATGCAGTTGGGAGGGACATCTTTTCGTAGTAGGGGATTGGCGGCACGCCACAGGACTAGAAGGTGTTTTTTCTGTGGGAAAGAGGGACATTTTGTTGGAGAATGTCCATCCCGTGTCTTGTTAAGTAAAAAGTCGCCGGAAAACTGCTAATCCCAGGTTGTGTGGTGGACGACAACCTGGGAGTATGTATTTCATCCGCCGGTTCTTCTCAGTTCCTTGTACCAGTGGAGGTGGTGGTTGGTACTAGAGTGAAGAGATTGTCTGTTCTTCTGGATAGTGGTTCTGGGGCTAATCTGGTTGACGCTCAGTTTGCTCAGGCTCAAGGTATGCATCTGAGAGTATTGGTCAAACCGATCCCTATTTTCTCCATTGACGCCAGGCCTCTCGGCCAAGGTAGCTTGTTTCATGAGGTTCATAACATTGACCTTCGGGTAGGGGCAATACATAGGGAACAATTATCTTGTTATGTGTTGGAGGGTCTACCTACTCCCATTGTGTTGGGACTTCCTTGGCTGGTTAAACATAACCCTGTGATTAATTGGCAGTCCAGAGAGATAAGCCAATGGGGTGAGTTTTGCAAAAGCAACTGCATGAACACAGTCATCAGTGCGGTCATGCCTAGTACATTGCCTCCTTTTTTGGAGGATTTTGGGGATGTTTTCTCTGAGGAGGGGTGTCGGGAGTTGCCTCCTCATCGCGTGTATGACTGCTCTATTAATCTACTTCCTGATGCTAAGTTGCCTAAAGCTAGGTTGTATAATCTTTCTGGTCCTGAAAGACAGGCTATGAAAGATTATATTTCTGAAAGTCTGGCCAAAGGGCATATTAGACCTTCATCTTCCCTGTGGCCGCGGGGTTCTTCTTTGTGAAGAAAAAAGATGGAGGCCTACGCCCTTGCTTGGATTTCCGCGAACTTAATCGGATTACTGTTCGAGATCCGTATCCACTCCCTCTTATTCCTGATCTCTTCAATCAAATTGTTGGCGCCAAATGGTTCTCTAAATTGGATCTCAGGGGGGCGTATAATCTGATTAGGATAAAAGAGGGGGATGAGTGGAAAACGGCGTTTAACACGCCGGAGGGACATTATGAAAACCTGGTCATGCCTTTTGGTCTGACTACTGCTCCAGCAGTATTCCAACATTTTGTTAATGACATTTTTCGTCACCTTGTGGGGGTGTTTGTGGTCGTATATTTGGATGACATTTTAATTTACTCGCCAGATCTTGTGTCTCACCAGGAGCATGTGAGACAGGTGTTGCAGATCTTGCGAGACAATAAACTATACGCCAAACTGGAGAAGTGTGTTTTTGCCGTACAGGAACTTCAGTTTTTGGGTTTTTTGGTGTCAGCCTCCGGTTTCCGGATGGACCTGAAAAGGTGAGAGCAGTGCTTGAATGGGATCAGCCTGGGGATCTTAAGGCTCTGCAGCGTTTTTTGGGGTTTGCTAATTACTACCGGAAATTTATTTGTAATTTCTCGTCTGTCGTCAAACCTCTCACTGACATGACGAGAAAAGGGACGGATTTTTCTAAGTGGTCGGACAAAGCTTGCCAAGCCTTTTCCTCTTTAAAAAGATGTTTTGCTTCGGCACCCATTCTCATCCAACCAGATGTATCTCAGCCGTTCTTTGTGGAGGTGGACGCGTCTGACGTAGGGGTGGGTGCTATATTGTCCCAGGGTCCGTCCCCTGGTAAATGGCATCCGTGCGCTTTCTTTTCTAAGAAATTGTCGTCCGCCGAAAGGAATTATGATATCGGCAATAGGGAACTTTTGGCCATTAAATTGGCTTTTGAAGAATGGCGTCACTTTTTGGAGGGGGCAGTCCACCGGTCACCGTTATTACTGATCACAAGAACCTGCTGTATTTAGAATCCGCTAAGCGTCTGAATTCCAGACAAGCTCGATGGTCGTTGTTTTTTACCAGGTTTAATTTTGTCGTCACTTATCGTCCGGGGTCTAAGAATGTAAAGGCTGATGCCTTGTCTCGCAGTTTCCCAGGGGCCGGGAAAACGGACGACCCGATTCCTATCCTTCAGGAGGGGGTGGTAGTGTCGGCTGTATGTTCTGAGCTTGAGGAGGAGGTTTTAGAGGCTCAGGGGGACGCCCCTGCAGGACCTCCAGGGAGACTGTTTGTCCCGAATCAGTTGAGACAAAAGGTTATTGAGGCACATCATAATTCTGCTTTAGCAGGACATCCAGGGAGTAAGGCTACTTTAGATCTCCTTTCCCGCCGATTTTGGTGGCCTAACGCTAATAAAGATGTTATAACTTTTGTCGCGTCCTGTGGGGTTTGTGCTCGCTCTAAAACTCCTCATACCCGACCGTCTGGGACCCTTTTACCCTTGAAACTTCCGGAGCGTCCATGGACTCATTTATCTATGGACTTCATTACGGACCTTCCTCCGTCGTCTGGGAATACTGTCATACTGGTGGTTGTTGACAGGTTCAGTAAGATGGCACATTTCGTTGCTCTTCCAGCACTCCCTAATGCTAAAACTCTGGCGCAGGTGTTCATTAGGGAGATCGTGAGACTTCATGGGTTGCCTTCTGATGTGGTGTCAGATAGGGGGTCTCAGTTTGTGTCCAAATTTTGGAGGGCATTTTGTTTACGTCGGGGGATGCAATTGTCGTTTTCCTCGGCTTTTCATCCACAGACCAATGGTCAGACAGAGCGTCTGAATCAGAGTTTAGAGACATATCTCCGGTGTTTTGTATCGGAGAACCAGGAGGACTGGTCTTCTTTCTTGCCTCTGGCAGAGTTCGCTCTTAACAACAGGCGGAGCGAGTCCACTGGTAAGTCCCCATTTTTTGGGGCATATTGTTTTCATCCCCAGTTTTGTACTTTCAATGGGGGGGTCCTTCTGGGGTTCCTGAGGAGGAGCGTTTCTCGTCGTCACTTGCTTCTGTGTGGCGAGGTGTATTGAATAATTTGAGTAATATGGGGAACCGTTACAAACGTATGGCTGATAGGAGGAGAGTTTCTGGTCCAGATCTGAATGTGAACGATCTGGTATGGTTGTCTACCAGGAATATAAAACTTAAAGTGCCTTCTGGAAACTGGGTCCCAGATTCATCGGGCCGTACAGGATCAGTTCCATAATTAATCCTGTGGCATTTCGTCTGGAACTCCCTTCTACGTTTAAAATTCATAATGTGTTCCACAAGTCATTACTTAAAAGGTATGTGGCACCAGTCATACCGTCACCTCTACCTCCTCCTCCAGTGTTGGTCAATGGTAACTTGGAATTTCAAGTATCAAAAATCATTGACTCTCGTCTGAATCGCCGGTCCCTTCAGTACTTGGTGCATTGGAAGGGGTATGGTCCGGAGGAGAGGACGTGGGTCCCTGCGTCTGATGTTAACGCAGATCGTTTGGTTCGGACCTTCCACAGAACTCACCCGGGCAGGCCTGGCCCTGAGGGTCCGGAGGCCCCTCGTAGAAGGGGGGGTACTGTCATGTGTGCATTGCCACGAAGATCGTCGCGGTTGCACATTTTGACTTCTCACAGCTGAGTTGCTGTTTCTTTGTGTTTGGCAGCTAGGGAGTTAATTCTGTCTGTGCTCGGTGCTGGGACTGGGTGCAGTTTCTCCCGGCTGCAATTGATTATTTGTTGATTGGTTTCCTTTAAATTCCTGGTTGTCTGCTTTGGGAGTTGCCAGTGAAATCCTTCATGCAGACCACAGATAGGAATGAATCTGTATAGACTTAAGTTGAGAGCTCCTTAGCTGTTTTAAGCTCAACTTACTTAGAGTTTATTTCCCAGACCATTTATGTTCCTTCGGTGTTTGAGTGTGTATGCAAGTGAGTGCTATCCTGTCTGTCTTATATGTCTAATTTGTGTATTTAGCTGAGATCAGCCCATATCCCTTTGGTGGTAATCAGGATCCTTCTTAGGACTGATTACAGGGTTCAGGGTCTGACAGGAGACAGGGTTAGGCTGGAGACTTGGACCTCTGAACCATTATCAGTACCTCCAAGGTAAGGGATTAGTTAGGACCCAGTGTAGGGTCAGGTTGGACCCCGGTCCTCCTCTTTCCTGTTACAGCTCATCAAGTCCTCAAGATTAACCCTGAGTTCAACTATATCGTTTCTGCACATCAAGTCCTCAAGATTAACCCTAAGTTCTGCAGAGATTGTGTCAGGTAAATCTATTTTATACTTACATTCTGATGTTGCTAAACTATATGTTGTATAGAGTGTGGTTCCTGTATAAATAGTTTACTGACATTGTATTCATATCATTAGACAGCGTGACAAAAAGATTGCCAGGAGACTGGCACAGCTATGGGAAGTAAAATGGCTCCACAGTATGCAAATCTTTTCATGGCCAAGCTTGAAAGCGAATTTTTGTCCTCATGCCCCATCAGGCCTCGGGCCTACTACCGCTACATTGATGACATTTTAATCATCTGGACGGAGTCTGAACAACAGCTAAAGACGTTCCATGAACAGTTCAATCAATTTCATCCCACCATCAACTTAACACTTAACTACTCCAGCACTGAAATTAACTTTTTAGACACCACCATTAAGCTAAAGAACAATGAAATAGAGACATCCCTGTATCAGAAGCCAATCGACCGTCCAACATATCTTAAATGGGACAGTTTCCATCCAAAACACATAAAAAACTCTATTGTCTACAGCCAAGCCATCAGATACAATCGTATATGTTCCAACCCCATGGATAGAGATGAACACCTTGGTCGCCTCAGAAAGACTTTTTTGAACCAGGGCTACCATCCAAGAACAATTGAAAACCAAATTACAAGAGCCATCAGAATATCAAGGAATCACCTGCTACATTACAAAGCTAAAGAAGAAATAAACCGGGTGCCTCTAGTGGTCACCTACAATCCAAGTCTGGAGATGCTAAGGGGAGCTGCACGGAAACTACAACCTTTACTACAAAAAGATGCCCGATTACAATCCATATTTCCAGACCCCCCACTACTATGTTTTAGGCAGCCCCCAAATCTAAGAAGCATCATTGTCAGAAGCTCCCTGTCCTCCCCAACAGCTGCAGGTACCTTTCCTTGCAAACAAAAGAAATGCAAAACCTGTGCATCTATAATGACCACGGACAGGATAAAGATCCCCAACTCCCATCAGGACTACAAGATACCATGGACTTTCAGCTGCATCACATCTAATGTGGTGTACCTAATTATATGCACTAAATGTCCAACTGGGGGTCTGTATGTGGGGGAGACCGGGCAAAAACTGAGAACAAGGATGAATTCTCATCGCCACACAATAAGAGAAAAAAGAATGGATTTACCTGTGGCAAAACACTTTTGTATGCCCGGTCATAGCATGACGGATATGGAATTACTTGTATTAAAATCTAACTTCAAATCTGAGAAGGATAGAAAAGTCTGGGAATATAAACTTATGATGACCTTTGACACTCTTAGTGCTGGGATGAATATATCCCAGAGTTTTATGTCTTTCTACAACAATTAAGGAATCTGCTTCCCTGACCTTTTAGGGTCATCACAACACAATACCAGACCCCAATCAGAGGGTAATAAAACTTTCACTCCTTATCTATGAACTAGTCATATTTATGTTCATCCCTCTGCCATAATGACAGTTCTGCTTCACGTCACTTGTCTTACCTATTGCATTATTCCTGTGTCCTGTTGTGTATATAAATATGTGATTCTTCAGCTTTTGTTTTAGTCTTTGCCTGATGAAGAGACCTGCGTAGTCTCGAAAGCTTGCAATTTGTTACCATCTTTTCAGTTAGCCATTAAAAGGTATCAACCACTGAGGACTCTCAAGTCTAAATATTTTTCTATAAAGATATAGCGACAACAAACAGGTGTGGCCATGCCTGGAACTGCATCTAAGCTCTACCTAGCATTCTGCATGCAAATGGATGAGATGTAGTACGAAGATAAACTGCTCTTCTGGCTTGGTCTGTCAATCTAAGAATAGGCCATTGATTTGAATTATGGGCTACGATTTTAGTTATTTATGAATATGAAATACATAAAGGTTTTTTTTAGATACAACATAGTTCCCAACCATCCTGGATTCTGTGGGACTGTTCCAATTTGAAGGGGCAGTTCTGCAGTCGCATCACATCAGGGTTTTTCCTGTCTTCCATTACTCACTCTTCGCTCTCCTTGTGATGTCTTCATCACTTCGTAGCTCCTCTTCGGCATCTCTGCTCTACGCACACAATTAAATAAACATTTCTCTTCTCTGGTCTCAATAGGATTCGAACCCACAATTTGTAACATCACAGACAGCAGCTAAACTTATGAGCCCCCGAGGAACAACACCACAGAAACAACAACCTCCACACAGCACCAACGCCAGGTGAAAAGAGCTAGAAAACTCACCTAAAAGCTCTTAGGCTGTGAACTGAGAGCAAAACTAGGCAGAGCCCCTCTTGCAGTCTCTTGGCATATTTCATGGTCTGTCCCCCCTCTTTTTTTTTTACTTGGACCAGCATTTATCACATTTGGAGCAGAATTTTCTAATTAGCTGGAGACTGCAAGAGGGGTACTGCCTATTTTTGATCTCTGTTCACAGTTTTCTAGCTACTTTCACTTGTTGACCCTGTGTGGCAACCATTGTTGCTGTGGTTTTGTGCCTGTGGGGTGGTTTAGCCTGGAGTCATGTGGATTCAGCCTTGGAGCATTGGTGCTGTGAGGCACCAGGCCGCCCACCCTACTGTTGCACTGTCCTTCAGGTGGTAGTTGGTGTACGGCGCTGCACCTTTGAAGCTAAAAAAGTTATGGACCTACTGAGAGGTTCACTGTGATGGGCAGGGGGCTTCATACAGTCTGATCAAAATGTTAAAGAACCTCATGTTCAGTTTTCTGAATTTTTGCCTAGTGGCATTACCTCAACATATGATTTTTGGATGCGATGTTGATGTCTTTTTCTACAGTATTGGCATAGTTATATTTATTTATCTTAGATGTTTCATAACCTCTTTAAAGGGGTTGTCCTGGCCTGGGACTGAAATCTGCAGTCACTTCACATCTGCGCACAATAAACGCTATCAGGATTCTCTGATGCAAGCGCCAGGATCAGGCGGTCATGCGATTTGCATACTTTCGGCCACATTCCAACTAGATGTGTCTGGCGTCATGCTAAACTTGTATTGAGTGAGGCCACAGACATTTAGTTGGCCTGTGACCAGTGCCGCCATCAGGCCATTACTGCCCTGACTGGCGTATGGGGCCCGATGAGCAGAGGGTGCCCGCATCGGGCCCCATCTCTTCTGCTCATCAGGTCCCAGTGGCAGGATTCTGCTGGTGCAGAAACTGAACCTGCGTCCGAGACGCAGGTTCAGTTAAACACTATTGTCGTGCGGGCCCACACGGCAATAGTTAAAAGCCGCCAGCCAATCGGTGACTGGCAGCTGACGTCAGTGCACACGTCGCTGGCGTATGATGTCATTGTCATTAGACGGCGAGTGCGCTCTTGAAATGCCTAGAGGGAGCATCGCCGCAAGAATGCGGCCAGGTAAGGAGAAAGGGTTTATTTATTTTTTATTGAAAGCGGCAAGCCGCAATATGGTTCGACGGCAGGATGGAGACACACGGACCAAGTGTCTCCATCCTGCCCAGGGCAGAATGGAGACATGGGGCAGAATAGAGACACAGGGCAGAATGGAGACATGGGGCAGGATGGAGGCACAAGGCAGAATTGAGACACGGGGCAGAATGGAGACACGGGGCAGAATGGAGACATGGGGCAGAATAGAGACACAGGGCAGAATGGAGACATGGGGCAGAATGGAGGCACAAGGCAGAATTGAGACACGGGGCACAATGGAGACACGGGGCAGAATGGAGACACAGGGCAGAATGGGAACATGGGGCAGAATAGAGACATGGGGCCGAATGGAGACACGGGGCAGAATGGAGACACGGCAGAATGGAGACACAGGGGACAGAATTGAGACACAGGTGACAGGATGGAGACACAGGAGGCAGGATGGAGACATGGTGCAGGATGGAGTCAGATGGAGCAGAAATATGGGGCAGGATAAAGACACATGGTGCAGGATCATGGGGCAGGATGGAGACATGGGTCAGGATGTAGACACATGATGCAGGATGGATATGATGTAGACAGATGGGGCAGGATCATGGGACAGATGGGGCAGGATTATGGGGCAGATGGGACAGGATCATGGGACAGATGGGGTAGGATGGAGACAGATGGGGCAGAATGGAGAGATTATATGTGGCAGGAAGAGACATCACATGGGGAAGAATGGATACTCATGAGTGAAGGATGGGAGAACATATGGGGCCAGGATTGGGGAATATATGGCTGGAAACAGGAATGAGATACTCAGAGGCCAGGATGGGGGATATTATTACCATAGGGGCTAATTATGGGAGATTTTTACTGCAATGATGTATCTATTCTATTTTTTGAGAATACTGTTTTAAATGGGGGAGGCAGTCCTGTTACTGTGCAGAGCGACACTATGTTGCCTTTTTTCTTCATCTGGTGTAGTGTAGAAGTTGGGAAAAAATCAAGTAATGTGTTCTGCAAGTGATGCTCTAGATAACTGTTGTTTCCTGCAGAGACGAGCCCTGGCTGGAAGAAGTGATGGTGGTCTGTGCTGGATGAAGATGAAAATTGAAGAGGAAGGAATTCACCTAGAGACATCACTGGTGAGTCAGTGTGTTTCCTGTACACTGACACTATACACTGTATACTATATACAGCAGTCCTGTGTACAATGTCACCAGTGACCACTGTATTACCTTTACACTGACACTATATACAGAGCTCCCGTGTATAATGTCATTGATCACTGTATAACCTGTACAATATATACAGAGTTCCTGGGCATAATGTCACTGGTGATCACTGTATTACCTGTACACTGATACTGTATACAGAGCTCCTGTGTATAATGTCACCGGTAATCATTGTATTACCTGTACACAGACACTGCATACTAAGTACAGATCTCCTGTGAATAATTGCACTTATGGTGATATTAGTATTGTGTTTTTTATTAATGATCAGTATTGTAGTATTCAGTCACTATGTGGTGGTAATGTGTTGTCCTGCCATGGTGTGGCAGTATTTGTTCCTTGCATGTGCTTTTATTTGGTCACTATGTGGTGGTAATATGTGGTCTGGTCATAGTAGGGTGGTATTTTTTTCCTTGTATGTGATATTATTTGGTCACTGAGGTGGTAATATGTGGTCTGGACATGGTGTGTGCAGTATTTGTTCCTTGTATGTGATTTTATAGATCTCTAGGTGGTGGTAATATGGTGTCTGGTCATGGTGCTGTGGTATTTGTCCCTTTTATGTGATATTATTGGTCATTTAAAAAATTGAAAAATAAATAAAAATATACCTTAATTGTATTGGATATTTTAACAAATGTTTAATAGGTTAGAGTGGAGTAGGGCCCGGCCAAAAGAGTCTACCTTGTTGTGGTGGAGGCTTAAAAAAATCTTTTGGCCAAAACAAAAGCTGCTGGCTATATGTATGATCTGTGTGATTGGTGAGAAGTGGAGTTTTTCTAAGAGAGAGTGGTGGGACTGTGGATAGTTCAATGGGTGGAGACGGGGCTGGGATGGAGCCTAGGCAGAGTCTCAACGGGGCCCCAAAAATGTTGCCAGTATGGGGCCCCAAAATACCTAGTAGCAGCCCTGCCTGTGACTGTATGTATGCCGAGATTCCTGACAGCGCACATACACTGCACACTGTGAGGATTCATAAGTCGACAGTCACATAGAGCAACTGCAGACCTGAGACCCATGCCTGGACAACTCCTTTAAGGCCCGAATGTTATGCTACCACAGAAGAGTAAAGCATTGTTTAAATGTCATGTGACTACAAGAGACCATGGAAAAGATTGTGTTTTTTATCCCCAGAAGCTTCTCACTGCTCCTCTGACCTAATGCACAATTTCCCCACAGACTTCCTCAATGTGTCCACAGTAGTCGTAATTTCTCTCTCCAAGTAACTAGAATTGCTTGCGCTAATTGTTTTCAGGCTCTGTTACAACAAATGTAATTATTTTTCTTCTTTATATAATAAATGCCCAAAGATCATCTAAAAAAAATATTACCATGAACTTCTGCTGTTTTGGATGAAAGAAACAAAGAGCAGATCACATTCACGTGATGAGCGATTTCATGTAAAGACTTTTCTTATGTGACTTATTAAAAGGGGACATGTCACAACGTCAACGTCCAGGTCTCCCAGGGGGTAATGACATCCTCGTGACAGTTATCCATAAGGTGTTCCATCAATTCATCCAGCTCCAACCCCAACATCCGACCTATTTCCAACCTGATCAGAATATCTGCCACTACTTCTTAAAAATTTAGTAACATGGAAATTCTTTGTAAAGCATCATAAGGACAAATAAACTTGCATTCCCATATGATTTTATTTAAAAAAAATGCGAAAATGTTTTTGTCAACATTTATCATACATTTAACCCCTTAGTGACAGAGCCATTTTGCAGCTTAATGACCGGGCCAATTTTCACAATTCTGACCACTGTCACTTTATGAGGTTATAACTCTGGAACGCTTTAACGAATCCAGCTGATTCTGAGATTATTTTTTCGTGACATATTGTACTTCACGTTAGTGGTAAAATTTCTTTAATATTACTTGTGTTTATTTATGAAAAAAACTGAAATATGGCGAAAATTTTGAAAATGTAACAATTTTCAAACTTAAAATTTTTATGCCCTAAAATCAGAGAGATATGTCACACAAATTTCTTAATAAATAACATTTCCCACATGTCTACTTTACATCAGCACAATTTTGGGAACAAAATTTTTTTTTGTTATGAAGTTATAAGGGTTAAAAGTTAACCAGCGATTTCTCATTTTTACAGCACCATTTTTTTTTTGGGACCACATCACATTTGAAGTCACTTTGAGGGGTCTATACGATAGAAAATACCCAAAAGTGACACCATTCTAAAAACTGCACCCCTCAAGGTGCTCAAAATCACATTCAAGAAGTTTATTAACCCTTTACGTGCTTCACAGGAACTGAAGCAATGTGGAAGGAAAAAATTAACATTTTTTTTGCAAAAACTTTACTTCGGAACCAATTTTTTTTATTTTCACAACTGTTAAAAGAAAAAATGAACCACAAAATTTGTTGCGCAATTTCTCCTGAATAAGCCGATACCCCATATGTGGGGGTAAACCAATTTTTGGGCGCACGGCAGAGGTCGCAAGGGAAGGAGCGACATTTGACTTTTTCAACGCAGAATTGGCTGGACGCCATGTCGCGTTTGTAGAGGCCCTGATGTGTCTAAACAGTGGAAACCCATCACAAGTGACCCCATTTTGGAAACTAGAACCCCTAAGGAACTTATCTAGATGTGTGGTGAGCACTTTGAACCTCCAAGTGCTTCACAGAAGTTTATAACATAGAACAGTGAAAATAAAAAATCATATTTTTTCCACAAAAACAATCTTTTCACCCCAATTTTTATTTTCCCAAGGGTAACAAGACCCCAAAAGTTTTTGTGCAATTTGTCCTGAGCATGCTGATACCCCATATGTGGGGGTAAACCACTGTTTGGGTGCATGGCAGAGCTTGGAAGGGAAGGAGAGCCGTTTGACTTTTTCAACGCAGAATTGGCTGGACGTCATGTCGTGTTTGTAGAGGCCCTGATGTGTCTAAACAGTGGAAACCCCACACAAGTGACCCCATTTTGGAAACTAGACCCCCTAAGGAACTTATCTAGATGTGTGGTGAGCGCTTTGAACCTCCAAGTGCTTCACAGAAGTTTATAACATAGAACCGTGAAAATAAAAAATCATATTTTTTCCACAAAAACTATCTGTTCATCAAAATTTTTATTTTCCCAAGGGTAACAAGACCCCAAAAGTTTTTGTGCAATTTGTCCTGAGCATGCTGATACCCCATATGTGGGGGTAAACCACTTTTTGGGCGCACGGCAGAGGTCGCAAGGGAAGGAGCGACATTTGACTTTTTCAACGCAGAATTGGCTGGACGCCATGTCGCGTTTGTAGAGGCCCTAATGTGTCTAATCAGTGGAAACCCCCCACAAGTGACACCATTTTGGAAACTAGACCCCCTAAGGAACATATAGATGTGTGGTGAGCACTTTGAACCCCAAGTGCTTCACAGAAGTTTATAACTCCCGGGCATGAAAATAAAAAGTCATATTTTTTCCACAAACCTGATCGTTTAGTCCCCAATTTTTTATTTTCCCAAGGGTAACAGGAGAAATTAGACCACAAAAGTTGTTGTCCAATTTGTCCTGAGAACGCTGATACCCCATATGTGGGGGGGACCACTGTTTGGGCGCACGGCAGGGCTTGGAAGGGAAGGAGCGCCGTTTGACTTTTTCAAACCAAAATTGGCTGGAATTGAAATTGGATGCCATGTCGCGTTTGGAGAGCCCCTGATACGCCTAAACAGTGGAACTCCCCACAAATGACACCATTTTGAAAACTAGACCCCTTAAGGAACTTATCTAGATGTGTGGTGAGCACTTCGAACCCCCAAGTGCTTCACAGAAATTTATAAACGTAGAGCCGTGAAAATAAAAAATCATTTTTTTCCTCAAAAATGATTCTTTAGACCGCTATTTTTTTATTTTCCCAAGGGTAACATGAGAAATTGGACCCAAAAAGTTGTTGTGCAATTTTTCCTGGGTATGCTGATACCCCATATGTGGGGTGAAACCACTGTTTGGGCGCATGGGAGTGCTTGGAAGGGAAGGAGCGCTATTTTGTAATGCAGACTTTGATGGAATGTTCTGCGGGCGTCATGTTGTGTTTGCAGAGCCCTTGATGTGCCTAAACAGTAGAAACCCCCTGCAAGTGACACCATTTTGGAAACTAGACCCCTTAAGGAACTTATCTAGATGTGTGGTGAGCACTTTGAACCCCCACGTGCTTCACAGAAATTTATAAACGCAGAGCCGTGAAAATAAAAAATCATTTTTTTTCTCAAAAATGATTTTTTTTGCCAGCTATTTTTTATTTTCCCAAGGGTAACAGGAGAAATTAGAACCCCAAAATTGGTGTGCAATTTGTCCTGAGTACGCTGATACCCCATATGTTGGGGTAAACCACTGTTTGGGCGCACGGCAGGGCTCGGAAGGGAGGGAGCGCCATTTGACTTTTTGAACGCCACGTCGTGTTTGGAGACCCCCTGATGTGTCTAAACAGTGGAAACCCCCCACAAGTGACCCCATTTTGGAAACTAGACCCCTTAAGGAACTTATCTAGATGTGTGGTGAGCACTTTGAATCCCCAAATGTTTCACATAAATTTATAAACGCAGAGCTGTGAAAATAAAAAATCATTTTTTTTCTCAAAAATGATTTTTTAACCCAGCTATTTTTTATTTTCCCAAGGGTAACAGGAGAAATTAGAACCCCAAAATTGGTGTGCAATTTGTCCTGAGTACGCTGATACCCCATATGTTGGGGTAAACCACTATTTGGATGCACGGCAGGGCTCGGAAGGGAGGGAGCGCCATTTGACGTTTTCAACGCCACGTCGTGTTTGGAGACCCCCTGATGTGCCTAAATAGTGGAAACCCCTCAATTCTAGCTCCAACCCTAACCCCAACACACCCCTAACCCTAATCCCAACCCTATTCCTAACCTAAATCCCAAACCTAATTCCAACCCTAATTGTAACCCTAACCTTAATTGTAACCCTAACTCTAATTGTCACCCTAACCCTAATTTTAACCCTAACCCTAATTGTAACCCTAACCCTAATTATAACCCTAATTATAACCCTAACCCTAAGGCTAGGTTCATTTTGCGTTTTACCAGCCTGTTCAACACATAGCGTTGACGGGCTGGTAACGGTATAGCATAACGCGATCGCGTTATGCTATACCCGCTAGCGCAGAGGAATCAGCAGATGATTCATCTGCGCTAGCGGTGACGGAGCCCAGGCGCTGTAGCCCGCGTCCGAGACTCCTTCACTGAATGATGGCACGTCGCGAACGCATGCTGCTTTACGACATGCGTCGCGATGCGCCCTCAAATGGGGATGAATGGCAGTGTTAACAGACTGCGTTACACCGCGTTATACCGCGGTGTAACGCAGTCCGTCTAACGGACTGCCATAACGCAGTATGAACCCAGCCTTATAATCGTAACCCTAACCCTAATTATAACCCTAATGCTAACCCTAACCCTAATTATAACCCTAACCCTAATTATAACCCTAACCCTAACGGAAAAATGAAAATAAATATAATTTCTATATTTTATTATATGTCCCTAACTAAGGGTGTGATAAATGGGGGGTTATGTACTGTTTTTTTTATTTTGATCACTGTGATAGTTTATCACAGATAGTGATGAAATTGATAAGAGAAATAGAACGTGTAGTGGGTGAAGATTTTTTTTTCTTTTAAGGTTTTAAGAGTTGCCCATCCAGTGCCTTAGATTCAAAGGTCAAAGCTCTAAGGCAATAGTGGGCTCCTAATACAAAAAGGCCACAAAGGTCCAGCAGAAGATATCACTGTAGAAGCTTATTTTAAATTCAATCACTTGCGAAGGATAATCAAGTAATATTAATAATCTGAAAATGATGTGTGAACAATTTCAGAGAGTACAAAAGGATCGGTAGTCCGGAGTGAGACATATCAGATTCTTAATTTCCTGGAAAATAATTTGTCCGTGGTCCCTATATACATAACCCCTTATACAAACCCATTAATATTAGTGAATTCAGCCAACTTTAGTCTAATATATATAGGGGGCTTTAGTTTGTTACTGGCAGGAGTCTAGGGTCACACATGCGAGAAACTCCATAGTCCAAATTAAAATTCCCCAAAATATCCTAGTATCCATTGAAGGATAATGTCTGTAAATTTCCTGTAATGTAATTGATTTTTAATATATTTTGAATTGTACCGTATATAATTTAATATATTTTCAGATGTAATTTTTAAGCATCAAAATCCAAAAATTACCTCTGAAAATATAAACATGAGCATTAATAATAATTGAATGAAAATAATATACACACGTGGTCAAAATTGTTGGTACTCCTCGTTTAATGACAGAAAAACCCACAATGGTCACACTAATAACTTGAATCTGACAAAAGTAATAATAAATAAAAAATCTATGAAAATGAACAAATGAAAGTCACACATTACTTTTCAGCCATGCTTCCACAGAATAAAAAAAAATAAAACTCATGTAATAGGCCTGGACAGAAATGATGGTACCCTTAACTTAATATTTTGTTGCACAACCTTTTGAGGCAATCACTGCAATCACACGATTCCTGTAACTGTCAGTGAGACTTCTCCACCTCTCCACAGGTATTTTGGCTCAGCCCTTAAGAGAAAACCGCTCCAGTAGTCCAGTGTTTGAAGGCTGCCTTTTCCAGACGGCATGTTTCAAAGAACTGTGTAGTAGTGTGTAGTAGTGTATTTTTTATCAATATCCATTTTATTTTCTGGTGTCTTGCTGCAGGCATTTTAACCTTTTAGGAAAATTTTTATATGACTCTCCTTCAATAAAGAACATTTGATTCAACACTGAACAGACAATATTAAAGGGGTTTAATGAGATTATCGTGTAAAACTAATGGCTGGCACATGAAGTACCAGTGTTAGGGATATGCAAACTGGGCAATTGCTCAGGGCAAACATTCCCATAAGGGCCCCCGGCTATTACAAGCAAAACCTGCACTGATAATAGCAGTCCTGCAATATCAGTGCAGTTTCCCATGTTAAAAGTACAGCAGTAACTTTGGTAACATCATAGTGATGTGACCATCATGTGCCTAATGTCCTGTAGCCTGTGGGAGTCTAGAAAAACTGAACAGGAGGGGACAGGCTGATGATTCCTCTATAGTGTGTGTTTATGTTTTCTGTGTTTACATGAGTGTATGTGATTTGTATATTCATATGTATGTGTATGTGCTCTGTATAATCATGTATATGAGTGTATGTGCTCTGTGTATATACCATATGTGTGTATGTGCTCTGTGTATACATGTGTGTATGTGCTCTGTGTATATACAGTATGTGTGTGTATGTGCTCTGGGCATACGTGTATGTGCTCTGTGTATACATGTATGTATGTGCTCTGTGTATATAAGTATGTGTGTGTATGTGCTCTGGGCATACGTGTATGTGCTCTGTGTATACATGTGTGTATGTGCTCTGTATATATACAGTATGTGTGTGTATGTGCTCTGGGCATACGTGTATGTGCTCTGTGTATACATGTATGTATGTGCTCTGTGTATATAAGTATGTGTGTGTATGTGCTCTGGGCATACGTGTATGTGCTCTGTGTATACATGTATGTATGTGCTCTGTGTATATACAGTATGTGTGTGTATGTGCTCTGGGCATACGTGTATGTGCTCTGTGTATACATGTGTGTATGTGCTCTGTATATATACACTATGTGTGTGTATGTGCTCTGGGCATACGTGTATGTGCTCTGTGTATACATGTGTGTATGTGCTCTGTGTGCGTAAGTGATCTGTGTAGACCTGTGTGAAAAACATATACTCTGTGTATACATATCTCTGTGTGCTCTGTTCTTACAAAAGTGTATGTGCTCTGTGTATACGTACTTCTTCTTGTACTTCTGATCTTCTGAAACTTAATAAATTGCTCTTGACTATTTAACTTGGTTTTCCAGAAATATATATTTCAGGACATGGTTCCCACCTCCAGGACCTCCAGCAGTCAGGACAATAATGGGGTTTAATCTTCATGTCCCTTCCCCACTTTTCTAAGTACAATGACTGATCTGTACATGTCGCTGTACCTCTACAATCATTCTCATTTCAATAATTCAATGATGGAAAACTGCTTTAAACATAAGCTAATTTGTAATTGACTTGCTTTTTCTATCTGCTGCCATTCTCCTGTTGCGAGAGCTTCTATCTTACATAATATACAGCTTCTTTCCAAGGAACTTGGTCACCACAGATTGGCCAAGTGGGCACAGTAGTTACATTCCAGGTGAGGAGTTGACTCCTAACATCCTAGTCGCTCTCTACAACCATTCATTGATGTACAGCTATTAGCTGCCCACCTTTCTCCCACTATGTGTCAGTTCCTGTCCTGAAGAATCACAATGAATCAGCAGTCTTCAGATGAGTTCTCCTATACATGAATCTGATTTTCCTGGACTGGGTGCTTGGTAAAAGGCACTGTTATCTCTATATGCAAATATAATTATAGCAGTGTAGACTCAGAATAAACACTGACAGACTGTTAATGTTGTTGTATCTGGACTTTAAGGTACTGCCACACTAAACGTTCCCGCTAATGATCACGATAACGACGCTATCGTTGGTGTGATCGTTTTAAGGTCGCTAGTAGCGGCCAAACTGGACGATCTCATTAACGACGCATAGGCGGTTAGCGATCTTTTTAACGACTTTGGCGGTCGTTGGGACGTGCCACACTGCATGTACTGTGAAAGATCACGACCTCGATAGGCGTGACTGAGCGCAACCTTTTGCACGCCCCTCATCACAGATTGGTGGTCACTATTTATCTCATAGATATTTATCACAGCTCTCCCGCTTTGTGATTGGATGACCGCGTCATAAAAGACGACGTATCAGCACTCCTCTCCATTGCTCTCGAGCAGAAGCGGTTCTTTCAAGTCTCCAGCATCGTTCCAGTGTGTCCTGCTAGCCTTTGTAGCTACTGCGATCCATTTTGCGCCACTATTGAGGTTGTTGCATTCCTGTCTACGGCGTTGGGTTTTTTGCGATCCAGTCTGTGGCGTTATATCCTCTGCGATCCAGTTTGTGACGCTATTTTGTTTTATTTTCTTTTTTTTTTCAAAATCACAAACAAGTTTTGTAAGGTAGGTATTTTTTTTGTCACATTTAATTTTTATTTTTTCTTTAATTTTACAGATCCATTTTTAGATCTCTGCTGTTGTTAACCGTTGTCGTCCATCAATTTTTTTTTTTTGCCATTGTTTTGTTCTGGCACGCCCACCACCACCATTTTATGATCCCAGCTCTGTCAATGTTTACTCCTGCTGCACCCACAACCACCATTTTGTGATCCCTGCTGTTTTTTGCGTAATTGTTCATCTATGATTTTTTGCCATTGTTTTGTTCTGGCACGCCCACCACCACCATTTTATGATCCCAGCTCTGTCAATGTTTACTCCAGCTGCGCCCACAAGCACCATTTTATGTTCCCTGCTGTATTCTATGTTGTAGGTTATGTAAGCATTATTTAACCATTCTGGCGTTCTCACATAATCATTTTTTTATTACAGATGGCTGATAAGCAGGAATGTTTGCGGGAGTTTATCGAGCTGTACCGCTCAATGCCGTGCCTTTGGAAAATAAAGTCGGCTGATTACTGTAACAGGTTGAAAAAGAAGGACGCATACCAAAAACTGGTGGAGCTCTGCAAGAACCGTTACCCAGATGAACCGGCGGATGAGTCATCTGTGAAAAAACGCATACAGGCCCTCCGCACTGTGTACAAAAAAGAGCTCAATAAAGTTATAAATTCTACCAAATCTGGAGCGGGGGCCGAAGATGTTTATGTCCCCCAACTGTGGTACTTTGATCTGTTCGCTTTTACAAGGGACCAAGAAGTACCCAGACAAGGGACATCCATGTCGGATCTAGACCCGGTGATCCAGCCGGACACCCCTGTCATACATGTAAGTACCTTTGTATTAAAACACATTTTAATGTACATGCCAAAGTGGACTTAAATTTAAAAAAAATTATTGTGAAATGTAGATAAAATGGCTGAATTTATCCCTTCATGTACTGAGAATTTATGTAGCTCAATGGTTGAGGCCTATCCATTTACTAGTGTCGTTTTCACATTTTTGCTGTATTTGGGTGTTATAGTGTGAAGATTAATTTCTTTGTCTTTGTGATTTACCATTTGTTTTTTGTTCATGCAGGACACAGTAGAGGCTGTCTCCACACCTCCAACTGAAGAAGACAGCATGCCGTTGATCCAAGATGAAGAAGAGCCACCATCCTCATCGGTGCGGCGCCAGCTTTCACTTTCAGGAAGGAAAAGGAAGGCTCCCACCTCGGCTACTCCTGAATTGGTGGAAATTGCGAAAAAATTTCTTACGGCAGAAAAAGACCAAACTAAAATAACAGGGTTTGCATACTTCGCTAATGAGAAGCTGCCTACACTGGATCCTGTTCTGCGGCTTCATGCAGAGAGACTCATGTTTGAGGTACTGACTCAAGCGTCTTTTGGAACCCTTGACAACAGTTATGTCGTCATGCCAAGACCACAGTACCCAGACTACTCATGGCCGCACAATCCTGTGCCGAACCCAATTGGGCAAAATCCTGCAAACCCAAACGTTGGTGCTCCCCCTTATTTTTATTCACCGCAGAGGCAGCGTGGTAATGGCAACGATCCATCTTACCAGCAGTTTTAGTTTTTAAAATGTTTTACAAAAGTTTTTTTGTTGTTTACATTTTTTTTACATTGTTACCTTTTTTAATAAAAATCATATTTATCTAATGAATTGTGGTCTTTTCTTATGTGATGTCAACTATTAAAATGTTGTATTTTTATTACATCTACTTGTCACACATGGGGTCATGGGAATACCAGCTATCATAGGTGTTCCATCATAGGGCAAAAATGAATTGAAAAAAAATTTCCAAAATTAACATTTCTTTTAAAGGCCCCTGGTCACACTAGCGCTAAAACCTTATACTAAAAAATAATACACCACACCTGCGTAGATAAACGTAAAATAGAAAATATATATTTTTCTCATATATATATATTTTTTTTTTTAAATAAATCAAATTTAAATAAAAACCAAAAACAGTAACATAATAAAATAAAAAATTATATACAAAATATTAACAAAATAAAAATAATAAACAAAAACAAAATTAATGAGGGCCCCGGACTCCAGGAAATACCCTTTCCAGCATCACCCCGTGTTGATGCACAGCTCCCAAGGCACTTTGCAGCGCTGCCACCGCTGTTTGCATGGCTCCCACCGCGCTGCTAATTGCCGCCGTCAGCCGGCGGTGTGACAGGAACAGGTCCTGGGCAGTTGGGATTTCTGTGGAGGTAAAGGTAACAGTTAACCAGGGAATTCTGTTGCAACATCAACATGTTATGTTTGTTAACACTTACGGTTTTCCTCAGAGGAACCGCTGACCGACCACCCAGGACCTGTTGCTCCGCAGGCTAGGGAAAAAAAAAAAAAAAATTATATCACAACAGTCATTACACATAAGATCTTACAAAGTTCTCAAACTTGTCTGAAGATTATATAATGTGCGTTTATTACCTGATGGGGAGCCTGCATCCGTGTCACGGGATGATGCTGGAGAGAAGGCATTTCCTGGGGTAGGGCTGGAACCCACAGAATCTGGAGGGGGGGTTGCTGCCGGAGATGGGGTTGAAGGGTTGGAGAGGTGTGGTGAAGATGGTGGTGGAGGGGTAGCCGGGGAAGGAGGTGGAGGGGTAGCTGGGGACGGTGGAGCCGCTGGTGCTGGTGAAGGTGGTGCTGTAAATAAAATATACAATTCAGTCAAATAATCCTTCTACTAACCCCGTTACTGCCAGTTCTTCCATCTATGCCTGTAAACCCCCTCACGACTGGTACTCCCTTCACTGCCTGCCCTATCACTGCTGGTACTCCCATCACTACTGGTCCTCCCGTTACTGCCAGTACTTCCATCTATGCCTGTAAACCCCCTCACGACTGGTACTCCCATCACTGCCGGTACTCCCATCACTGCGGGTGCATTGATATAGGTAGATAAGGCTACTTTCACACTTGGGTTTTTTTGCGCAGCGCAACTTGCGCTATTGGATGCATGCGCAATGTTCCCCTATCTTTAACATGGCGGGCGCAGGGTCTAGCGCTTGCACGCGTTCATGTGCGTTTGTCGTGCGCTGCGCATTTTCCCGGTGTGCGCCCATACGCGCTAGACGCTACATGTTGCATTTTTTTTTCCGGTCAAAAAAGACAGAGATGATAGAGCCAGAGATGATGGAGATGATGGAGACAGAGATGATAGAGCCAGAGATGATGGAGACAGAGATGATAGAAATGTGACACATAGACAACGCATGCGCCAAAAAAACGCAAACGCTTGCAAAAACGCCTGAAATCGCAGACAAACGCTGCGTTTTTTTTGTCTAAATGCGCATGCTGATGCGACTATCGCAGCTTTTACAAGCGTTTGCATGCGTTTTTTTAATGCGCTTCATGTGCGATCTAAACGCAGCGCAAAAAAACGCAAGTGTGAAAGTAGCCTAACCCACAAAACATAACCTCTCAAGATACCCTCATCAATACTCACTCAGAGGCCTGCGGAGCTGGGCCCGGATGCTGGCGACCCTCTCGCGTGAGCGGTATCGCAGGTCCGCCAGCTTCTTTCTGATCTGTGCTCCAGTCCGCCGAACATGAAAACGCCTCTCCAGGCCCCGCCGGATCCTCTGCAGGTATACCCTTTTGTGGCGCCTTGGATGTGCCACAGGTAGCCTGCAGCAGTGGTAATCCCACAGGTCCGTTTTTCTAACTAAAAAACGGACCTCCTCGTCCATCCATCTTGGGCCGCGCTGTCTGAGTCTCACCGCCGCCATTGCCGCCATTACAAACAACAGCGCATTGGGCGACGCCAGCGCCATGACGTCACAGCGTGCGCACGTTACGTGCGGCCGCACTCGCGACGCAAAACGGTATTGCGATTAAAAAGTGACTGCAGCAGCCATGCGCCCAGCTGGAGCTCGTGAGGTCACATTGCGATCACAATGGCCTCGCAAATCTGTGAATAGCTGCATATCTGAATAGCTGGAGCTCCTTATTGTCACATTGCGATCACAATGGCCTCGCATATCTGTGAATAGCTGCATATATGAATAGCTGGAGCTCATTATCGTCACCTTGCGATCACAATGGCATCGCATATCTGTGAATAGCTGCATATCTGAATAGCTGGAGCTCCTTATCGTCACCTTGCGATCACAATGGCATCGCATATCTGTGAATAGCTGCATATATGAATAGCTGGAGCTCATTATCGTCACCTTGCGATCACAATGGCATCGCATATCTGTGAATAGCTGGATATCTGAATAGCTGGAGCTCCTTATCGTCACCTTGCGATCACAATGGCATCGCATATCTGTGAATACCTGGGATTCCCTGGTGAATGTTGACCTTTACCTCCCAAAATGAAATTTTATATATTTATATCAATTTTTTAATCTTTAATCTATGACTAAAAATATATGTTATATATTTAAACTTTATATATGCTGCTGTGGTGTATTATGTGTTACTTTTAATTATAAGGTTTGAACGCTAGTGAGACCATGGGCCTTTGAAATAATTGTTAATTTTTTAAATTTTTTTCTTTTTATTTCTTTAACAATCAACTCCTATGACTGCTGGTACTCCCATGACCCCGTGTGTGACAAGTAGATACAATGTAAAAAAAAATACACAAAAAAAAACATTAGAAAAGATTTTAAAAACTACAGGTGCTGGTAACATGTCTCGTTGCCATCCCCATTACTCCCTCCCCACATCTCACCCATCATTAGCCCTTCTCCCATATTGATAAAATAATTGAAAAAAAAAGACACAAATACATTTTTAAAATAAAAATTTTTTATTATAAAAACATTGTTAAAAAAAGGGTAAAGTAAAACATTTTCAAAATCAAACTAGACCTGATGCTGCCAACTTACTGCACCAGGCCCATTAAAGTAGTGGCAGTACTTGTCTCGGCCGGCCTTCGCATCGTCCTTGCTCCTGCCTTGATTGACAGGTTGAAGGCCTGCAATAGTGGGATCATTGTCACGCCATTCTCCGAGCACCACGTCACCATTGCTGTCCGAGTCCATGAAGCCTGGCGGACTGTAAGTACCAGCATCGCGTTTGCGTAGAAAATTGTGCAGCACACAACAGGCCAACACCACAGAGTCTATCGATTCAAGCTTCATGTTGATTGGAGTGTGGAAAACCCTGAAGCGATTGGCCATTATGCCGAAGGCATTCTCCACAACGCGCCGTGCCCTAGACAGTCTGTAATTAAAAATCCGCCTTTCCCCTGTCAAAGTCTTTTGTGGGTATGGTTTCACAAGATGCTCATAAAGGGGAAGGCTTCATCGCCCAAACACAAAGTTTAGGTTGGCAGTGGTGTCCATGTTGGTTGGCAAGTTAAGTTTATTATTAAACAACCGTTCACCAAAACTTGTGTGCTCCAAAACGCCACCGTCAGAAAACCTTCCATTAATGCCAACATTAACGTCAATAAACTCATAATTGGCATTAACAAGGGCCATGAGGATCACGCTGAAGTAGCCCTTGTAATTATGAAAAAAGGATCCGCTTTTGGCTGGTTGCGTGATCCGCACATGTTTGCCATCCAAGGCACCACCACAGTTTGGGAACTGCCAAATCCTTTCAAAATCAGAGGCAATAATTTGCCATTCCGCCACTGATTTGGGAAAAGGCATGTAGCTCCGTAAACTGCGGACGATGGCGTTGCATGTCTCCGGAATTAGTTCTCCAAGCAGCGACCGAGAAATTGCAGCAGAATATTGCAAATCCTTCATTGAACGTCCGGTTGCCAGAAATCGCAGCGTTACTGCCAAACGTTTCTCTGCTGAAACAGCTGCACGCATCCGGGTATCCTGCCGTTCAATGAGTGGCCTCACAGCTTCCAGTAGGAGCTTGAATGAATCCTCCGACATCCGTAGATAATTCTGGAAATCCTGCGGATTCTTCTCCTGCAACTCCCTCACTAGATGCATGTGTGAGAATTTGGACCTCTGCTCCAGCCATTCCCTGGTCCACATGCGACGCTTTCGCTTGGAGCGCCTCTCTTCCACCCGCGCCTCTTCCTGACGATCTGCCTCCATAGATAGTGCAACTGCGACAATAACACGCTCCGCGGTGGACAGGTTCATGATGTGCAACCTTGAAGGATAAAAAAGAGAAAAGTTAATTACTAATTAATTACTATTAATAAAGTGTTTAAACAAAATAAAATAAAGAATAGAATAAAAATATATATAAAAAAAAATTAAACTTTTCAGTTAACATTTAATATACAGTTTACAAACGTCTAAAATGGTGAGGGGGTGTAAAATAAATAAAGCAGACGAAAAAAAAAAAAACGAGGTCGCACATCGTTCACAAAAGGTGCCAAACACAGCGATTCAGGCTCACCAGCGGGACGCCAACGATCAAAATACGGTCCAGAACTCTAGTGAACGATCAACGAGATCACAGCAGGGGCCACGTCGTTAGTACATGCCACACACAACTACGTCGCTAACGAGATCGCTAAATAGTGACGTATTTTAGCGATCTCGTTAGCGACGCTGTTTAGTGTGGCATACCCTTTAAGCTCCTGACCGAAAATGTCACTCAAGGAGGAGCACCTGCCCTCCAAGCAACCAGGAAAAAAGGAGACTGAAGTGCTATGAGCTGCTTGATTATACCCCTTTAATTAGTGCCTTGACCAACAAGCAACACAAGTTTCTTATTTAGAAATGTCACATTTTGTGTATTTTTCCAACACAATCTTCCCATCTATACCTCTATAAATCTACAGCACATTAGCCATTAAAGGGAACCTGTCACCAGAAATAATACTGTTAACCTGCAGATATGTGATTAATGCACGTAGCCGAATGCAGCAGGGAGAAAATTATCTTTAGGGTATGTGCACACGTTGCAGAATCTGCTGTGGAATTTTCCGCGCAGATTTTGCTAAATGACCTGAGTTTTACCTGCGGATTTGCTGTGCGGATTTCCCCTGCGTTTTGAGACCTGCGGATTCCTATAAAGAGCAGGTCTCAAAACGCTGCGGATCTGCACAAAAGAAGTGACATGCTGCAGTTTTAAATCCGCACCAAATCCAAGCGGAAAAATCCGCAGCATGTGCACTGCGTTTTTTGATTTCCATGTAATATAATTGTACTGTACATCACTTGCAGTTCTGCTGCGGATCCGCAGCAGATTCCGCAACATGTGCCCATACCCTTATTCTCCCCACCTGCATTCTTGGTATTCAGTCATGGAGGCGGGGAGCAGCAGGTTCAGTCACCGCTATGTGTATACAGAGCGGCTCCTGTAACCGCGCCTCCGGCTTTGACTGACACTCGCTCTACATTGGGGCCGGTTGTCAGTCAGGGCCGGGGGCATGGTTTTAGCATAGCGGTGACTGATCCTGCTGCTCCCCGCCTCCATGACTGAATACTGAATGCTGGTGGGGAGAATACAGTTCATTTTCTCCCCGCTGCATTGGGTGACAGGTTCCCTTTAACTCCCAGTGCATGTATACTGTGCAGTAAAATTTACTACATCTATCTGTATAAAAATTGCACAGCAGACTACTCTTTTCTTTACAGACTACTCTGTCCTAGTCTTGCTTTTGTCAAGATGACCCGTTTTTTACATGCTGGAAATGCGAGGCCCTATGGACCTATGGATATATTTGACGTACATCTGATTAGAGTCTGTTTAACCCATTCTTGACCGGAGATAGTTTCATTTTTGCATTTTATTTTTTTGCTCCCCTTCTTTCCAGAGCTATAACTTTTTTATTTTTCGGTCAAAATGGCGACGTGAGGGCTCGTTTTTTTGTGGGACGAGTTGTACTTTTGAACGACACCATTGGTTTTAACATATTGTGTACTGGAAAACGGTGAAAAACTTCCAATTGCGGTGAAGTTGAAAAAAAAAAAGTGCAACTCCACAGTTGTTGTTTTTTTTGTTTTTTTTTACCGTGTTCACTAAATACTAAAACTGACCTGCCATTATGATTCTCCAGGTCATTACGAGTTCATAGGCACCAAACATGTCCAGGTTCTTTTTTATTTAAATGGTGAAAAAAAATCCAAATTTGTTAAAAAAAAATTGCGCCATTTTGTGAGACCCGCAGCGTCTCCATTTTTCGTGATCTCGGGTTGGGTGAGGGCTTATTTTTTGCATGCCGACCTAATGTTTATTGATAACATTTGGAGATAAACACAATGTTTTGATCGCCCGTTATTGCAATGTAGCAGCGACAAAAAAAAACGTAATTCTGACATTTTGAAATTTTTTTCTTACTACGCCGTTTAGCGATCGGTTAATTCTTTTTTATATTGATAGATCGGGCGATTCTGAACATGGCGATGCCAAATATGTGTATATTAGATTTTTTTATTGATTTATTTTCAATGGGGCGAAAGGGGGGTGATTTGAACTTTTATATTTTTTAATTTTTTGTAATATTTTTATTACTCTCTATGGGAGACTAGAAGCTGCCATAACCCGATCGCCTCTGCTACATACAGGCAATGATCAGATCGCCTGTTTGTAGTAGAAATGCTCACTTCCTATGAGCCCCGACCAGCTAGAGGCGCTTATAGAAATCCGGAAATGACAACCATAGATGACCTGCGATCACGTGATGGGTCACCGATTGGCAGGATTTCCGACGCGCTTCCAGTAAGCGCGAGTTAAATGCCGCTGTCAGAGATTAACAGCAGCATTTAACTAGTTAACAGCAGCGGGTGGATCGTGATTCCACCCGTGGCTGTTAAAGGCACATGTCAGCTGGTCAAAACAGTTGACATGTGCCGGGAAAGATGTGAGCTCAGTGCCAGAACGCACATCAAAGGGAGGAATTTTGAAGTGGGCGTGCTATTACGCCCAACGTCGGAAAGGGGTTAAAGCCTTATTCTGCTTTGATCTCAAGCCTTTGTATATTTTCATTGTTGTATATATTTTAGCAAGGGAGTCGAAGATAATTGCTTCTATCCCATCCTAATCTAAGAAGTCAGTGAGCTGAAAAAGGCTATAGCTTATGAATACTAACAATGGCCATCAGCAATATTATATAATACAGCGAACACCTGAGGCTAATTGATATCTGTGTCCCACTTGCTGTACAATAAATCCAGCGTATTAGTGCCTTAGAAGAATAAGCCGCATGTTACACATCTTCTATATATAACATATGTTAAGAGATTGGCATGTCTCCTGGGATTTAGTTGGCAGAACAATTTGCATTAAAATGTTATTTTAACAGTATTTTTTTTTACAACTCATTAATTAATTGTTCAAGAACTGTTTTATTTGAGAAGTTGTTTATAATCTATTCCTATCATTTAAACTTAATTATGATAAATTTAGCATAAAAAAATCCAAAACTTTATTCTAGTTGTTGCTTTTATCTTCCACAAAACATTAACAAATTATGTTGAATCCTCAAAGCAAAAACTAACCGATGCGTTTCTTTCATTTCAGAAATGTCATAGATGGAAAATGAAGTTCTTGGATATTTTTCGCGATTCATAAAGGATTAACTTAAACAGCAAGATTATTTTATAATGATAATATTATCATTTTTTTATTTTAAATTCTAGTTCTATCTGTGCTCATTGAAATAGAAACTCTAAGGCTACGGTCACACTATTAGTATTTGGTCAGTATTTCACATCAGTGTTTGTAAGACAAAACCAGGAGTGGGCAAAAAAACGCAGAAGTGGAACCATGCTTCTATTAGACTTTTCCTTTTATTGTTCCTCACCTGGTTTTAGCTTAAAAATACTGAAAAAATACTGACCAAACACTGGTAGTGTGACAGTAGCCTAAGAGGACAAATCCGCCATACAACCTCCCAAGGTCACATCTGAACATTTATTTGGGAGTTCCTACCTTCAACACTCATGAAATGTTTCAGGCCTCTGCTACAAAGCTGAAGATGAAGAGAAATTTCACCTTTTAGGGCTCATACATGCGAGGAAATCGTCCGATGCTCACATGTGAAATCCCAGCTCTGGCGCCGGCACTCGGGAGTGGAGCGAGCGGCTGCATATAAATACATGCAGCCGCGCACTCCACTCCTGAGTGCCGGCGCCAGAGCTGGGATTTCACATGTGAGCATCGGACGATTTCCTCGCATGTGAGTATGAGCCCTTAGCCTGAAAATAACCCTGAGCATACCTCCAAATCAACAAAACAATGACTTTGCTAGAAGATCAAAGTTTTGGAATGGCCCAGATCCAATTGAACATCTATGGGTGATCTGAAGAAGGCGCTGTACACATGAGATTCCCTCACAATCTGACAGATTTGGAGTGCTACTGAAAGGAAGACTGGGCAACGGTTACCAATATCAATTCTGCCATGCTAACAAACTCCTACCCAAAAAGAAGGCTGGCATCAATTCAAAGGGTTGAAGAAAGTAGGAGTTAAAGGGTATGCATATTTATGCAATCACATTATTTATTTATTTTACTCATTTATATAACACCATTAATTCCACAGCGCTTTACAGACATTATTGACACCGTCCCCGATGGGGCTCACAATCTAAATTCCCTATCAGTATGTCTTTGGAATGTGAGTGGAAACCTACACAAACAAGGGGAGAACATACAAACTCCTTGCAGATGTTGTCCTTGGTGGGATTTGAACCCAGGACCCCAGCGCTGCGATGCTAACCAGTGAGCTACCGTGCCGCCCTGCACTATTTTAGTTCTTTATTTTTCCTTTTCCACGCAAAATATTTTCAATTGTACAGAATTTGGGAGACAATAAAGGTGGAAAAAGTTCTGAAGTGATTCTTCTTGATGCGATTTTTTTTTTACACCACAAAAAATCTAATACTTTAAGACTTTATATCCACTGTATGCCATACTTCTGCACATCAGTTCTAGTTTATAGTGGGGCTCACAATCTATCTCCAATTGCAGCATTATACAGTGGGGAAAAATAATATTTAGTCAACCACCAATTGGGCAAGTTCTCCCACTTAAAAAGATGAGAGAGGCCTTTAATTGACATCATAGGTAGAACACAACTATGAGAGTCAAAATGAGAAAACAAGTCCAGAAAATCACCATGTCTGATTTGGCAAGATTTATTTTGCAAATTATGGTGGAAAATAAGTATTTGGTCATTAACAAAAGTTCATCTCAATATTTTGTTTTATATCCTTTGCTGGAAATGACAGAGGTCAAACGTTTTCTGTAAGTCTTCACAAGGTTGGCACACACTGTTGGTGGCATGTTGGCCCATTCCTCCATGCAGGTCTCCTCTAGAGCAGGGTTCCCCAACTCCAGTCCTCAAGGCCTACCAACAGGTCATGTTTTCAGGATTTCCTTTGTATTGCGTGATGCAATTATCACCTGGACAATACTAAGGAAATCCCGAAAACATGACCTGTTGGTGGGCCTTGAGGACTGGAGTTGGGGAACCCTGCTCTAGAGCAGTGATGTTTTGGGCATGTTGAGCAACAGGACCTCTCACTGATTCCAAGATTATACACACCTGTGATGCTAATTAGTGGACACACCGTGATTTAACATGTCTCTTTTGTCACATTATTTTCAGGGTACCATCATTTCTGTCCTGTCCGATTTCATGAGTTTTATTTATTTTTTTAAATTCTGTGGAAGCATGGATGAAAAGCAATGTCTGACGACTTTCACTTGTTTATGTTAATAGATTTTTGATCTATTATTACGTTTGTTAGATTCAAGTTATTTATGTGACCATTGTGAGGTTTTCAGTCATTATACGAGGGGTACCAACAATTTTGACCACGTGTGTACAAGTTTAATGTCTCATGTACTTGTGTGGCCCAGCTGCGCTTGGTACACATGTTTCCAGGAGTATGTATTGAAAGGTAATTGCAAAACCTGATATTCATTCACATCACTCACACTTTCCTAGATTACCACTAGAGGGAACCTTAGACTATTTAAGGGTGTGAGAGACGTAGCAATTAGGTCAGTCGTAGTTCAGTGGTTGCAGTGATTCAGGAGTGAGTCATTCTGTGGATTTCCTGTCAGAGACATTCTAGTCAGAGACAGAGGAGGAAGATTGCAAGCTGTTATCTCAGTACAGACGGACTGTTAGTACCCGATGCAAGTAGAAAGTGACTCTCGGAGTGAGCATGAAATCAGTCTGACGGAAGGTCCTGATAGCTGCTCTGGACAGAGTCTTTGAAGGAACAGAAGGAAGGGGACTACAGTTATTATAACAACGAGTCAACTGAGAAACGGTCAGTGAGCTGTGGAAGGAAGGAAGCTGACGACTACACCTACTGCTACCCGTGCTTATGTTAAGGGTGAGAGTAGGGCGACGGGCGAGTGGTGACTGAAGGAAGGAGTGCCATAGGTGACATAGCACCTCCACTCTGCTAACCGGACACCGGGTCCAAAGACTTGCTAGAACCTTCACGGCTAGTAGGAGAAACACCGGAATCCCTGCTGGACTTCAAGTCACAGAGGGCAGCCCTAAGTGCCGATACGTAACCGGGGTCAGGCAGAACAGGAGTTTAGCAAGACGCTGCATTGAAGACTTAGTTCTTGCCACAAGAAGACTTCCATCACAATGTTGGCCGGGCGAAGCTGTGCTATTCAGAGTTAAACTTGACTTCACGCAGGTTAGGACTCATACACTTTAAAGGGAAAGGAGGCCTTAAACCTACTTGGTGATTACCTGGATGTACATACTCCACCCTGAGCAGCCTCCTGGGACATACCTGACACCATCACCAGTAAAGGTATGGAAAGAGACTGACTTGTGTGTGACTGACTTATTGCCCGCACCCTGCACCGCCATTACACCCTGAGGGATCCATCTAGTCTCACCTGTGGGAGACTTACCACCTTGCTGCCCCAACCCTCAGAGGACTCACCCTGCAGCGCTGGTCACCTTGATCAGAAACCACATGTGGCGTCACGAACTATTCCTAAAATCCCCTGTAAATATTTCCCCCTTTGAATGAGCGCCCAGGGCAACGGACCGAGCTGTGCTACTTGTGACATTCCCCATAGACTTCAACGGGCTCGGTGCCGAGTACCCCCTAACCCTGGTGTTGTGCGGCTCATCTTTGGCGTCACGAACAGGATACGAAGCTTACTGAATGTGAGTCCTGTGTGCCTAAAGTGGACTGTTTTGTGCAAAAAGACTGTGTGCAGTTTTTGTGACTTTGGCGCCATTTTCCGCCATTTTGCCGCCATATTCACACCCTGAGGTGCTGGTGAAGAAGGTGGGCGTGCATTCGTGGGCGTGCCCCCCCCTGTGGCGCGAAAGCTATGGGCGCCCTGTCTAAATGCTATTACAATACGAGAGCCTGCCCTACTGCAAGGGAGATCCGCCTTCTCTTCATCCTCTATGCCAAGAAGAGGAAGCGAAAGTCCCGCCTCCATGGAAGAGACCAGATTGTTCCAGATGGAAAACACAGTCTGGCCTGGAGTGAGATGGCGGAAGGACAGGAGACGCTGTGTGGAGGAACGGCGGTGCGCAGACCCCGTTCCCCTGAAGAGCTACTGCCTGTGCCTGAGCCGTCCCCAGGTCGGGAGACCGACCGAAGAATGCAGAAAGTGGAGAAGGTGGATGCGGTGCTGGAAGACATGGCCCGCCACCATAAAGAAATGGAGGCGATGGAGAAAAGCTGGCGTGCCCTGAAACAGCGGCTGCTGTGGGACGCAACGTTCTCCCCTCTGGGTGCACCACCGTTACCTGCGCCACCACTGCAAGCGGCTGATGAAGAACCGGAGGCCGGCTCCAAAAGTGCTGATCCTGACTCCGCCGGGGACGCGGCGGAAGAGAAGGAGGCTGAGGAGGCCCTGCCCGGACCCGAATGCCAGCCAGGCCTGGAGGCCGCAGCGGAATGCAGTCCCCCAGTAGGGACGCCGGAGGAGACCCAGCCGTCCGTGATGGAGATCGACTGGGAGCAGATGGAGTACCTGGACGACGTAGAGTACGCCGCCCAGATGGAGAACGAGTGGCGACGCCGTGAATATGAGCAGCGACAGCAGCAGGAGCAGAGAGAGGCGCAGCAGCTTCGCAGGAGGTACCAGGAAAAGGATCTCGCTGATAAAGAAAACGTCAGGAGAGACAAAGGTACGCTCCGGGAACCGCGGCGCCAGGGGGCCATTAGAGACTTTAAACTCCAGTGAGGCTGGGGGTTCATCCATGAGCCAGGCCTGTACCAGGAGGTATTCGTTAATCGCAGGGATGTGGAGTCTCACCTGCCAGAGGGGCACCCAGGAAGGGATCTCTTAATAGGGGATATTGTCACCTACACGCGGCACTGGGGTCTTAAGGGGTGGTATGCCTTGAATGTCTCCCGTGTCAGCGACCCCGTCCCTGAAGCCGGCAATGTTCCCCGTGTCTCAGTGTCCCAAGTCACAACCCCATCAGCGCCAGGCCGCGCACCTGCATCGTGCCCTGCATCGTATACTGCACCTTACTCTGCATCGCAAAAGCCTAGTGCGTTTTCAACTGAGCCACTGCGCGCACCTGCTTCCTGTCCAGCATCTTATACTGCAACGCAACCAGCTAGTGCGTCCTCAATTAAGCCACTGCGCAAATCTGCGTCATCATTGGAAGACCTGTACTTAGAAGAGGCACCTGTAAGGCCTCCAGGAAGTCGCAAAAGCAATCGCAAAAGTGAAACAAGGACTGTGGCTACCCAGACACAGGTAGCAGGACATGATAGGTTAGTGGTGCGTTCCAGATCGCACCGCTTACTTCCAGCCCCAGGTGTGGAAGAAGTTACTACAATCTGCAAAGAAGAACAGTAGGACCCAGACAGGGTTTACTGCATCTGTACAAAGTTAAAGAGGAATTTGCACTTTATTGATAATATGTGATGATGTTTGCATAGTATGCATAATTTGAAGTAGAATACCCCAGTTGGGTAATAAGTAACAAAGTATTTATGTGAAGTATTATAGAAATGTGATTTTTCTAATTGAAATGTTCTTATCCAAAGGACAGCGTGGCTGAGGACTTTGCCAGCCCAAAAACTTTAATTGTGAATAGTTGACACTTCGATGTCCCATCTTGGTTTTACATAAAGCCATATCTACCTCTGAAGAAAAACCCGTATGGTGTGGCCTTGAGTGAGGTCTGCAGCAATGAAGTCCTGCAGCCCACCCAGGACCCACGTGGGAGGTTTTTGGTGCGGGTCCTCCACAAGAATCTAATATTGTATTTATTGTGAAAAGTATATTTGATATTTTTCTATCTGCAACTTGTACATATTGTAACGTTAAAGTGTCCTTACCTCCCGCAAGGGAAGAGTTATGTTGTTGATGTTATTATAAAAATTGTTTTTCTATTTCAGCCCGGGAGTGCTGACGATAACTAGGGGGAATGTGTGGCCCAGCTGCGCTTGGTACACATGTTTCCAGGAGTATGTATTGAAAGGTAATTGCAAAACCTGATATTCATTCACATCACTCACACTTTCCTAGATTACCACTAGAGGGAACCTTAGACTATTTAAGGGTGTGAGAGACGTAGCAATTAGGTCAGTCGTAGTTCAGTGGTTGCAGTGATTCAGGAGTGAGTCATTCTGTGGATTTCCTGTCAGAGACATTCTAGTCAGAGACAGAGGAGGAAGATTGCAAGCTGTTATCTCAGTACAGACGGACTGTTAGTACCCGATGCAAGTGGAAATTGACTCTCGGAGTGAGCATGAAATCAGTCTGACGGAAGGTCCTGATAGCCGCTCTGGACAGAGTCTTTGAAGGAACAGAAGGAAGGGGACTACAGTTATTATAACAACGAGTCAACTGAGAAACGGTCAGTGAGCTGTGGAAGGAAGGAAGCTGACGACTACACCTACTGCTACCCGTGCTTATGTTAAGGGTGAGAGTAGGGCGACGGGCGAGTGGTAACTGAAGGAAGGAGTGCCATAGGTGACATAGCACCTCCACTCTGCTAACCGGACACCGGTCCGAAGACTTGCTAGAACCTTCACGGCTAGTAGGAGAAACACCGGAATCCCTGCTGGACTTCAAGTCACAGAGGGCAGCCCTAAGTGCCGATACGTAACCGGGGTCAGGCAGAACAGGAGTTTAGCGGGACGCTGCATTGAAGACTTAGTTCTTGCCACAAGAAGACTTCCATCACAATGTTGGCCGGGCGAAGCTGTGCTATTCAGAGTTAAACTTGACTTCACGCAGGTTAGGACTCATACACTTTAAAGGGAAAGGAGGCCTTAAACCTACTTGGCGATTACCTGGATGTACATACTCCACCCTGAGCAGCCTCCTGGGACATACCTGACACCATCACCAGTAAAGGTATGGAAAGAGACTGACTTGTGTGTGACTGACTTATTGCCCGCACCCTGCACCGCCATTACACCCTGAGGGATCCATCTAGTCTCACCTGTGGGAGACTTACCACCTTGCTGCCCCAACCCTCAGAGGACTCACCCTGCAGCGCTGGTCACCTTGATCAGAAACCACATGTGGCGTCACAAACTATTCCTAAAATCCCCTGTAAATATTTCCCCCTTTGAATGAGCGCCCAGGGCAACGGACCGAGCTGTGCTACTTGTGACATTCCCCATAGACTTCAACGGGCTCGGTGCGAGTACCCCCTAACCCTGGTGTTGTGCGGCTCATACTGACGGTGAATTACGAACCACCCTTGGCCGGTCCGGAAATTACAAGCCCTACATGGAACGTTAAACACTTCTCTGTGAAGCCAGCATTAGTTGCATTAAAATTTAGGTGCTGAACATTGACTGAATATGTAAAAAATTGCAGAATGAAGATCGAATGAAACTCACCCATTCAAATCTATGGATGTGAAAAAAAAAAATCGTATGCCATACAAGGACACAGTATAGCATCTGATTTTTACGGATACATTGTAATTCTGTAAATGAGAAATTGTAAAAAGGTCACACAAGCGTATATTTTCTCCTTCAAGAGAATTGGATTGATTATGATAATGACATTGATCCTAGTTTGAGATCTAGGATGAAAGAATCATAGGAGACTGTTAGGAAAAGATGAGGAACAAAATTTCTCCATCTTCTCTATTCTTTGAGTCAGCTGAAATTGGACTGCACTTGCATGTCATCTGAGTGCAGTCTCACGATTTTCACACACCAATAGACTTGGTGCGTGCCATCAAATTTGTGCTTCATATCGCAGCAGGCTGCAATTTTTCTTCTCATGCTGAATCAGAATGAAAAAAAAAAGTTGATCAGCATTGCCTCAACGAATAACATAGGTCCGAATGCTATCCGATAAAACATCAGATAGCACTCGTCCGATTTATACGCTCGTGTAAGTGAGCCCTGTAAATTATTAATAGCAGCTGAGTAAAACAACGGATTCCACACGGATGAGAAGTGAGGAAAAAAATTGTCCCACTTTTCTGGTTGCAACAATGAACAATTTTTTTAATACTGTCATGTGAACCTACACTTACTAGGAAAGCTGGAGGAAAACAGTGCTTGTAAAGCCACTGGCACCTCCTTTTTTAAAGTCTATGGTGGTCCCTGTTTACAGGCCTCACTATATAACAGGCCTGCACAACATACGGGCAGCAGGCTGCATGCGGCCCACTGAAGAATGTTGTGTGGCCCCCAGAGATACGGCAGACTCCGGTTCCCACCTCCCTATATTCAACTGTATTCGTATCTTTCAGAAGCGAATACAGTTAAATACTTCAGCGCTGAGACTGGGGAAGAGCAGATCAACGCTCGCTAGATGCCACCCCGACGTGCAGCACCATGATGAGGTCATCACGCCACGCTGTGACCTCATGACACTGCAAAACAAGGCCGAGCCAGAAAGACTAAGCACTCCAGGAATAGCCGAAGATTAAACATCCCATGAGGTCACATTATGGGTCAACAGGGGGAGAGGATTATGAAGAAGGCACAGTATGCAGAGGAGCACAGCGTGGGGGGTAATATTATGTAGATGAGTTGTGCGTGGGGGGATTACGGAGAGGAGCTGTGTGTGGGGGGATTACGGAGAGGAGTTTTGCGTGGGGGGTAATATTATGTAGAGGAGCTGTGCGTGGGGGATTACGGAGAGGAGTTGTGTGTGGGGGGATTACGGAGAGGAGTTCTGCATGGGGGGATTACGGAGAGGAGCTGTGTGTGGGGGGATTACGGAGAGGAGTTTTGCGTGGGGGTAATATTATGTAGAGGAGCTGTGCGTGGGGGGATTACGGAGAGGAGTTCTGCGTGGGGGATTACGGAGAGGAGTTGTGCATGGGGGGATTACGGAGAGGAGTTGTGTGTGGGGGGATTACGGAGAGGAGTTCTGCGTGGGGGGATTACGGAGAGGAGCTGTGTGTGGGGGGATTACGGAGAGGAGCCGTGTGTGGGGGGATTACGGAGAGGAGCTGTGTGTGGGGAATATTATGAAGAGGAACTGTGTGTGGGGGGAATTATGGGGAGGACATGTGTGTGAGGGGAAATTATGGAGAGAGGCAATGTGGGTGGGATATTTTGTGCAGGAGGCATAGTAAGGGGCACTTATTTATTCAATGGTCCAGCATGGGAGATTTCTTTATTTCTGGGGCAGTATAATGATACTTTTATTTTTGAGGGCACCATGTCAGGATGTGCTGCTGAAGACGGAGAAGAGGGAAAGATGGGCTGTGGGCATGAAAGCTCATCATGGTCGCCGCACGTTTGTCTAAACTTCAGGAACAATCAAATGAACATCAGGTATGACCTTTTGGTGATGCAGCACAGCAGCTCACAATCTTATTGAAATTACTCTTAACCCACTCCTCTCCACCCCATGAGTAAATAAGCTCTCCTCAACCGGTGCATGCACGCATGGTGGAATGGTATCATCTTAGGTAGAATCCAGTTATCAAATTAGTCCTGCACTGAAACGTGCTGGACACTGATGCTATCAAGTGCCTGTTTCTGCCTGTCTGAGTGTGTGTGCGTGCGTGCATTCTCCCACCATGATCCCTGCAGTGAGCCTGAGCTCCGGACTCACCAACCTGGGTCTATTCGATGTAACGTTGCAGGACTGCGTCCGCCCAGCCAACAACTGCGTGAGCCGAACTTGGAAAGTTTCTAACCAGTGCGTGGTACCATTGCTGGCTTGCTGGAGGGCCCTGTGGCTCCATCGTTGATAGCGGTTCCCGTGGATTTCGGCTCCGCACCCTTCTGTCGACATTGTCTCCATCTTAGTAGAGACTATTTTGTTTTTTTCTTTAGCAAGATGGCGCCGCCTACACAGTAACAGCGAACCGATAGATGTCACTGCGCAGGCGCCGATGGCGCTGTAAGGAGGAAAACCAGGCTGCGGGTACCTGTGCAATGCCAGGTCCGGAACTGCTGAGGCTGCTTCCAGTGGTGTAGGGAGGAAGGAAATGGGAGCCGGACAGGACCTATGACCTGGAGAGAAGGGGCGTGGTAAGCAGGGGGATGAGAGAGAGTGTAGAGCGGGAAAAGCCAGAGAGTTCCTGCCAGAGGAAGGAGAAGGCAGGGGCCGACTGCGCTCTGCATAGTAAGGTGAAGCCTGCAGCAGAGACCTGGGAGGGGTTCAGTGAGGGCTCCCGAGTACCAATGAGCGCACAGAGAGACAGGTGCCGAGTGAAGCAGCATGGCACGGGTGCACTGAGGAACGAGCTCCAGGAGCAGTATCGTGGGGTGTGTATCCAGCTGTCGGTGGGTGCACAGCAGAGCACACGCCAAGTAGAGACTTGTGCAAAGCTCAACACTTCGGCTCTGCAGATTAATGGACTAGGGCAGTGATGGCTAATCTTGGCACTCCAGCTGTTGTAAAACTACAACTCCCAGCATGCCCTTGCAATCTGCAGCAGTTGAGGCATGATGGGAGTTGTAGTTCTCCAACAGCTGGAGTGCCAAGGTTTGCCATCACTGGACTAGGGGTTCAGTCACCGGTTCTGCCCGTTTCCACCAGAAGTGGAACCGTGTGTTGGGCGGGGAAGCCTGAAGACGCAGTGTCAGCCTCCGCCGGCATTCCATCATCCATCGGACCGCACGTGACTAAAGGACAGCGGAGTCACGATAAGTTGAATTTGATAGCAAGACTGTTGTTTTGTATCACGATAACTGAATGCCATGAGAGAGCACAAATGACCGGTACAGCAGCACATCTCCGGGATAATGAATTACCTCCGACTCCTGGGAGTCACGGGTGCCAAGCCAAATGAATAATCAGAAAATGTCCACATCCAAAAAGCAAGAGATGCACGGTACTCACCGTCCCGATATATGTCCTTTTATTGTGGATTATACATGCAAAGTAGGAGAGCTCTCAGTGGAGCCGCACTGGGCGACGGCTGTTTCGCGTACCTGTATAAGTTCAGCATTGCGCGAAACGGCCGTCGTCCAGTGCGGCTCCACTGAGAGCTCTCCTACTTTGCATGTATAATCCACAATAAAAGGACATATATCGGGACGGTGAGTGCCTTGCATCTCTTGCTTTTTGGATGCATCACGATAACACCTGTTATCTCCCTGCTAGGAGTTTATTGATGTAAATTAAACCGCACTCTTGTTAACCCTTGCTCTGCATCCCTTGCGTTACTGCATCCTCTTGGAGTAGGCATTTTTTTTTTCTAACAAGATGGTGCCACCAGAGCCATCACAATAGCAGCTATCAGATCGTTATTTTCAAACTGATTTTTTTTTTAAGTAATTTATGCATACCATCAAAAAGAATAATTAAATGCACACTATGGATGCGATCATGGTGCAGCACAGGCGCTGCCGCCTGCCTGCAGAAGGGGATTTTTAAACAAAAATATATATAATAAATAAATATAAATAAATATATATAATATTCATTATGTAAACTAGGGGGCAGGTCAGTGAGGGATCAGTGACCTGTCAGAAGCCATACACATGAATACCTAATCAGAGCACTACATGAAGACTCCCCCACAGGCCGCCCCGCAGCACGGGCATATCATTAACTCAAAACTGAAAATGAAGATTAAACAACAACCACGAGAAGGATTTCACCACCCGATATCATTTTAATCAGTATAACGGCGCCAACCTGACACTGTCTGTAGGTTACTATGCACAATCCTGCTGACAGGTTCCCTTTAACAGAGTTTTTTCCCACAACAGAAAGTTATCTTTTGGAATACTGGCAAACAGAATAGAGTGGAATATGTGTATCTCCCCTCCACTGTATTGTGGAAAACCCCTTTAAGGATTTACTTTCATTGTCTCTGATGAAGTGAACCTAGTCTTCTCTGGTATAACCAAGCAATAAGGCTATGGTTCCACGGTCCGGAACCATAGCGCTTTTGACGGAGCGGAAATTCCGCTCCGTCTAAGCCCCGCCCCCTTTCTGACGCGCGCTCTTTCCGGAGGTGTTCAGGACACCTCCGGAACACCTCCGGAAAGAGCGCAGGGCTACATAGCCCTGTGTTAATTATGTTGCGGCGACGCACCGTCGCCGCAATACGCGAGGACATGCTGCGGTCTAAAAAGACGCGCCGCATGTCCGTTTACGCAGGTTTGCCACCTGCGTATTGTTACGCATAGTGGAGACGGGATTTCTTGAAATCCCCTCCACTATGCTGTAACATCTGGACGCTGCGTGTTTGGCGCTGCGCCAGCGCACAGCGCCAAACACGCAGCGTTTCCTGACCGTGGAAACTCACCCTAAGAGATAAGGATAAAAGGATTTAGGAAGAATGTTGAATGTGGTTTCAGAGTTTTCTTTTTGTGAGTGGATGAAGACTAGCGGCACCATGATCTGTTTAGGTAGTTTATCTATTTGATCACCTCTGAGCTTTTCCTATTAATAAACACATTCCCACAACCCACAGAAATCTCTCTATAAAGCAAACACAAAGCCTGAATTCCCCATAAAAAAGAAAAACCTTTGTATGTGTAATATTATATCAAACTAAACATTTCCAGTAACTGTTAGCATTCACACCACGGACCCGTTGATCTTAAAAAAGTTTGTATTAAACATTCTTCCAAGAAATGACGATTAGTCATTAGTATGGAGATTATCAACTGGAGCCGAGCGCTCCCTCACCGCGACACACTGGTGACTCACAGAATTAGCGGCTTCGGTAATCCTTCGGGTTATATCACACTATCTGCTTACAATATCAGAATCTCTGTCCTACAGATAGCGTTTCTGTCTTGGATCGCTTCTTCACACTCAGCATTGTCTCTGATTACATTTCGGGACGAGTTCTTGAGTGAACGATCCTCAGGCGAAGAGATCACTTGACGGATGCTGTTGTGTATGGTGCCTGAATGGCTGAAAAATGTGCAGTGAATATTGGTGCAGACGGGGTACGTGAAAATGGTTGATGTATTTAGAACCTAAATGAAAGGCAAGGAGGCATAGCCTAAACATATTAGAAATGTATATATATATAGAAAACTATCAATTACAATAAGGATTAATAGTAAAGGGATATGGTTGTTGTTTGTGTTTTTCTCCTGATGAAAGAGTTTATTCAACTCTGAAATGCGAAGATTAATAATACCGCTCTTTGTCCAACTCCATTTGATATCTTTTTGATCATCAGCGCAGCAGAATTATCCGTGTTTCCCCTTCTACCATTGTATTTACTGCTGGTTTTATAACAGCAGATGGAGCGGCAGCAGTCGGTATTTATACCTGTATTGGAGTTGTGCTTGACACAACCCAGACACAAGAGCAATACCACACTATGTCCACTTTTATTGCCCTGGTCATGCCCTATTGTGAGCTTTTTGTCACTTTTTAGCTATATTACAAAGAAGAGTAATATATCTATCCATCTATCTATCTATCTAGATATACATATAACATGGAGGGTAGGAAAGGCTGTATGGGTAAAGTAAAACCGCTGTCACTTGCATTCAACGGAGGGAAAATTTAGGATTAGAGGCATATAGGCAGGATTCAATATTACTATTGCAGTACTAGTATAATACCACCGCT
This sequence comes from Oophaga sylvatica, assembly GCA_033576555.1. Classification (NCBI taxonomy): domain Eukaryota; kingdom Metazoa; phylum Chordata; class Amphibia; order Anura; family Dendrobatidae; genus Oophaga; species Oophaga sylvatica. The sequence continues at coordinate 27,477,213 of JARQOD010000004.1, forward strand.
GCTGCTGCACTGTTAAAACAATAGTCCTTGTCAGGGCTAAATATTTTCCATTCTGTGGAGGAAAAGTGTCACGGGTATACCACGACGGAGAGGAGCCAGAAGATCGCAAACGGCTGCTTTCTCCTATTCCTGCACTGATTAGAAGCACTTCACCTTCTTATTAAATGGTGTAAATTTATTTTGGCAGTGCAAGGGTTAATCTGCTCTGTTGAGCGCTCCTGGAGCTAAAGGCTGGGTCTCACATAGCGATCCCGCAACGATGACGACGACGATGCGACCTGATAAGGATCGTTGTTGCGTCGCTGTGTAATCGCTGGTGAGACGTCAAACATACCGACTCTCCCAGCGATGCTGAAACGATGCGGCTGATCATAGCGATCTTCGTAAGACGTCGGCGGTCGTTGAAACCCTGTCACACTACACCTATTCGGACGACACAGCGCTCGATGTGGGCTGTACAGTGTGACGTTGTAGGCATGCAGGCGTGGCATAGCGTCGCCTTTTCCGCGCCCTCATCTCCTATTGGTGCTCACTACTGCGTTCCGATTGGCGGCGCTACTGCTCATTGTTCTCGATTGTGTAAAAGGCAACATAGCTGCGCTCTTGTTTCATTGTTCCTGGCATTCTTGCAGCACTTGTGGTTTGTTCCTGCTTGTGTCCTGCTTTTTCCCGGATCTCAGTAGCCTGGTTTTTTTCCTGTTGCGTCCTGCTTTTTTCCGGATCTCAGTAGCGTTCTCGATTGCGACTCCGAAAATCCAAAACAGCTAATTCTCCAGCTACCTTTTGACCAGCTATTTTTTGTGCACGGTAAGTATGTCTGGGGTTACAATTGTATTTCATTTTAATGTCAATTACCAATTATTGGTAACATTGCAAAGCTGTGCACTGTGTATTTTTTTGGGTCTCAAATGTGATTCCTATTGTCTATTTTATCGGGGTCTCGGGTGGGATCTACCGGTGCACATGTGCTTTTTCGGCGGCAGCCATTTTAGGGGGTCTCGGGTGGGATCTCAAATACCTTCCCATTTCACCTAATTTTAAATTCTTATAGGACACCTACTAACTCAGATGTTAGTTTTAAATTTGTAATATTTTTTCTAATTTTGCATGTATGCTCACTGTATGCTTTTTCTTTATTTCAGATGTCTTTCAATAGTGAGGAGTTCATTCGGGAGCTCATCGAGCTCTATAGGTCTCTGCCATGCCTGTGGAAAATCAAATCCGCTGAATACAGCAACAGACATAAAAAAAGAGAGGCGTACGAGAAGATCATTGAGCTATTCAAAAAGCAGGTTCTAGGAAGTTTCGCCCCAGCAGTTCGCCCCCATCATTTCGCCCCAGCAGTTCGCCCCAAGGTACACGTCGCCCCCGAACACTTCGCCCCCAGGATGTTTCGTCCCCGCACATTTCGCCCCCAAACAGTTCGCCCCCGGCAGTTCGCCCCGAGCATTTCGCCCCTGAACATTTCGCCCCCGGCAGTTCGCCCCGAACATTTCGCCCCCGAACATTTTGCCCCCGGCAGTTCGCCCCCGAACATTTCGCCCCCGGCAGTTCGCCCCCGAACATTTCGCCCCAGGATGTTTCGCCCCCGGCAGTTCGCCCCCGAACATTTCGCCCACGGCAGTTCGCCCCCGAACATTTCGCCCCCGGCAGTTCGCCCCCGAACATTTCGCCCCAGCAGTTCGCCCCCGAACATTTCGCCCCCAGCATTTCGCCCCCATGATGTTTCACCCCCGAACATTTCGCCCCCGGCAGTTCGCCCCTGAACATTTTGCCCCCGGCAGTTCACCCCGAACATTTCGCCCCCGGCAGTTCGCCCCCGAACATTTCACCTCTAGCATTTCGCCCCCAGGATGTTTCACCCTGAACATTTCGCCCCCGGCAGTTCGCCCCCGACCATTTCACCCCGGCAGTTCGCCCCCGAGCATTTCGCCCCTGAACATTTCGCCCCCGGCAGTTCGCCCCCGAACATTTCGCCCCCGAACATTTTGCCCCGGCAGTTCGCCCCCGAACATTTCGCCCCAGGATGTTTCGCCCCGGCAGTTCGCCCCGAACATTTCGCCCACGGCAGTTCGCCCCGAACATTTCGCCCCCGGCAGTTCGCCCCCGAACATTTCGCCCCAGCAGTTCGCCCCCGAACATTTCGCCCCCAGCATTTCGCCCCCATGATGTTTCACCCCGAACATTTCGCCCCCGGCAGTTCGCCCCTGAACATTTCGCCCCCGGCAGTTCACCCCCGAACATTTCGCCCCCGGCAGTTCGCCCCGAACATTTCACCTCTAGCATTTCGCCCCCAGGATGTTTCACCCCTGAACATTTCGCCCCGGCAGTTCGCCCCCGACCATTTCACCCCGGCAGTTCGCCCCCGAACATTTCGCCCCAGGATGTTTCGCCCCCGGCAGTTCGCCCCCGAACATTTTGCCCCCGGCAGTTCGCCCCTGAACATTTCGCCCCAGGATGTTTCACCCCCAGCAGTTCGCCCCCGGCAGTTCGCCCCCGAACATTTCGCCCCAGGATGTTTCGCCCCCGGCAGTTCGCCCCCGAACATTTCGCCCCCGGCAGTTCGCCCCGAACATTTCACCTCTAGCATTTCGCCCCCAGGATGTTTCGCCCCTGAACATTTCGCCCCCGGCAGTTCGCCCCCGACCATTTCACCCCCGGCAGTTCGCCCCCGAACATTTCGCCCCAGGATGTTTCGCCCCCGGCAGTTCGCCCCCGAATATTTCGCCCCCGGCAGTTCGCCCCCGAACATTTCGCCCCCAGCAGTTCGCCCCCAACATTTCGCCCCCAGCATTTCGCCCCCATGATGTTTCGCCTCCGAACATTTCGCCCCCGGCAGTTCGCCCCCGAACATTTCGCCCCCGGCAGTTCGCCCTCGAACATTTCGCCCCCGGCAGTTCGCCCCCGAACATTTCGCCCCCGGCATTTCACCCCCGAACATTTCGCCCCCGGCAGTTTGCCCCCGAACATTTCGCCCCCGGCAGTTCGCCCCCGAACATTTCGCCCCCGAACATTTCGCCCCCAGCAGTTCGCCCCGAACATTTCGCCCCCAGCATTTCGCCCCCGGCAGTTATTTCGCCCCCGGCAGTTCGCCCCCGAACATTTCGCCCCCAGCATTTTACCCCCAGGATGTTTTGCCTCTAGCAATTAAAGACCTGCCTGAACTGAACGTTCGCTTATCACTAATAATACACCATATGAGTCTAAAATATACAATTCTGATCAAATGAGTTTTTTTAATTCTAAAACATTGTTTTCTAGATAAGTCATTTTACAAACAGACAGGAAAATAGTAAGATTTCATTGTTTACTAAGGAGGTCGTGCCCCCTTGGTAGCAGAACGGATCCTGGCTCCCTGTGATACATTCAGGGCTGCTTGTTCACAGCCCTCTGCAAAGCTCCCCTTCACTCTCCGCTCATGTGCTCTGTCCTGGACAAGAGGAGGGCTCCCCCGCCTGTGTAAAGTTGTTACAGGATGGAACACATAGGTGGGGGGCTTTGCAGAAGGCTGTAAACCAGCAGCCCTTTATACATCATAGGGAATATATTGTTATGGTAGTTGCATGCTCCTGTGCAGCCACGGCCTCTAGAATCCATCCACAAGTACTGCTACTAAGGAGAGACAACCTCCTTAGCAACCACTGAAATCCTGCAGCACATGGAGCTTTAACTTGGATGAGACTTTTCACACGGAAGTGAAGCTGCTGGAAGGTCTACTTTGGAAATGAATAAATGAATATCATGGGCAAGGGGTACTATAAAATAACTTATGTTTTTTGTAGAGTTATGCTTTAACTGTATATATCAAAACTGTTGTAACAAGAAACATAAAAAGGTATAGAGGGGAAGGATTAGAGAAAAAGAGAAAAGACAAATTACAGGTTATAATGCTTGAATGATTTTACAGCTAAAAACACTGCTCTCAAAACATGCAATATGTGACCATGAACTAAAATTCAAAGCTGTAGGCAATGCCTCTCAGATAATCCATCAAGCTTCTATTATTGAAATCTTGCACGATACGTTTAACCCTTGCTGAAATTGCAGCATACTTTTTGTTTCTTGCAGCGATGGGATTTCCTGCTATTATCTGAATAATTTCAAAACTATGGAGCTCTTGCTGATGTTTCAGACAGTTAATGAACCGGTATATATTTTGGAAAAGAGTACCACATGTTTCTCGAAAGCTACGGTGCCATCCTTCGACATCATTATTTGTTTGCTGTTGATCATTCAATGTTCGTTCATACACATTCCAGAGTTGAACTGGAAACAAAGGTGCTTGACTCCCTCTGCAATTCATTCGACCGATATAGCTGTCTTCAAAATAGTTGGCAATAGGTATTGCTTCTTGTGGAAAGTCAGGATCTTCCACCAATTCTTCAAATGATTGCACAACATTCTGTGGTGGTATAAAGGCCAGGGCAGGTATCATGCGTATCCAACGGGCAAATTCATGGTCACCTTGGTATTGCATCTTGAGTCCTTCATTTTGAACTTTACGCCAAACGTCTTCTCAAGGTTGGGGAATTCACTTTCAAATGCCTGTATTGCAGCTAGTTCAAAATCCAACATCAGGTTGTCTGGCTGCAGTCCAGGCTGCAAGTTCTTCAGCTCTTGCAGCAACCTCTGGTATGTAGAACGGCTCTTGTCTGTCAGCAAGGTGTACACTAGCGGAACAACAAGGCCGCTATGGACTACATGGATTGTGTAAAGTTGCTTAAACAAGGTTGGTGTAGTAAAAAAAAATGCCATCAGCAAACCACTCTTTACTTTGTGCCAGTAGATGGAGATTGTCTCTTGTTCCAAATATCAACATACGGCTGTGTCCATTTCCTAATTTAAATGAAAGTATTACTAGAGGAAATAACAGAAAAAGTGTAACAAGCATCAGACAGATAATTTTGGGATGAATTTAAAAAAAATATCCTAATCAGAAGCCTCTGTTCATATCTCACATTAAAAACTCACATTTTGCTCCAGATTTTCGGATTTCATAATAAAAAAACTGAAGCAAAATCTAGTGTAAAGGGCCAACCAATACTTTTTTACAACATATATTGTCCCATTGGAAAATTATATATTTTTGTTTAAAAAAAAAAAAAAAATATTTATTTAAAAAATTAATGGAATTGTTTTAATACAATGTTAAATACCATATTTTTTGGACCATAAGACGCACTTTTTTACTCCAAATTTGGGAGGAAAGTGTAGGTGCGTCTTATGGTCGGAATGTAACGTGGGGAGAGGGGCAGGGTTCAGCGGTGGAGTGGGATCGCAGGAGGCAGGAAAATATCCCCTCCACTGCAGGAATCCAGTGCTGGGGAAACCACTGGTCCTGATACTTAAGTGCAGTGAATATTCATTAGCCGCTTCCCCGTCCACCTATCAGCTGAGCAGTGAGCGGGGAGCAGCAAATGAAAGAGCTACATGGTTCCCCAGCGCCTGATTCCTGCAGCAGCCGGGAGATGTGTGTTGGAAGGAGAAGGAGGCGAAAGGAGCAGAGTGCAGCAGGAGGGATCGCATACCTGACAGCACAGGGGCTGTGCTGATGCGATGCTGAATGCTCCTGTGGAGGACCTGTGATGAGGTCATGAAGAGGGCGGGCTGGAGCATCACATGACCACACAAAGCCCTGCCTCTTCATGATGTCATCACAGGTCCTGCACACACACTCTACAACAGAGAATTAATTAAAAGGTTAGTAATGACAGCACATAAAAAAATCACTCTGCCATCCTGTGGTGGACTATAACTCCCAGCATGCCATAGGATCTGCAGGACATGCTGAGAGTTATAGTTCTCCATGGGATCTTAAAGCAGCACTCCAGTGTTATTTTTCAGTGCTGGAGTGGTGCTTTAAATATAAGCCCCGTGCCCCCATTCATATACTCACCCTCCAGCATCTTCACATAGTACTTTATAGACACCACACTGGTCCCGCAGCAGCATCTCCTACCCGTAGCTTCCAACATAATAACATACTATTATATATAATAACACCACATATAATAGTATGTTATTTATGTTATTAAATATTTTACCAGATTTTTTGCTTCAAATATATTTTTCCCTATTTTCCACCTCTAAAACCTGGGTGCGTCTTATAGTCCGAAAAATACGGTAGTTAAGTATCTTACCAGAGTCATGCAGAAGGAACTGCTGCTGGACACCATCAATACTGATCTCCTGAAACTCCTGGGGGATAACAAGTTGACCAAGGGTTTGTGGTAACTTTGGGATATTGCCAAGTTGCCTTGCTAATCGTATTATTCTCTTCAGTGATGCTTTCCTTGGGAGAAGTGCTACAACATTAGAATAGGCTCCTGAAACAACGTCTGTGAGAATCTGTTGTGGTGTCTCCTGTGTTGTCCTTGCCCTGGTGACTGCCTCATTAACAAGTCGGATTGCTTCAGGTCTTGCAGATTGTGCTGCGTGACTGTGAAGATTGACTACTTTCACAACTTCGCCAGATTCTTCATTGGTCCAAACACGTCCCTTGCAAGTCGACCGTTTTTCACATACCCAGATGGAATGGACATAATAAGTAAATGTGATTCTCATGGACCAACTTCCTCCTTCCACGTTTGGACAGAACTGAATTCATAGTTGTAGAAAGTGAATTGCTGTGGAAGCTGACTGATTTTTTGTGGCAGTACACTTCTCTCTTTGTGGAGATTTCAGATATTGCTATATCCTGATGTACAGATGGAATAAAAGTAGTAATGTAACTTGCAGGACATCTGACCTGCTACTTGTTACATCTGCAACAAAACTTGCAACAAAGCTGGTCAGTGCTGGGTCAGGTAAAAGTTCAAAATTGTTTTGATTTTAGGCCTCTTGCACACTGTAATTTTAAAAGTGCTTTCACACTTGTGTTTGGGGCCGCCAGAGGTCGATCCGCTCTGGAGCTGACATCCAGCTGACCCCGGGGCAATGCTGGTGGAATGCTGGCATTCTGCTTGCATTGCCCATAGAAGTGAACGGCTGGGTTCCGCGATCTGCAGTCGCCCGTTCGCTTTTGTAATACCGCATTTCGCTATCAGTGTCAGAACAAACAGAAAAGCATTTTCTTCTTTTCATTCCGCTGCAGGTTAGCGGAACGGCGGCATTACAGAAGCGAACGGGCGGCCTGTAGTGCATATGTAGCGGAAGTGTGAAAGCACCCTTATGCTGCCACTGTTTTAGAACTCCAAAGCACATGCTTTACTAGCATTTTTGAGAGCGCTTTTGTGAGCGCTCTCGGTAATGACCCATAAGATACAGGCTATTGATGAACGCTAAGTGCTCAAAAATAGCTCCTGTAATAAAATAAAAAGAGCTGGCCGAAACAACACCTCGCTTTGCTAGCCATTGACTTGCATATTCAACAGTGGCAATCTTCTTAGCGATTTTCCAGTGCTTAGCACTTGGGAAAGTGCCTACTGTGAAAGAGGTTGTAGGGCTAAAACACAAGGCCGAAATTCCCTGCCTAATTTGGGGCCGAAACATCTGGGGGCGAAACATCCGGGGGCGAACTGGTAGGGGCGAAATGTTCGGGGGCGAAACATCCTGGGGGTGAAATGCTGGGGGTGAAATGTTCGGGGGCGAACTGCCGGGGGCGAAATGTTCGGGGGCGAACTGCCGGGGGCGAAACATCCTGGGGGTGAAATGCCGGGGGCGAAATGTTTGGGGGCGAACTGCCGGGGGCAAAATGTTCGGGGGCGAACTGCCGGGGGCGAAATGTTCGGGGGTGAAATGCCGGGGGCGAAATGTTCGGGGGCGAACTGCCGGGGGCGAAATGTTCGAGGGCGAACTGCCAGGGGCGAACTGCCGGGGGCGAAATGTTCGGGGGCGAAACATCATGGGGGCGAAATGCTGGGGGCGAAATGTTGGGGGCGAACTGCTGGGGGCGAAATGTTCGGGGGCGAACTGCCGGGGGCGAAATGTTCGGGGGCGAACTGCCTGGGGCTAAATGTTCGGGGGCAAACTGCCGGGGGCGAAACATCCTGGGGCGAAATGTTTGGGGGCGAACTGCCGGGGCGAAATGTTTGGGGGCGAACTGCCGGGGGCGAAATGTTCGGGGGCGAACTGCCGGGGGCGAAATGTTCGGGGGCGAAACATCCTGGGGGCGAAATGCTGGGGGCAAAAAATGTTCGGGGGCGACGTGTACCTGGGGGCAAACTGCTGGGGGCGAAATGCTGGGGGCAAAATGCTGGGGGCGAACTGCCGGGGGCGAAACTTCCAACTCCCCAAAAAGCATAACCCGACAGAGAAGGTGGATGAAAGCCTTGTCAGGAAAAAAATACAGGTTCTACGCACCGTGTACAAGAAGGAGTTAAACAAGGTCGAGAAGTCCAGTAAGTCAGTTGCCAGCACGGATGAGGTGTATGTGCCCTCCTTGTGGTACTTTGATTTACTAGGCTTCACCCGTGACCAGGAGCTACCCAGGGAAACCGTGTCATCGGTGCGTCAGACCCTGGAACCGGACAAGGCCATCCATAATGATCCTGACTGCCCGGTTGGAGATGTAAGTACCTTATTTGATTCCCTGAATATCAATTTACATTTGTATTTATGTGCCATAGTTACATAGAAAAACAGTAACTAAGGTTTTACCTGTTTAACCCCTCTCTGACATTAGACGTACTATCCCGTCCATAAAACCCGTGCCATTCTGACCATGAACGGGATAGTACGTCATAGGCGATTAGCTGCGCTCCCGGAGGGAGCGCAGCTAATCGCCGCCGGGTGTCAGCTGATTATCACAGCTGACACCCGTGACTGTGTGTCAGGAGCGGTCACGGACCGCTCCCGGCACATTAACCCCTTGCACACCGCGATCAAACATGATCGCGGTGTACTGGGGGCACAGGGGAGGATCGCGCAGGGTGGGGGCTCCCTGCGCGCCCCCCTGAGACCCTCAGAGCAGCGCGATGTGATCGCGCTGCTCTGAGGGCTTCCTCCCTCCCAGGACCCGGATCCAAGATGGCGCTGGGGTCCTGGAGGGAGGCGGCTTCCTCAGTGCCTGCCGAGAGCAGGCATGAGGAAGCGTCCTGCACTGCCTGTCACATCGCTGGTGTGACAGAGTGCTGTGCACACTGTCACACCAGCGATCTGATGAAATACAGTGATGTCCCACCCTGGGACAAAGTAAAAAAGTAAAAAAAAGTAAAAATAAATATGTGTAAAAAAAAAATCCAAAAAAAAAAAAAAAAAAAAAAAAAAATTCCCCAATAAATTCATTACTTATTGTAAATAAAAAAAATAAAACAATAAAAGTACACATATATGGTATCGCCGCGTCCGTAACGACCCCCCCTATAAAACTGTCCCACTAGTTAACCCCTTTTGTGAACCCCTTAAAAAATAAAAACGAAGCAAAAAATCAGTGCTTTATCATCATACCGCTGAACAAAAAGTGGAATAACACGCGATCAAAAAGACGGATATAAATAAACATGGTACCGCTGAAAACGTCATCTTGTCCCGCAAAAACAAGCCGTCACACAGCATCATCAGCAAAAAAATTAAAAAGTTATAGCTCGCAGAATAAAGCGATGCAAAAATAATTATTTTTTATATAAAATTGTTTTTATTCTATAAAAGCGCCAAAACATAAAAAAATGATATAAATGAGGTGTCGCCATAATCGTACTGACCGAAGAATAAAACTGCTTTATCGATTTTACCACACGCGGAACAATAAAAACGCCTCACCCAAAAGAAATTCATGAATTGCTGATTTTTGTTCATTCTAACCTCCCAAAAATCGAAATAAAAAGCGATCAAAAAATGTCACGTGCTCAAAAATGGTACCAATAAAAGCGTAACCTCGTCCCGCAAAAATTAAGACCTCACATGACATTGTGGGCCAAAATATGCAAAAATTATAGCTCTCAAAATGTGGCGATGCAAAAAACTACTTTTTGCAATAAAAAGCGTCTTTTAGCGTGACAGCTGCCAATCATAAAAACCGCTATAAATAGTAAATCAAACCCCCCTTTATCACCCCCTTAGTTAGGGAAAAATAATAAAATTAAAAAAATGTATTTATTTCCATTTTCCCATTAGGGTTAGGGTTAGGGTTTCGGCTAAAGTTAGGGTTAGGGTTGGCGCTAAAGTTAGGATTAGGGTTAGAGTTAGGATTAGGGTTAGGGTTGGGATTAGGGTTGGGACTAGGGTTAGGGGTGTGTTGGGGTTAGGGTTGGAGTTAGAATTGGGGGGTTTCCGCTGTTTAGGCACATCAGGGGCTCTCCAAATGTGACATGGCGTCTGATCTCCATTCCAGCCAATTCTGCGTTGAAAAAGTCAAACGGTGTTCCTTCACTTCTGAGCTCTGCCATGCGTCCAAACAGTAGTTTATCCCCACATATGGGGTATCAGCGTACTCTGGACCCCAAGAGTTATTGTGAAATTTGTCCTATTTCTTCTGTTACCCTTGGGAAAATAAAAAACTGGGGGCGAAAATATTTTTGTAAAAAAAAATAAGATTTTTTTGTTTTTACGGCTGTACATTATAAACTTCTGTGAAGCACTTGGGGCTTCATAGCGCTCACCACACATCTAAATAAGTTCCTTGTGGGGTCTATTTTCCAAAATGGGGTCACTTGTTGGGGATTTCCACTGTTTAGGCGCATCAGGGGCTCTCCAAATGCGACATGACGCCCCCAGACCATTCCATCAAAGTCTGCAATCCAAAACGTCACTACTTCCCTTTCCGAGCCCTGACATGCGCCCATACAGTAGTTTTCTCCCACATATTGGGTATCAGCGTACTCAGGACAAATTGGACAACAACTTTTGGGGTCCAATTTCTCCTGTTACCCTTGTGAAAATAAAATATTGGGGGCGAAAAAATCATTTTTGTAAAAAAAAAAGGATTTTTTATTTTTACGGCTGTGCGTTATAAACTTCTGTGAAGCACTTCGGGGTTCAAAGTGCTCACCACACATCTAGGTAAGTTCCTTGTGGGGTCTATTTTCCAAAATGGGGTCACTTGTGGGGGGTTTCCACTGTTTAGGCGCATCAGGGGCTCTCCAAATGCGACATGACGCCCCCAGACCATTCCATCAAAGTCTGCAATCCAAAACGTCACTACTTCCCTTTCCGAGCCCTGACATGTGCCCATACAGTAGTTTTCTCCCACATATTGGGTATCAGCGTACTCAGGACAAATTGGACAAAACTTTTGGGGTCCAATTTTTCCTGTTACCCTTGTGAAAATAAAATATTGGGGGCGAAAAAAATCATTTTTGTAAAAAAAAAGGATTTTTTATTTTTACGGCTGTGCGTTATAAACTTCTGTGAAGCACTTCGGGGTTCAAAGTGCTCACCACACATCTAGATAAGTTCCTTGTGGGGTCTATTTTCCAAAATGGGGTCACTTGTGGGGGGTTTCCACTGTTTAGGCGTATCAGGGGCTCTCCAAATGCGACATGACGCCCCCAGACCATTCCATCAAAGTCTGCAATCCAAAACGTCACTACTTCCCTTCCGAGCCCTGACGTGCACCCATACAGTAGTTTTCTCCTACATATTGGGTATCAGCGTACTCAGGACAAATTGGACAACAACTTTTGGGTTCCAATTTCTTCTGTTACCCTTGTGAAAATAAAATATTGGGGGCGAAAAAATCATTTTTGTAAAAAAAAAAAAAAAAGGATTTTTTATTTTAAGGCTGTACGTTATAAATTTTAGTGAAACACCTGGGGGTTCAAAGTTCTCACCACACATCTAGATAAGTTCCTTGAGGGGTCTAGTTTCCAAAATGGTGTCATTTGTGGGGGGTTTCCACTGTTTAGGCAGATCAGGAGCTCTCCAAACACGACATGGCGTCCAGCCAATTCTGCGTTGAAAAAGTGAGACGGCGCTCCTTCCCTTCCAAACTCTGCCATGCACACAAACAGTGGTATACCCCCACATATGGGGTATCAGTGTACTCAGGACAAATTGCACAAGAACTTTTGGAGTCTTGTTACCCTTGGAAAAATAAAAATTCGGGTGAAAAGATCATTTTTGTGGAAAAAATATGATTTTTAAATTTTACGGCTCTACGTTATAAACTTGTGTGAAGCACTTGAGGGTTCAAATTGCTCACCAAAATCTAGATAAGTTCCTTAGGGGGTCTAGTTTCCCAAATGGGGTCATTTGTGGGGGGTTTCCACTGTTTAGGCACATCAGGGGCTCTCCAAATGCAACATGGCATCCAATCTCAATTCCAGCCAATTTTGGTTGGAAAAAGTCAAATGGTGCTCCTTCCCTTCCGAGCTCTGCCGTGCGCCCAAACAGTGGTTCCCCCCCACATATGGGGCATCAGCGTACTCAGGACAAATTGGACAACAACTTATGTGGTCCAATTTCTCCTGATACCCTTGGGAAAATAAAAAATTAGTGACTAAAAGATAATTTTTGTGGGAAAAAAATAGGATTTTTTATTTTCATGCCCGGGCATTATAAACTTGTGTGAAGCACTTGGGGGTTCAAAGTGCTCACCAAAGATCTAGATAAGTTCCTTAGGGGGTCTAGTTTCCAAAATGGGGTCACTTGTGGGGGATTTCCACTGTTTAGGCTCATCTGGGGCACTGCAAACGGAACATGACCCCCATCAACGTCTGCATTCCAAAACGTTACTACTTCCTTTCCAAGCCCTGCCGTGCGCCCAAACAGTTTTCCACCCCCACATATGGGGTATCAGCGTACTCAGGACAAATTGGACAACAACTTTTGGGGTCCAATTTCCTTGGGAAAATTCAAAAATTTAGGACTAAAAAATCATTTTTGTGGATTTTTTTTTTTTTTTTTTCACACCAGGCATTATAAACTTTTGTGAAACACTTGGGGGTTCAAAGTGCTCACAACAGATCTAGATAAGTACCTTAGGGGGTCTAGTTTCCAAAATGGTGTCACTTGTGGGGGGTTTCCACTGTTTAGGCGCATCAGAGGTTCTCCAAGCGCGACATGGCGTCCAATCTCAACTCCAGCCAATTTTAGTTTGAAAAAGTCAAACGGCGCTCCTTCCCTTACGAGCTCTGCCGTGTGCCCAAACAGTGGTTTTCCCCCACATATGGGGTATTGGCGTACTCAGGAGAAATTGCATAACAACCTTATCTGTCCATTTTCTCCTTTTACCCTTGTGAAAATAAAAAAAAAGTTTGTGAAAGATCATTTTTGTGGCTAAAAAGTTAAATATTCATTTTTTCCTTCCACGTTGCTTTAGTTCCTGTGAAGCACCTGAAGGGTTAATAAACTTCTTGAATGTGGTTTTGAGAACCTTGAGGGGTGCAGTTTTTAGAATGGTGTCACTTTTGGGTATTTTCTGTCATGTAGACCCCTCAAAGTGACTTCAAATGTGAGGTGGTCCCTAAAAAAAATGGCTTTGTAAATTTTGTTGTAAAAATGAGAAATCGCTGGTCAACTTTTAACCCTTATAACTTCATAACAAAAAAAAATTTTGATTCCAAAATTGTGCTGATGTAAAGTAGACATGTGGGAAATGTTATTTCTTAACTATTTTGTGTTACATATTTCTCTGTTTTAAGGGAATAAAAATTCAAAGTTTGAAAATTGCTAAATTTTCAAAATTTTCGCCATATTTGCGTTTTTTTCAAAAATAAACGCAAGTTATATGGAAGAAATTTTACCACTAACATGAAGTACAATATGTCACGAGAAAACAATCTCAGAATCGCAAAGATCCGTTGAAGCGTTCCGGAGTTATAACCTCATAAAGAGACAGTGGTCAGAATTGTAAAAATTGTCCCGGTCATTAACGTGCAAACCACCCTTGGGGGTGAAGGGGTTAATTCTGCAGTTTACAAAAGTTTTCCCTTCCAGTTCAGATAAGTACACTACTCTTATTTTTATTTTTTTGCCTGACTCCGTTCTCATTATGTACGTTGAGTTAACCCATGCCGGTCATGATTAATCCAATGCCACAATGCTAACTAATGTATTTCCTTTCTGCATGCTGTAAAATATTTATTTTGGTTTTGCTTTAACCGTTATTTTCTTTTCTCTTTTTCTACAGCACCATCAAGAGGAAATGGGGACCCCAACAAATGAGGACCTCATGTCTACGCCACGTATGGAGGAGCCTTCTGAGGGGAGTAGTCGACACTCTGCGGCCTCTCCAGCACCGCGTAGACATTGTCGAAAAAGAAAGGCGGACGGCCAGCCATCCCCAGACCTGTTGGCGTTGGCAAATAATATTTTAATTAATCAAAATCAAAAAAGCACAGACACTTTTGCAACCTTTACAGTGGATCGACTCGGAAAGCTGGATCCTAGACAGAGGCTCCATGCGGAACGAGTGATCTTTGAAGCACTCAGTAAAGCGGCACAAGGACAGCTAGACGACTCTTCTAAAATCCAGAGTGCGGTGGATCGGGACCAGTCATGGCCACAAGTGCCCGATCCACACAGGAGCACACCTGTGCGGAGGATTTGTCCTCCGCAAAACCTGTCGTTCCCCCCACCCCCTCCCCTCAGTATCCTGGGTTTTCCCAATCATTTTGGACACCGATGTCGTCAACGCCCAGGCCACGTCATTTCCATGAGGAATCCCAATATCAGGATTTGTAGTGGCGTTTTCCTTTGTTTTTTTTTTTGTTGATGTTGATGTTTTGTAATAAAATTTTTGGTATTAAAACTGGCTGTCGTCTATCATTAATGAAGCTGGCAGAGCAACTTGGTGGGGTAATGGGCTTGGTCTATAGTCTGCTATCATAGCTCTGGTGGGAGGGAGGGGGTGCATCTATAAAGATGCCCAGATATAATGGGTGTGTTTTTAATATTTTTTTTTGGAAAGAAGTTGACACTGCTGCAGTTATAAAGTTTAACTGTATATATTTGTAAATATATATATATATATATATATATATATATATATATATATATATATATATATATATATATCAAAAAAAAAACTTAGGAATTAACATTCAATAAACAAATATAAAAACTATTTACATGCCCCCCTGGTGGAGGCCAGCGATGAACCGCTCCAGCATCACTCCATGTTCGTCCATGGCTGTCAAGGTCGCAGCCATTGCAGACCTCATCCGCCGGTGGGAGGCCAACAGGTCCTGGGCAGTGATCATTTCTGTGGAGGTAATGGTAAAAGTTAACCAGGCAATTCTGTGGAACATCAAGTAAAGTTACATGTGTGCTGTTTTACTTACGGATTTGCGGCGACTGCGCTTCTCCAGATGATGCACTTACTGCCCAGCCCGAACCTGTGGCACCACCGACTAGGGACACAAAGAAAAATAGATATAACACGACAGCCCTTGAACATTTTCCTAACAATGTTATATTATGTGTGTAAATTACCAGAAGGCGACCCTGCACCAGTGTCATGGAGTGACGCTGGAGAGAAGTCCAGTGAGGGGGTAGAGGTCGATGACCAGATTTCTAAAGGAGGAGGGGTAGCAGCAGGAGAAGGGGTTGCTGCTGGTGATGTTGCTGCTGGCGATGGTGCTGCTGGTGATGGTGCTTCTGGTGATGGTGCAGCAGGAGATGGTGGTGCTGCTGAAAAAATATAAAATTGAGTGGAATACTCCTTCTACTAACTTGCTTGATTATGGCTATTATTCGCATATAAAGCTTCATATATTGGTCCATACAGAGTAGGCCCCATATGATGCTACATATATAAAGGGCCCGATATGAATCCACATAAATAATGAATCCCAAAATGATGCTCCAGTATATGATGGACACTATTTATGAAGTTCCAGTGTATGATGAGCCACATATATTGGTCCACTATATCATGTGCATTATATTGCAGTACTGCATTGTAATTAATGCCACTCACCACGACGGGCCTGCCTCTGTGCACGGATGCTGGCGATGCGGTCGCTGGATCTGTACCGCAGATCAGCCAGCTTCTTACGTATCTGCGTTGTGGACCGCTGCACGCCAAATCTCCTTGAAAGGCCACGTCTGATCCTCCGCAGCACTGCCTGCTTGTGGAGGACAGGATGGGTATGATGCTGAGTGCACCAGTAGTCTCTCTTATCCATTTGCTGGATAAGAAAGTGAACCTCCCCATCCCCCCACGGTGCACTGCGTCTCCTGGCCGCCATATTCCTGCCTCATGAAAAGCTAGGCCGCATTGACGGCGTAAATCCCGCCCATGACGCATCAACGCCGCCCAACAATTTGACCCAACATGTGCCGACGCTTTGAGGACGCAACTGCGTTCTCGCGTGAACAGCATTAATGAACGCATAAATATTGCGATTACATTTGGGACGCAGTAGCGTCCCCAAAATACCGTCTCTGCAATACAGCGTCC
Organism: Oophaga sylvatica; assembly: GCA_033576555.1. Classification (NCBI taxonomy): domain Eukaryota; kingdom Metazoa; phylum Chordata; class Amphibia; order Anura; family Dendrobatidae; genus Oophaga; species Oophaga sylvatica. Next base: position 27,493,495 of record JARQOD010000004.1, read on the forward strand.
CCTGGTCACAAGTGTGGGTATGTTGTTGGTTTTAAAGGGGGTTTGATGTATTATTATATTGTGGTTTTATGTGTGGAAACTGTCATGCAAAAATTCAGTTTGTATATGAACATTTTTTTTTTGCGTCACAATATGTAGATATGTATTTTTTTACCTAACTTTTGCCCACAGAATCATGTGCGGTTTTTTTTTTGGTGGTACGAGTTGACGTTTTTATTGGTACCATTTTTGGGCACGTGACATTTTTTGACAGCTTTTTTATTCTATTTTTTTGAAGTTAGTAATAAAAAAAAAAAAATAAACTAATTTCTTTTTGGGGTGCCCTTCGCTCTGAGTGTGGTAAAATTGATAAAGCATTTTTATTGTTACGGCGAGACCTCATTTATGTAAATTTTTGACGTTTTGTCAGCTGGGGTTTACATTCACTGTGCCAGTCGCTGATTGGTCGTGTCCGGCCGGGCACGACCAATCAGCGACGCGGGCTTTCCGTTACAGACAGAATTACACGATTATATAGTAGATGTCACCTGTGTATTACCTCATATTACTGTGTATTACCTAATGTGACTGTATATTACCTCATTACTCATACATTTTTGAGTATATGTTACTTTAAACAATGAAAGTAATGTTGAGAGACCAAATTAACAATAAGTGAAAAACACATTAAGTTATAGAACTTTATTCAACAATTTAAGTAGGTAAATAGGTAATCAATCTCAGTAGTAGTCCACTATAGGTTCTGATGCTGCCAAGTCACAGCACCGGGACCGTTAAAATAATCGCAGTAATTGTCTCTGCAGGTCTTCGCATCATGGGTGCTTCTTCCAGGTCCCAATGGTCGAAGACCAGCAATTGCGCGTTCGCTTGCCCGCCATTCGCCCAGCTGCACTTCTCCGTTCGTTTCATTCACAGAGTCCCCGAAGCCAGGAGAACAGTAGGACGCAGAATCACGCCGGCGAAGAAAATTGTGAAGCACACAACAGGCCAAAACTACTGAGTCAATAGATTCCAGCTTCATATTAATCGGTGTGTGAAAAATGCGGAAGCGATTGGCCATGATACCAAAGGCATTCTCCACAACCCGACGTGCCCTAGACAAACGGTAGTTATAAATTCTCCTTTCCCGTGTGAGAGTTTTTTGAGGGAAAGGTTTTATGAGATTGGGATGAAGCGGGAAGGCCTCATCGCCAATAAAAACAAAATTAAGGTTACCTGTAGTGTCTGAGTTATGAGGCAAGTGGAGTTCACAGTTATGTAACCGTTCTCCAAAAACTGTATTCTCCAAAACTCCACCATCGGAAACCCTTCCATTCATCCCAATGTCTACACAAATGAACTCATAATTAGCGTTAACAAGGGCCATCAGTATGATGCTGAAATAGCCCTTGTAGTTGTAGAAATATGATCCGCTGTTGGGTGGCTGAGTAATACGGACATGTTTCCCGTCCAAAGCCCCGCCACAGTTTGGGAACTGCCATTGCTGATCAAAATCGTTGGCAATCTTGCTCCATTCCGCCTCCGTGTTGGGAAACTCCATGTAGCTCCTTAGACAACTGAAAATCGCCTTGCACGTTTCCGGAATGAGAACGCTCAGTAGAGGCCTTGAAATGGCGGAAGAAAAATGCAAGTCTTGCAAAGAGCGTCCAGTTGCCAGGAATCGCAGCGTGACTGCCAATCTTTCATCTGCCGGGATGGCAGCACGCATCGCTGTATCCTTACGTTCAATAAGTGGAGTTATTATTCCAAGCAAATAGGTGAAGGATTCTTCAGACATCCGCAGATAATTGCGGAAATCATGTGGATTTTTATCCTGAAGCTCTTTCACCAGTTGCATGTGTGAAAATTTGGACCTCTTCTGCAGCCACTCTCTGGTCCACATGCGACGTTTTCTTTTAGAACGCCTCTCCAGCATCCGTGCCTCATCTTGACGCCGTGCTTCCTCTACAAGCAATGCAGCAACCACAACAGCACACTCTGCATTGTTCATGATGGGGCAAACTGAAAAAAATAAATAAAACAATAGGTAGATGTCCTATAACAATTTAAAATTAGGTGAAATGGAAAGATATTTGAGATCCCACCCGAGACCCCCAGAAAATAGACAATAGGAATCACATTTGAGACCCAAAAAGTATACAGTGCATAGTTGTGCAATGTTAGCTAATAATTGGTAATTGACATTAATTTTAAAGACAATTGAAACGCAGCAGAGACCCAAAATAAACTTATCGCGCACAAAATATAGCTAGTCAAAAGCCAGTTGGGGAATAGCTGAATTTTGTTTTGGAGATGCAGCCGTGAACGCTACTGAGATCCGGAAAGCAGGACGCAAGCAGGAACAAACCACAACTGTTGCTAGGAACAATGAACAAGAGCACAGCTACGCTGCCTTCTTCACGCAATCGGGAACAATGGTAAGTAGCGCCGCCAATTGAAACGCAGTAGTGACCGCCAATCGGAGCCGGGGGGCGCGGAAAAGGCAATGCAAAAGCACCCCCTCGATTCTAGCAACAAGTCGTTGGGGAGGTCGTTGGTAAAGGTGTCAAACAGGACGATGTGTGCGACGCAGCGGGACCGCAACGACCCAAAAAATGTTCAGAGTTTTCTTGAACGATCAGCGATCTCACAGCAGGGGCCTGATCGCTGCTATGTGTCAGACGTAGCGAGATCGCTACTGAGGTCGCTGTTACGTCACGAAATTGGTGACTCAGCAACGATCTCGGTAGCGATCTCGTTATGTGAGACGAGCCCTTTAGGCTCTCCGCTGTGCACTGTTAACTACTCCCATCTCCTATATAATCTGGGCCCTGGCTAGCTCTCATTGTCAGAGCTAGCTTATGCTGCATGGCTGGAGGTTGTTGTTGGTTATTGTAGGAGAAGGCGTTTGGTGTGTTTATCTGTGACTGTTGATAGGTTTTGAGTGCGTGATAATTCCCTTTCTTCTCCTACTTTGGTTTTACCCCATCCTCCACTACCCTATGCATTCTTCTGTTATATGTGTGACAGGTTACACTCAACCAAAAATACCACATACTGATAAGCCAATAACAATTAATACCTAAAAGGGGCTATATATGGCCATGGAAATATATAGAACACATCAAACGATACTGCATATAACCACCAAAGTGGAAAAAGATGTACAAGTCCTTTTGAACAAATATCAAACTTTATTAAATTTATGCAAATTTGTAACACAATACAGGTATGGAAAATAGGATAGAGACATCTACAAGATGTAAACTATTCCATATAATTAAAAGAAAAGGGGCACACATCCCCCAAAGACCCTACAAATAAGTATCACATGAAACAGCGCAAATGTGCGAACAATTGTCAATATTTAAGACTACATTAATAGGCAAAAATTTTAAATAATCTAAACTTGGCCACGAGACGTATGCAGGTAAACCAAAAATTGGGCAGATTTAATAGCTCAAATATTGTAAGCAATAATCCCATCATTCATGTATGCACCGGTTTGTATAATCAAACACAAACAGATTGCTTATAATGGCAGAGCTGAAAAAATCTTAACTGTGTCTTATTATAATACAGACTTAGCAGTGGGATCAAATGCAAAACCAATCAATCAAACGTTTTTACCTGCAATAATGTACCACGTATAGGGTGCCAAGTGCCACAGGGCCAGAGGGGGTGTGTGTGCACCCTATACGTGGTACATTATTGCAGGTAAAAACCTTTGATTGATATGTTTTTTTTCTGGTTCCTTCCCCTTTAACTCAAGCGTAAATACCCAGCCACCCATACATAGGCCCAAAACACTAAATGGGCACATTTCCAGACTGCTTGCCCTGGAAATGTTGTTGTTTAGGTTTGTGGACAATGAGGCTTTCCACAACTTCATGTCGGCGGCCGTCCCTCGGTACTTGGTCCCCAGCCGCCACTATTTTTTCTGGTGTGCCCTCCCCGCCTTACGCCAGCACATCTCCATAACATCCCCTGACCAACACAGTTACTGGGAAGGTCCACTTAATGACCAACACGTGGTCAAGTGCTTGTTCCCTGACGTCACACTGGGTGAACCTAGTAGAGGCCGGGACTTGGTCAGACCCTGGGACCTAGAACGGCACATGTGCTACCAACACCAAGGATTCCAGGCCCTAGTTCCATCAGGGCTTCCTCCACCTCCTACACTAGTTCCTACACCCCATCTTCCTCCTCATCCTCCATCTCCGAATTGTCATCCATCTCAGTCGCAAGCTGAAAGCACTGTAGCACTGCGTCGGTGAAGCTGCAACAGGCTCTGCTGAAACTAATTTATTTAGGTGACAAACAGCACACCGCAGCAGATTTGTTGAAAGGTATAACAGACCAGACAGATCTGTGGCTCTTGCTGCTGAACCTACAACCTGTCATGGTCTTGTGTTATAATGGCTGTAACAAGGTGGCAGCTTTGAAGCTTGGCAAATTCGCACACGTACCATGCCTGGCCCACGTGTTGAAATTAGTGGTTCAGCGATTTCTGAAAACCTACCCAGATTTCCCTTAGCTACTTGTATAGATATGCCACGTGTGCACCCATTTTTGCAAGTCATCTACAGTTGTCACTGGTCTGGCAGTGCTGCTGCAGCGCTTGCAAGTGCCAGCTCACCGACCGGTGTGGGACGTGACCACATGCTGGAACTCCACATTACTAATGTGTCAAGGCTGTCAAGCAGTAAGGGCAGTAGTTGAATACCAGCTACAACATGCAAGGCGGTATTCCAGTCAGTCTCCGCATAAAAACAACAAATGGGCATGGATGTCTGACACCTGTGAGGTAAAAAATAGATTTGGCACTCCAAGTTAGATGCAAAAAATAAGGATATTTTATTGATACATAAAATATTGTTTCGGACGTTTCGGCCAACAACAAGGCCTTCATCAGAACTACAAAGTATAAGTAACAACAAAAAAACCTTGTCAATATAATGCCAGTATTCAATACATGGCTAAGCTCTGTATTAAAACACGTACATATAGAAAAACAAAAGAAAGTATATATGAATATACATACATATAGGTAAGTCCAAAACATCCTTGTGAGAATATTGTGCAGCATAAAAAGTAACCCCACTACACAGAACACTAGAGCTGTAATATCTCAATATAAGAGGAGAAAGAATGGAAAAAACAGGAAACAAAGTCTGTCTTGGGATTTAAGACAGACAACAATAAGGCGACATGATTGATCTTCTAATCCTGGCGGGGATATGTGAAGGTCTAATGCAACTGAACTGTGAAGAAAAGGTGCAGTCACATTAGTAACATCATAATATGCATAAATAATGTTAATAGAACAAAGCACAGCACAGTATGTTTAAACCTATAGATCGACCTGTGGATCACTCATTAATGGGACCTTCTTAGAAGTAGTCTCTCTTGGCACTGTGGTAATGCACTACTGTGCAGGGGATATGGTGCTAAAATGATTGCATCAGGGGAGCCTTAAATAAGGCTGTAATGAACCACATCGGCGCTGCTGTGCCGAGATCCCGGAAGTACGGTGAGTGGGGAAGTGAGTCCCTTCCCTTTATTCGGCCATGCTACCGATAATATCATAGCGGTGTATGTTGGAATATGATCTCCCTGCTACACACGACAAGAAATGAGAGGGAAGTGTCGTCTCACTGGAGGAGAATGGTGGGACACAGAGGTCTCCATAATGGAACGGAGCATACAAACTATATCTATGAGCCCAGAGGAAGCACAAGTAGGAGGGAGTGAATGTTGGTAAATGTTATATAGGATTTATCATACAAAGGGGGAAGGGACAGGGTGGGACTCCAGAATGCCTAAAAAATCAAATGGACAAGTAAAATTGAGACCACAATGAAATGAAAATGTAAAAAAAATAGAAATATGGAAGAATAACTATTGAAATGATACAAAACTGATAAAAAATAGGACAAAATAAAAATGAAGAATGAAAAAAATTATTAAGAAACAAAAATAAAAATTGAGATTTGTGTAAAAAAATAATAAGATGGCAACAAGTGTAGAGGAACAAAATAGAATAATGAGGAATAATGGAAGAAAAAAGGGACATTTGTATAAAAAGGAAATTCAATTAAACAAAAAAGGGGGTATTTGAGTAAAAAAATGAAAATAAGACTAAAAATAAAAATAAAGCAGGAATAAAAATAAAAAATAAAAAGGGGTAGAATAAAAAATGAAAATAATGAATAAAGAAAAGTAAACATTTTTTTTTTCAAAAATTATGGAGATAAATCTAGACAGAGACAGAATGTGATGAAGAGGAACTACCGTATACCCGTTCACGAGGAGTGCTAAATCAGCCTATGCGTGTCTGTGGAAATAAAAAAGGAGATAGAGGCATATCACATAAAACTGGAGATCTCATGGTCCCCATTTAACCCCCTTGTTTCAAGGGTCTCAAGTTTATTGATCCAGAAGGCTTCTTGACGCTTGAGGATTTTTATTCTATTGCCCTTACTCCTGGGACATGGAACATGTTCTAAAACTTGAAAACGAAGTTGAGAAATGTTATGTTTTCTTTGAAGGAAATGATGCGGAAGAGGTAAATAAGTTTTTTCACAGCGAATACTGGACTTATGCTGTGAAATGTGGTCTCGTATATGCTGGGTAGTCTCCCCAACATACACAAGACTGCATGGTCATTTAATGGCGTAAACGACAAAGGACGAGTCGCATGTGAAATAAACTTGTTTGTTGATGCCTTCACCCATGTGTGGGTGAAAAAATGTATCACCCTTTTGTACGTTTCCACACTGTGGACAATGAAGACAAGGGAATGTCCCCTTCATTGGAGTGTCTAAGAAGGTCTGTAATGGTAATTTCCTGAAAGAGCCAACATCTGCCAGTACAAGTTTATTGCGTAAATTAGTAGGTCTTGTGAAACAAGGTAAAAAGGGAGATTTGAATTCATCTATATTGGGGTAGCTGACTTTAGGTAAATGCCAGTATTTCCGGATACTTTTATGTATATGATACATAAAAGGATGGAATGTGTGGATGAAAGGAATCCTGGTACTGGGTTCTTTTGGAGACTTCCTAGAGGGCTTTCTTGACTCTATCAGAAGTTTATTGGGATAACCCCTATCCAAGAATTTATTGTGGATCTTATCCAGTCTAGTATTACAAGTAGCTGGATTGGATACAATCCTGGTTACCCATCCAAATTGTGAAAGAGGGATGGATTCCTTGGTGGCTTTAGGGTGGCAGCTAGAAAATAATAATAGATTATTACGATCTGTCTCCTTCACGTATAGGTTAATCTCTAGATTGCCTTCATCATCTTTCATAATTTTGTTGTCTAAGAAACTCACTGAATGGCAATCATAGTGGATAGTGAACTGTAGTTCTGGCCAGATTAGGTTGAGTTCATTGTGAAAGGCAAGGAGAGAGTCTGACACGCCCCGTCAAATACAAAAGATGTCGTCAATGTAGCGTCGCCAGATGATGGCGTTGGTTTTGAAAATGGAGTTGGTATAAATGAATTGTTCCTCAAATTGGGCCATATAATAATTAGCATATGGTGGGACTACGTTAGACCCCATAGCTGTGCCCTGTTTTTGTAAAAAGAAATCATCACCAAAAAGGAAGATATTTTTGCGGAGAACCAAATTCAGGAGTTCAATACAGAACTGAATGACATTGTGATTGAGTATAGAATTGAGTAACAGTTCCCTTACTGCTCCTAGACCCTTGTAGCTATTATCAGAAGCACGGCCGAATACAGAGAAGGGACTCACTTCCCCCGACCCGTGATGTTACTTCCGATCACGCAGTCATTCAGCGTATTTCCAGTATCTCGGTACAGCAACGCCAATGCGATTTATTACAGCCTTATTTAAGGCTCCCCTGATGTAGTCACTTTAGCTCCATATCCCCTGCATAGTAGTGCATCACCACATTGCCATGAGAGACTACTTCTAAGAAGGACCCACTGATGAGTGATCAACAGGTCGATCTATAGGTCTAAACATACTGTGCTGTGTTTTGTTCTCTTAACATTGTTTATGCATATTATGATGTTACAAATGTGTCTGCACCTTTTCTTCACAGTTCAGTTGCAATAGACTTTCACATATCCCCGCCAGGATAAGATGATCAGTCATGTCGCCTTACGGTTGTCTGTGTTCCATCCTAAGACAGACTTTGTTTCTTTTTTTTTCCATTCTTTCTCCTTTTACATTGAGATATTACAGCTTTAGGCTAAGTGCACAGGTCAGGAATTTGTGCAGAATTTTCCTGAGCAAAACCTGACTTTTTCTGCGGTAAAAACGCGTGTTTTTTTCGCGGTTTTTGGTGCGTTTTTTTTGCATGGATTTTGCGCGTTTTTACCGCGATTTTTTTCCTGAACTTTCTAGGTCAATAATATAGCGTGAAAAACGCTAGAATTCCGCGAAATTAATGAACATGTTGGTTCTTTTTCCGAGATGCGTTTTTTTCGCGGAAAAAAACGCACCATGTGCACAAAAATTGCGGAATTCATTCTAAATGATAGGATGCTTAATTCATGCGTTTTTGACACGTTTTTTCCCGTGAAAAAACGGGAAGAAAACGCAAATAATCCTGAACATGTGCACTTAGCCTCAGTGTTCTGTGCAGTGGGGTTACTTTATATGCTGCACAATATTCTCACAAGGATGTATTGGACTTACCTATATATATGTATATACTGTACATACATACTTTCTTTTGTTTTTCTATAGTAGCGTGTTTTAATACAGAGCTTATCCATGTATTAAATACTGGCATTATATTGACAAGTTTTTTTGTTGTTATTTATACTTTGTAGTTCTGATGAAGACCTTGTTGTTGGCCGAAACGTCAATTCTTTCTATACAGTAGCTGTACCTGCATCAATAAAATATCCTTATAATTTTTTGCATCTAATTTGGAGTGCCAAATCTATTTTTTACATTATTACAGAGTGGAATCCTATTTGTGCACGCATCTACAGAGGAGTGCCACGCAGCCTTTACTTGACATCTGTGAGGTTCTCCAAAACTTTAAGGAATCAAACAAGATGGTGAGTAGCAATAATGCCATAATCAGCGTAATCATCCCACTTCTGTGTCTACTCAAACTATCGCTGGTCGCAATTAAATAAGGACACTTTACATGTGGACCAGCTGGAGATGAAGGTAAAAAGTACACAGGGTGATACTACCCTCATAATGGGAATCGGCATTCCTTTTCCCACATGCCCATACCATGCAGCCACCTCCAGAACCCTGCGTTATGGAGTTATAAAGCATGGCTACCTGGAATTAAATACGGTAGCCATATTTGGTCTTCCTGCACAGATAAAATCCAGCAGAACCAAGTGGCGCCGCCGTATTATTTGGACCTTCGGGCAAAAAGTTATGGGCATCCACGATTCTAGCCGGAAAATCATGTTCTCAGATATGGGAGGAGGGAGGCAGCCCAGCCCAGGGGTGGGCACAGCATGTGGGAGGGAGCAGCCTAGGGGATAATAGGCAGATCCTCATTTTGGACTCAGTCTTTCTACTGGCAAGAGGCCCGTTAGCTCATGCGGCCAGAGAATCACGTAACAAAGATGTGGACATGTGATCTATCAGCGCCTTCCTGTGGTCACATGCTACATAACACGGTAATTGCAATCTATCTGTACCCTACCATTGTACTACACTCCTGACTGTATTCTTGTATATTTGCTTTTGTATATAAATACCTGTATCCTTCTAGGGCGCCTTTCGGCTATTAACCCCTCTCTGACATTAGACGTACTATCCCGTCCATAAAACCCATGCCATTCTGCCCATGGACGGGATAGTACGTCATAGGCGATCAGCTGCGCTCCTGAGGGGAGCGTAGCTAATCGCCGCCGGGTGTCAGCTGATTATCACAGCTGACACCCGTGACTGTGTGTCAGGAGGGGTCACGGACCGCTCCTGGCACATTAACCCCTAGCACACCGCGATCAAACATGATCGCGGTGTACTGGGGGCACAGGGGAGGATCGCGCAGGGTGGGGGCTCCCTGCGCGCCCCCCTGAGACCCTCAGACCAGCGCGATGTGATCGCGCTGTTCTGAGGGCTTCCTCCCTCCCAGGACCCGGATCCAAGATGGCGCCGGGGTCCTGGAGGGAGGCAGCTTCCTCAGTGCCTGCTGAGAGCAGGCACTGAGAAGCCTGCTGCACTGCCTGAGCGATCGCTGGTGTGACAGAGTGCTGTGCACACTGTCACACCAGCAATTTGATAAAATACAGTGATGTCCCACCCTGGGACAAAGTAAAAAAGTTAAAAAAATAAAAATAAACATGTAATAAAAAAAAATCCAAAATAAATAAAAAAAAAAAAAAATATTCCCCAATAAATTCATTTCTTCCTGTAAATAAAAAAAAACAAAACAATAAAAGTACACATATTTGGTATCGCCGCGTCCGTAACGACCCCCCCTATAAAACTGTCCCACTAGTTAACCCCTTTAGTGAACCCCTTAAAAAAAAACGAAGCAAAAAATTAATGCTTTATCATCATACCGCCTAACAAAAAGTGGAATAACGCGCGATCAAAAAGACTGATATAAATAAACATGGCACCGCTGAAAACGTCATCTTGTCCCGCAAAAAACGAGCCGCCATACAGCATCATCAGCGAAAAAATAAAAAATTTATAGCTCGCAGAATAAAGCGATGCAAAAATAATTATTTTTTATATAAAATTGTTTTTATTCTATAAAAGCGCCAAAACATAAAAAAATGATATAAATGAGGTATTGCCATAATCGTACTGACCCGAAGAATAAAACTGCTTTATCAATTTTACCACACGCGGAACAATAAAAACGCCTCCCCCAAAAGAAATTCATGAATTGCTGATTTTTGTTCATTCTAACCTCCCAAAAATCGAAATAAAAAGCGATCAAAAAATGTCACCTGCTCAAAAATGGTAAAAATAAAAACGTCAACTCGTACCGCAAAAAATAAGACCTCACATGACTCTGTGGGCCAAAATATGCAAAAATTATAGCTCTCAAAATGTGGCGATGCAAAAAACTATTTTTGCAATAAAAAGCGTCTTTTAGCGTGACAGCTGCCAATCATAAAAACCCACTATAAATAGTAAATCAAACCCCCCTTTACCACCCCCTTAGTTAGGGAAAAATAATAAAATTAAAAAAATGTATTTATTTCCATTTTCCCATTAGGGTTAGGGTTAGGGTTGCGGCTAAAGTTAGGGTTAGGGTTGGCGCTAAAGTTAGGATTAGGGTTAGGGTTGGGATTAGGGGTGTGTTAGAGTTAGTTTTGTGGTTAGGGTTGGGACTAGGGTTAGGGTGTGTTGGGGTTAGGGTTGGAGTTAGAATTGGGGGGTTTCCGCTGTTTAGGCACATCAGGGGCTCTCCAAATGTGACATGGCGTCTGATCTCAATTCCAGCCAATTCTGCGTTGAAAAAGTCAAACGGTGCTCCTTCACTTCTGAGCTCTGCCATGCGTCCAAACAGTAGTTTATCCCCACATATGGGGTATCAGCGTACTCTGGACCCCAAGAGTTATTGTGCAATTTGTCCTATTTCTTCTGTTACCCTTGGGAAAATAAAAAACTGGGGGCGAAAATATCATTTTTTGTACAAAAAAAATTATTTTTTTGTTTTTACGGCTGTACATTATAAACTTCTGTGAAGCACTTGGGGCTTCATAGCGCTCACCACACACCTAGATAAGTTCCTTGTGGGGTCTATTTTCCAAAATGGGGTCACTTGTGGGGGGTTTCCACTGTTTAGGCGCATCAGGGGTTCTCCAAATGCGACATGACGCACCCAGACCATTCCATCAAAGTCTGCAATCCAAAACGTCACTACTTCCCTTCCGAGCCCTGACGTGCGCCCATACAGTAGTTTTCTCCCACATATTGGGTATCAGCGTACTCAGGACAAATTGGACAACAATTTTTCGGGTCCAATTTCTCCTGTTACCCTTGTGAAAATAAAATATTGGGGGCGAAAAAATCATTTTTGTAAAAAAAATAAGATTTTTTATTTTTACGGCTGTGCGTTATAAACTTCTGTGAAGCACTTCGGGGTTCAAAGTGCTCACCACACATCTAGATAAGTTCCTTGTGGGGTCTATTTTCCAAAATGGGGTCACTTGTGGGGGGTTTCCACTGTTTAGGCGCATCAGGGGCTCTCCAAATGTGACATGACGCACCCAGACCATTCCATCAAAGTCTGCAATCCAAAACGTCACTACTTCCCTTCCGAGCCCTGACGTGCGCCCATACAGTAGTTTTCTCCCACATATTGGGTATCAGCGTACTCAGGACAAATTGGACAACAACTTTTGGGGTCCAATTTCTCCTGTTACCCTTGTGAAAATAAAATATTGGGGGCGAAAAAATCATTTTTGTAAAAAAAAAAAAGATTTTTTATTTTACGGCTGTACGTTATAAACTTTAGTGAAACACCTGGGGGTTCAAAGTTCTCACCACACATCTAGATAAGTTCCTTGAGGGGTCTAGTTTCCAAAATGGTGTCATTTATGGGGGTTTCCACTGTTTAGGCAGATCAGGAGCTCTCCAAAACACAACATGGCGTCCAGCCAATTCTGCGTTGAAAAAGTCAGACGGCGCTCCTTCCCTTCCAAACTCTGCCATGCACCCAAACAGTGGTTTACCCCCACATATGGGGTATCAGCGCACTCAGGACAAATTGCACAATAACTTTTGGAGTCTTGTTACCCTTGGAAAAATAAAAATTGGGGTGAAAAGATCATTTTTGTGGAAAAAAATATGATTTTTAAATTTTACGGCTCTACGTTATAAACTTGTGTGAAGCACTTGGGGGTTCAAATTGCTCATCAAAAATCTAGATAAGTTCCTTAGGGGGTCTATTTTCCCAAATGGGGTCATTTGTGGGGGTTTCCACTGTTTAGGCACATCAGGGGCTCTCCAAATGCAACATGGCATCCAAACTCAATTCCAGCCAATTTTGGTTGGAAAAAGTCAAATGGTGCTCCTTCCATTCCGAGCTCTGCCGTGCGCCCAAACAGTGGTTCCCCCCAACATATGGGGTATCAGCGTACTCAGGACAAATTGTACAACAACTTATGTGGTCCAATTTCTCCTGTTACCCTTGGGAAAATAAAAAATTAGTGACTAAAAGATAATTTTTGTGGGAAAAAAATAGGATTTTTTATTTTCATGCCCGGGCATTATAAACTTGTGTGAAGCACTTGGGGGTTCAAAGTGCTCACCAAAGATCTATATAAGTTCCTTAGGGGTCTAGTTTCCAAAATGGGGTCAGTTGTGGGGGTTTCCACTGTTTAGGCTCATCTGGGGCACTGCAAACGGAACATGACCCCCATTAACGTCTGCATTCCAAAACGTTACTACTTCCTTTCCAAGCCCTGCCGTGCGCCCAAACAGTTTCCCCCCCACATATGGGGTATCAGCGTACTCAGGACAAATTGGACAACAACTTTTGGGGTCCAATTTCCTTGGGAAAATTCAAAAATTTGGGACTAAAAAATCATTTTTGTGGAAAATTGTTTTTTGTTTTTTTTCACACCCAGGCTTTATAAACTTTTGTGAAACACTTGAGGGTTCAAAGTGCTCACAACAGATCTAGATAAGTACCTTAGGGGGTCTAGTTTCCAAAATGGTGTCACTTGTGGGGGGTTTCTACTGTTTAGGCGCATCAGGGGCTCTCCAAACGCGACATGGCATCCAATCTAAATTCCAGCCAATTTTAGTTTGAAAAAGATCAAACGTCGCTCCTTCCCTTACGAGCTCTGCCGTGTACCCAAACAGTGGTTTTCCCCCACATATGGGGTATTGGCGTACTCAGGAGAAATTGCATAACAACCTTATCTGTCCATTTTCTCCTTTTACCCTTGTGAAAATAAAAAAAAAGTTTGTAAAAGATATTTTTTGTGGCTAAAAAGTAAAATATTCATTTTTTCCTTCCACGTTGCTTTAGTTACTGTGAAGCACCTGAAGGGTTAATAAACTTCTTGAATGTGGTTTTGAGTACCTTGAGGGGTGCAGTTTTTAGAATGGTGTCACTTTTGGGTATTTTCTGCCATATAGACCCCTCAAAGTGACTTCAAATGTGAGGTGGTCCCTAAAAAAAATGGCTTTGTAAATTTTGCTGTAAAAATGAGAAATCGCTGGTCAACTTTTAACCCTTATAATTTCCTAACAAAAAAAATTTTGGTTCCAAAATTGTGCTGATGTAAAGTAGACATGTGGGAAATGTTATTTCTTAACTATTTTGTGTGATATATTTCTCTGTTTTAAGGGAATAAAAATTCAAAGTTTGAAAATTGCAAAATTTTAAAAATTTTCGCCATATTTGCGTTTTTTTCAAAAATAAACGCAAGTTATATCGAAGAAATTTTACCACTAACATGAAGTACAATATGTCACGAGAAAACAATCTCAGAATCGCGAAGATCCGTTGAAGCGTTCCAGAGTTATAACCTCATAAAGAGACAGTGGTCAGAATTGTAAAAATTGGCCCGGTCATTAACGTGCAAACCACCCTTGGGGGTGAAGGGGTTAAATATAAAATTAATCTTTGGCTGTTCTTTTATCTCGATTCACGAATCCCCATGTCCACACGCTCGGTTGGTTATATTATACACTACCCCGGGAGTTGGTTTCTGACCTAATATAAGCCTGCTGTCTGACGGGACTTATATTGAATGAGGAACTGGTGGCAGAATAGAGTACTGTGTTAGTGAGGAACCCTGACAGTGACGGCCAGGAGGTTTATATACATATATATATCCCCAGCCTGGACTAGTGATATATATCCCCTCTCACTGGGAGCATCTCAATAACTCGCACCTATAAGGGAAGCCTTTCTGGAGACTATTTGCCCTCGGTGCAGTTCCCTGACTGACCTGGGGCAAGTGGTAGCACCAGAGAGCCGATCCCTGCTGGGTCCTTCTCTTCCCTCCCCAGAGGTGAGTGAAGTCGACACACCCTTCCCCTGTGCATCACAGTCATAAGGAAACCCCCACTCAAAATCTTTATAGGGTCATCATGCGGTCTTCACTCATAATAAACAAGGACTGGTTTGGCACAGACTTCTCAACCACACAGGATGACAGCAGTGGAATATAAAGCTAATTAAAATGTGGGGTCATCAGGCAGCCCTCACTCAATATCTTTAAAGGGTCAACAGGCGGCCCTCACTCAAAATCTTTAAAGGGTCAACAGGCGGCACTCACTCAAAATCTTTATAGGGTCAACAAGCGTTCCTCACTCAAAATTTTTATAGGGTCATCATACAACATTCAATCAAAATCTTGATAGGGTCATCAGTCAGCCCTTTACAAAAATTATGAGGGCAATTATGTGTTACTTTCTCCAAATTTTTAGAAAGTTATTATGCGTCACTGTCTCCAAATTTTTAGAGGGTCATTATGTGGCACTCTCTCCAAATTTTTAAAAGAACATTATGTATCACTCTCTTCAAATTTTTAGAAGGTCATTATGTGTCACTCTCTCCAAATTTTCAGCGGATTATTATGCGTCACTCTCTCCAAATGTTTAAAAGGCCATTATGCGTCACTCTCTCCAAATTTTTAGAAGGTCATCATAGGTCACTCTCCAATTTAAAGGGTCATTATGCGTCACTTTCTATAAATTTTTAAAAGGCATTATGCATCACTCTCTACAAAAAATTTTCAGATGGTATTATGCATCACTCTATACAAATGTTTAGAGGGTCATCATTCGGAACTCACTACAAATTTAAAGAAGGTCATTGCATTACTCACTTCAGATTTTTAGAGGCTCATTATACGTCACTCTCTACAAATTTTTAGAGGTTCATTATGCAGCACTCGCTCCAAATTTTTAAATTTTGTGAGGTTGGAAACCTCCGACGCTAAAAACAGACATGAGGAGCCAATATTGTGAAGCGTTCCAAAGTCATACACCTAAAAGTGGACTATCAAGGTGCTTCCAAATATTCTCTAAGCTTTAAGTTGAAGGGCAGACAGAAATATTACTGAAGTGGTTGTCTGGACCTGGATGGAAGCTTGTAGGAACTTTGCCGAAATTGTCAGTGTTTGAAGCAAGCATAGGCATACCTTATCTGTTAGGAAGACCAATCCTCCAAATCAAAGGTTGAAATGTTTTTTTGGGGGCATGTGTTGTAGTACTTAGTCTTTATTTCAAAGGTCACTTTAACAAGTGGCTCACCTCCTACAAATTGAAAAGTGGGTGTTACCATTCTCCATTCTACCACCCTAGATACTCTAATACTGTTATATCAAGGGGAATATAATAATTTACTACATCAGAGTTGACATGTGCTGGTTAAGGATGTTTCGTGACGTTTTCTCCTAGAAAATTAAATTGCACATGTTTTGGCTATGGCTAGCTTACTGCAAACTTTGAGTTTAACATACTGTATGAATAGTACACAGGAATGTCCTAAACTACCACTAGTAGTAAGAATTTCCATCAGTAAACCTTATTGTTACAACTTTAAAAAATCACAACGTTTTTGCTCAATGCAGAGTTGTGCAAAAATGTAGAGACATTTGGTGTTTTCACACTGGCTTTGCCCACCTCAGCCAAAATGGAAATATCTGGGGTAGGATGGGACTCCACAGGTTGCCTAGACTTAGAACAAACCATTTGTAGCTGAATGTGTTTCAGCAGAAATTGCGCTGAACTTTCTGTTGTCATATGCAACAGATCAGAACTTATTATATATGTCAGTGATGGCGAACCTGTGGCACGCGTGCCAGAGAGGGCACGCAGAGCCCTCTCAGCTGGCACGCGGCCTCGCCTCATTTTTGCTCCCTGACTGCAGCTTCCTGCCTCACACATTGAGCGGCGCGGCTGCGGAGCTGAAAGATGATGTCATCCAGCCGCGACCGTCAGCGCCGCTCAATGTGTGAGAGGAATTGAGAGAGGAAGGAAGCTGCCGGCTCGCGGAGAGGTGAATGCGGCCGCTGTGCCAGTGAAGCTGCTGTGGTGTGTGTGCGTGTCTGTGTGCTGAGTGTGGCCGCTGTGGTGTGTGTGTGTGACCGCTGTTGTGTGTGTCTATGTGTGCTGAGAGATGGCGGTGATAGGGAGAGGGCCAGTGATGGGTCAATATAAGAACTCCACCAATCAGCTGTTATCACATGTGTTGGCAGGTGGATGTAAACAGTAGTGGCTGCTACTGGGTACTGCAGAGTACATCTTATTGAAAAGAAAAGCAGCAGATCTGCAGTACTCGGCAGCAGTTACAGTGTACAGAGCTGTGAGGGTCTGCTCTGTACATTGTTTACATCCAGCCTGCTACCAGAGGATATAACAGCTACTCCATGAGGGTGCTGGGTGTCATAATAGAGTAAAGGCACCGTGTTGCTGCACCCTGATAGTGATATGATGGGTGACTAAAAAGATCAGTAAGTGTACTGTACAGTATGTGGATATTTATAGTGCAGAGCTCCATGATGACAGGAAGTTATCACTTTCTGTCATTTTTACGCTATATAACGCAGAATGTAACTATACAAGGATTGACCAGTCTGCCCCATATTAAAGCGAACCTTCAGCCTGTCACTGAAAATTGGCTATACATTTGTAATGTATAATCAGTCTACCTGGTGACCTCCGTTTTCCTCTTACTGACCACTTTATTTGGATCTTCTGGCATCCAAGATGGTGGTCGCAGTAACGTGGGGAGTACAGTGGTAAGTCTGAACCATGCCTGCTTTTCTGCATGAAGGGGATCATGATGGGGCATATTTCTGCATGAAGGGGTCATGATGGGGCACATTTCTGCATGAAGGGGTCATGATGGAGCATATTTCTGCATGAAGGGGATCATGATGGGGCATATTTCTGCATGAAGGGGTCATGATGGGGCACATTTCTGCATGAAGGGGTCATGATGGAGCATATTTCTACATGAAGGGGTCATGATGGGGCATATTTCTGCATGAAGGGGTCATGATGGAGCATATATCTGCATGAAGGGGATCATGATGGGACATATTTCTGCATGAAGGGGATCATGATGGGCACATTTCTGCATGAAGGGGGATCATGATGGGGCACATTTCTACATGAAGGGGATCATGATGGGGCATATTTCTGCATGAAGGGGGATCATGATGGGGCACATTTCTACATGAAGGGGATCATGATGGGGCATATTTCTGCATTAAGGGGATCATGATGGGGCATATTTCTACATGAAGGGGATCATGATGGGGCACATTTCTACATGAAGGGGTCATGATGGGGCAGATTTCTATATGAAGGGGATCATGATTGGGCATATTTCTGCATGAATGGGATCATGATGGGGCATATTACTACATGACGGGGATCATGATGGGACATATTTCTACATGAAGGGCATCATGATGGGGCATATTTCTACATGAAGGGGATCATGATGGGTCATATTTCTACATGAAGGGGATCATGATGGGACATATTTCTACATGAAGGGCATCATGATGGGGCATATTACTACATGTAGGGGATCATGATGGGGCATATTACTACATGACGGGGATCATGATGGGACATATTTCTACATGAAGGGCATCATGATTGGGCATATTTCTACATGAAGGGGATCATGATGGGTCATATTTCTACATGAAGGGGATCATGATGGGGCATATTACTACATGAAGGGGATTATGATGGGGCATATATCTGCATGAAGGGGATCATGATGGGACATATTTCTGCATGAAGGGGATCATGATGGGCACATTTCTGCATGAAGGAGATCATGATGGGCACATTTCTGCATGAAGGGGATCATGATGGGGCATATTACTACATGAAGGGGATCATGATGGGACATATTTCTACATGAAGGGGATCATGATGGGGCACATTTCTACATGAAGGGGATCATGATGGGGCATATTACTACATGAAGGGGATCATGATGGGGCATATTACTACATGAAGGGGATCATGATGGGGCATATATCTGCATGAAGGGGATCATGATGGGACATATTTCTGCATGAAGGGGATCATGATGGGCACATTTCTGCATGAAGGAGATCATGATGGGGCACATTTCTACATGAAGGGGATCATGATGGGGCATATTTCTGCATTAAGGGGATCATGATGGGGCATATTTCTACATGAAGGGGATCATGATGGGGCACATTTCTGCATGAAGGGGTCATGATGGGGCAGATTTCTATATGAAGGGGATCATGATTCGGCATATTTCTGCATGAATGGGATCATGATGGGGCATATTACTACATGAAGGGGATCATGATGGGACATATTTCTACATGAAGGGCATCATGATGGGGCATATTTCTACATGAAGGGGATCATGATGGGTCATATTTCTACATGAAGGGCATCATGATGGGGCATATTTCTACATGAAGGGGATCATGATGGGGCACATTTCTACATGAAGGGGATCATGATGGGGCATTTGGCACGTGTTGGCACTTCGTCATAAATAATCGAGTTTTAGGTTGCAGTTTGGGCACTCGGTCTCAGAAAGGTTCGCCATCACTGATATATGTGTAACAGGAGGACTTTATGCTAACCTGACAGTAGATGGCGATGTTGTGTAACGTTTCCTTCTTTAATGTATTTTATAAGAATTAGTCTCTTCTGTGTTTTAGTTTCACTTTTCGTTTTGTTCCTGTTAGCTGATGCAATGCTGTAATGTCTGTGCATTATTCCTTCACCTCATGTTCAGAGAAGTTAACGCTTGTTATCCCATGCAACTTGCTCTGTGAAGTTTCCTCTGCAAAGGTGTGGATTCAGAAGCTGTGCAACACTTTCTAGTTCTACTAGTACTATAGTTGTATTCTTCATCATATCTCTCACTCAAGAAGGAAAGCCTGCACTGTTAGGAACCAGCCATATGACCCATATAGATTCAGTAAAAAATTGTATATTTTATTATAACCAAATATTCAAAGAATCATTTTATAACATACATCTATTAAAAGGTACAAATATAATCCCATAAATGTGAAGGTCACAAAACATTAACAAGATCTGACCAGTTTGACATATATAGGACCGGGAATCATGGACTCAGAGTATATATCACAAAAACGTCACTGGAATGCGAAACAGTTGCCTATTGTATAGTATACCACCACTAAATCAGTGCCTAGAATCGGCAATAGTAACAGCAATGCCACGTGTACATAAAAGAGTCTCACCCAAATATGTCCCGGAAAACGGTCAGGAAAAGCATAGATGTATGTTATAAAATGATTCTTTGAATATCTGGTTATAATAAAATATAAAATTTTTTACTGAATCTATATGGGTCATATGGCTCCTTTTGTCTTTTGTATATAAACTCGTTTTTGGAGTGTACCCTTATGCTTTTTTAGCATCATTTATATATATATATATATATATATATATATATATATATATATATATATTATATATATTTTAACTCTGGTGTCTTTTATCACTGTTAGGAACCAGGAAGTATGAAGACTGCATATTTCTGGCCAGTGGAGCGAGTTGGCAGGAATTGTTAACTAGGTCGGTCAAAACCAAAAAGGGATATATGAAGGCAAAGTCAGAAAGGCAGGTACATAGTCAGGTAATTGGCTAGGATCAAAACTAGTAGGGCGAAACCAGAGTCCAAATCGGCAAGCAATAAAAGAGTTAATATGGCATAAGGTCAAGTTCCGGTATAGCATGAACTGGTTCTGGTATCGGCTAGAGTTGGTGTGAATTGGTTCTCAGGACCTGGTACAGTAGCCATGTCAATAATGTATGGTCGCTGGATGGGAAGTCCTGAGAACAGCCTCTTACCTGATGGCATTCCTGCCTCCTTTTTTATTACCTGGCTTGGTCTGATGTCATCACAGTGGCACGACACACGTGACATTGTGCTAGTCCAGTTAATCAACAGAAGAACCACGGATGCCGTCAAATAAGATGCAGTTTACTTATTTAACAAACTGAGCCCAAACTCAATCGAATACACTCTCCTGCCAAAATGCATGTGTGAGCCATGCATTATCCCTTTAAAGGCATGATTTATATGGCGGTTTTGAAGGAGAGATTATATGTACCCACTTGTGATTAATTTTCACCAGTAGTTTATTACTCTCCGTGGGCGGCACAATAATAACACCCCGGCAGCAGGCTCGCTGTCTGGGTGTTATGTTTGACACCAATCTCTCCTTCACCTCCCATATAGAATCTCTTGCCCGCTCTTGCCGTCTACACCTAAAGAACATCTCTAGAATCCGCCCTTTTCTCACCATGGAAACAACAAAAACCCTCACTGTAGCATTGATCCACTCCCGCCTGGACTACTGCAACGCTCTATTACTTGGCCTCCCCGTTACTCAACTATCCCCTCTCCAGTCCATCCTTAATGCAGCAGCCAGGGTCATCCATCTGGCTAATCGGTACTCGGACGCGTCCGCTCTTCGCCAGTCCTTACGTTGGCTGCCCATTCATTATAGGATCCAATTATAAGTACTTGTTCTCACCCACAAAGCTCTCCACAGTGCAGCACCCCCCTACATCTCCTCCCTCATTTCTATCTATCGGCCTAACCGACTGCTGCGCTCTGCAAACGACTTTTGACTAACCTCTGCACTAATCCGTACCTCCCACTCCCGACTCCAAGACTTCTCCCGCGCTGCACCAATCCTCTGGAATGCTCTACCCCAAGAAATTAGGACTATCCACAATTTGCATAGTTTCAGGCGCTCCCTCAAACACATTTGTTCAGAGCGGTCAATCACGTTCACTAATCAAAATCATTCTAGGTGTAAGTGTGTGTGTGTGTAGCCCATTCACTATCTCCATCCCTCACTCCCTCAAGATGGCTGGACCATCATTGTAAATGCACCATTGTATATACACACCTGTACTTTGTATCTCCCCCACCTCATCGTAGATTGCAAGCTCTCACGAGCACGGTCATCTTATTTTGCTTTAATTATTGTATTGTTAACGTTGTTACTTATGACTTGTGTTTTGAAACTGTTAAAATGTAAAGCGATGCAGAATATGTTGGCGCTATATAAATAAAGATTATTATTATATTTCATTAAAATTTTACTTCTATGTAACCTTACTACTGTATGTGATTTGGCAAATACAGAATAACTACTGTCTGCTTCTATCACCAGATAACACAATTCCTGCATTTCACCTTCTCATGTAAAAAGTACCACGGTGATATATAATTATGGGACATAATTGTTCTAACACATTCCGCATAGCAGCAGGTAATTCCCCTGTAATTACACACGCTCATGTGAATTACTACCTAGAGAGCATCCTTTATAATTATATCATCATTGTCTACTTTCTAAAACTAAAGACGAACAATTTATTCACTCCATAGATGTAAAGACTTTATACACCTCTCCTCCAGACCCTGGGTACCATCCGCACATGAAACACTCACTTTACGCATGGTGGGAATGGCCACATGCATAAAGTGAGCGTTTCAATCCAATCCTATGGCGGCGGAATCACAGCGATTCCGCAAAATTAATGAATGTGCTGCGTTTTTTCTGCAATGGGATTCCGCTGCGGAAAAAAACGCAGCATGGGCACAGCAATTGCGGAATGTTTTTAAAATTAATGGAATGCGTTTTGTAAGCGGTTTTTAAGCGTTTCCGCAGCGGAAACACTTAAAAAATGCAACGTGGGCACGCAACCTTAAAGTGAATTTGTCACAAGATTTTTGACACCAAAGCTTTTTGTGTACATTTTATATTGACAGTAAGCTGCTAATCAGTGGTGGGGCGAAGTTGGACCAGAAGGCATGTGGGAGCTAGTCTGGCAATGAAAATCTCCTGCTGATAAAGCACTCATTGTATTGATACAACAGCACATAGCCTAATAAGGGACACATTGCTTAAATCAGTGTATCAGCCTCTACCTCATGCTGCTCTCAGATTATATAACAAAAACCTGCTGATAGATTCACTTTAATTAGTCAGGCCCCTCTTACTCCAACATGATTATTCATGAAGACAGGCATGAATGATACTAGTTATTCTGACTCCATAACAAGGCTGAGAGTGTGGTGCTCTTGAGACACCGTTTCCAATGGACGTCTGTATGTACCGTTACTCACACTAAGGGCCCCGTCTCACATAGCGACACACCAGCGATCCCGACAACTTGTCAGGATCGCTGGTGTGTCGCTACATGATCGCTGCTGAGCTGCCAAACAGGCAGCAATCAGGACAGCGACACTGCGGGTAACGTCGCCTAGTTACCCGCAGTGTACATTGGATACCGGCGTGCTGATGCAGGGAGCTGGTAACCAAGGTACACATCGGGTTTCCAGGCGCTGCGCAGTGCCAGGATACCCGACGTGTACCTTGGTTACCAGCTCCCCTGCAGCAGCGCGCTGGTATCCAACGTACACGTCGGGTTTCCAGGCACAGCCCCGCACCTGGAAACCCGATGTGTACCTTGGTTACCAGTAGATCGCTGGTCTCCTGCCTGTCACACGCAGTGATGCGTGCTGGCCAGCGGGGAGACCAGCAATAAAAAAAAAGTCCTGGCATTTCTGACACGACCAGCGATTCACAGCAGGGGCCTGATCGCTGGTACGTGTCAGACATAGCGAGATCGCTGTTTAGCAGCGATCTCGCTAGCAATTTCGCTATGTGAGACGGGGCCTTAAGAGAGTTCATCAGATAGCTTAACTCGACTGCAGAGGCACGACTGAAGATTCCAGGAGAAAGTTTATTTTTAAGCTGAATTCTTGTAGTTATGAACAATTACAGTAGGTGAAAAAGATAATTCTGAACCAAAGGTGTATAGATATGATCCTCACACGATTATGGCTGACATACACTGACTCAGGCGGAAGAAGGGAGGGGTTACTGAAAGCAAAGCTGGAATACAGGGAGAGAGACAGGACATACATTTAAAAGAGGCAAACCTGATTACATAGCAGTGAAACAGCAAAAATACAATGACAATACATACTGTACGATTCCCAAGTCGTGGGACATGACACCAGTCTTAATGAATCGGGGCCATAATTCACATAGTAGCATCACCTATTTCCCCCATTGTAAGTGGCAATTTCAAGTAAGTGGCAGTCGGACTCCTACCAATCAAACTATTGTGGGAGAACCCTTTTAACAGCTTAGATGAGTTCAAGAAGCCAATCGGACCAGACTGCGCCCTATGCCAAAAGTATAAAAGGTATTTTTTGGCCATGTGGGTGGGGGCTTAGATACCGGTTGATAGACTGCAGTTACAGCAATTACAGAGGTGGTAGCTTTAGTTTACATTGGGAAAACCCAGTGACATGTTTCCTTTAAGAACGGAGATGACTTTTAATAAGTGGTAAATTGCTAAATTTTACCCATTTTTAAAAGACAACACAACCACTTTGGAAGGAAAATTGCACTATTGAAAGGTGACAATCTCTTTACAGCAAGCTGGGAGTTACATAAGCTCCGAAAAATAAATGAATCAATAAATGGCACCAAGCGGGGGGGTTTCATGCATGACACTGTATGCACACTCATTTCACTGGGATGCATGTATTATGTAATTTCATCTTTGGTAGCACTGTAGGATATTCGACCACTTGCCCATACACGTATTATATAAACCCCCTTGAAGTGATCCCCAGAATAAAAATATCTACAGATGTTTGCTGTAGTATTAATTTTGTCCGCTAATTCGCTTGTACTGTACAAAATTACACGGCAATGATACTACAAAAAGCATTCAAAAACTTTATTAGAAAACTTTATGATCAGTCTCGCATCAGGTGCAGTTTACTGTAACATAGTGCCACCTGCTGGTAGAAAGTGTAATGACTTAAAAAAGAAATAATTTTAACATCTGTGTATTATTTTGCTTTTTACTTGACTCTGATGGTTTACAGGATGAACCAGCTCTTCAAAATCAGCACAAAACTACCAGGCACAAAATCATTGTAATTCAGATACGCGTCCAGCGCACGCAATTTGGCAATTATCCTCTATTACTCTGGTAAACATGCTTCCTATTTTAATAGGATTTGCATGATAAATGACACCATTAACGATAAAGGCCGATCATCTCCATTCCAGATATGTGCTGCATTATTATAGTGTTTATCAGCTCTGTTGAGCCTCGCTTATCGGAGAGAACAGTATCGGTAGTCATAGGAAGGTATACACATTCTTCATGGCAGGAGAGAAGACCATTCATTATGTGTCCATTTCAGCGCTTTGATCTGCTCCTTATCGGATGCTGTGCTGAATTAATGTATCCATGAGTATTTAACTCTGTTCTATCATCTTGTATATACAGAAATTCTGGAAACGAGCCACACATTCAGGGGCCAATTAGCGGGTCGTCGGGCCATATAGTCATTGCCGATTCTGTTTATGGAATAATCTTATCTGCTCATGACCTTGTCTACAAATGTGTCAGAAACGATCCCCGGTGCCTCTGTAATGAGACAGGAAGTGAGTGGAGGGTTTTTATTCTTAGTTTTCTGAAGCCATAAGTTATACTGAATGCTGAAATTACAAGATAAGAATGTGAAGAACACTTTAATTTTAACATCTATCTTCGTCCTCCTCTTCCTTGATGGACAGCTCAGACCACAGAGATAGATGGCAGACAAGTAGTTGGGCAGGTGCCGTGAACTCCCCGGCTACGCCTGTGTGGCACGGATCACCTCATTAGTGTATGTGAACAAGGAACGATTTCTGGAAAATAAAACAAAAGATTTAGACACTAAGGCCACGTTCACACACTATCAGTATTTTACATCAGGATTTGTAAGCCAAAACCAGGAGTGGAACAATCAGAGGAAAAGTATAATAGAAACACGTCACCACTTCTGTATTTATCACCCACTCCTGGTTTTGGCTTACACATACTGAGGTAAAATACTGACCAAATAATGAATGTGTGAATGTGGCCTAATGGTTGCTGGAAGTCCTGACTGAGGCCATGTGATTTTTTTACCTCAGTATTTGTAAGCAAAAATCAGGAGTGGAACAATCAGAGGAAAAGTTTTATAGAAACACGTCACCACTTCTGGATTTATTACCATCTCCTGGTTTTGGCTTATAAATACTGAGGTAAAATACCCATTGAATACTCAACGTTTGAGAATGGCCTTCGGCTATTTGCGTTTTTTCATTGTGTTTTTATCGCCTTTTTGACATCTCAGTTTTTGTCTCTTTTTGGTGAGTCGTGATTTAAATACAGCTGCTTTGTTTTTGATGCTCCCTGATATTTGACCAAAACTTTATTGATACAGTCATGCACGATTAATATGTGTTTTCTATGTATTTATGCTGTGGAAACACATTAATTACACATGTGTTTTTTACCCGTGGATTTTCTACCGCTAGTGGAATTTTATGAGGAAAATCCACACAGAAGACTCAGAAAAATTGACATGTTGCAGATTTGAAACCCGTCATGGCAAGTCAGTTTACGAAGAGTAAAACAAAAGATCACTGCTTGTAACCAATCTCTGATAGAGGCATTTAAATGACATCATTGCCATTGCAGTGTGATCATGGAGCACCCATGTATTACAATAGCAGCTGGTGGCCTTCACTGCCATCTTGGTACACCTGTGAAGCCCAGACACAGGCTAAGGGTTCGCTCACATTAGGCCGGGGTCACACTGGCGACAGAATCGGACGACTGCAATACGATGAAATATCGTATTGCAGTCTGCCCTATGTTAATCTATGGAGCAGCTCCCAGTATCAGATTTTTTGTGGTCCGTTTTAATCGTCTGAGTGCAATCGCAGCATGATGCGATTGTCACCGATTGTGGGTCGACTATCGCCAATGCAAGTCTATGGGTGCGATGAAAAATCTGATTACAAACGGACCGCATGTGTGACTTGCGATTAAATCGCATCGGTGTCCTTTAGAAAAGCCGGCAATTCATCCCCGGCTATACTGTAAAATCACACTGACAGCTTTAATAAAGAATAGAAAGAATAGATATATACACATAGAACACATATATATATATATATATATATATATATATATATATATATATATATGTCATTGTGACATGTATATATATATATATATATATTTATAGTTCTTACACTTCTACATACTGTAATAGCCGCTAATTCAATTGCCGGCTTTTGTGAAATCAAAGAAGCCGACATGAAATGATACATTGTTTAGACACAGTTAACCATGTCATTTCATGTATTTTGATATATGGTTTGAACTTACAATTACATAAGTGTATGTGTGCAAAATTTCAGACATGTAGGGGTTAATTAAAGGTGTAAATTCGTTGAAAAAAAAAAATGCGTGGGCTCCCGCTGTATTTTCTCCACCAGACAGACAAAGCAAGCGAGTGGGGGCAGATAATAATAGCCTAGGGAGGGTACATTTTTTTTGTGCCCCCCCCTGGCTACTAACATCTGCCCCCAGACACCCCAGAAAGGGCAAATCTCTAATTAGATTTGCCCTTTCTGGCACTTTGACCGTCTATTCCCATTGCCCTGTAGCGGTGGCGAATGGGTTAATAAGGGGTTACAGCCACCTTAGTATTGAAAGGGGACTGTAAGCCAGGTTAATAATTGAGAGCTGTCAATTAGACAACTATCAATTATTAATCCTATTGAAGTAAATAAAAAAACACACACACTTTAAGAATAAATAATTTTAATGAAATAAAAACAAATTTTTTTGACCATCTTTTATTTTACTCTTAATCCGTGCGAAGCCCTTGATCTCCTAAAATAAATATAAAATAATAAAACAACATTATTCTTACCTATCTGGCGATCTGTCACGTCCCACGATGTAATCCTTCACAAAGGGTTAACTAGCAATCAGCTAAGCAGCGCAAGTAATCCTGCGTGCTCAGCTGATAGCTCCTGAATGAATGAGCTTATCTCCTGCCGACAGGAGAGGATGTGATTAATGAATGAAGCTTAATTAATTGTGTCCCACTTTCACCTTAGGTCAGGTCACTGAAGTGAAAGTGGCAATAAATCAATTAAGCTTCATTCATTCATCTCTTCCTCTCCTTTCGCTGGGAGAGTAAGTTATTCATTCAGGGGGTTACAGCTAGGAGACAGCATTTAGCTCTCTGCTCGCTGTAACCTGTTAACCCTTTCTGATGGATTACACCGTGGGACCTGACTGTACATCGGATTGGTAAGAATAATTTTGCTTTTTTATTTTATTTTTTATTACAGGAAATGGTTTTAGCAGGAAAATAAAATATGGTCAAAAACTGTGTGATTATTTCATTAAACTTCTTTTTTATTAAACTGTGTGTGTTTGATTTTTCTTTCATACAATAGGATTAATAATTGATAGTTGTCTAATTGACAGCTCTCAATTATTAACCTGGCTTAAAGTGACCTTTCAATTGCAAGGTGGCTGTAACCCCTTATTAACCCATTCGCCACCGCTACGGGGCAATGGGAATAGACGGGCAAAGTGCCAGAAAGGGCAAATCTAATTAGAGATTTGCCCTTTCTGGGGTGTCTGGGGGCAGATGTTAGTAGCCAGGGGGGGCACCAAAAAAATGTACCCTCCCTAGGCTATTATCTGCCCCCACTCGCTTGCTTTGTCTGTCTGGTGGAGAAAATACAGCGGGAGCCCACGCATTTTTTTTCAACGAATTTACACCTTTAATTAACCCCTACATGTCTGAAATTTTGCACACATACACTTATGTAATTGTAAGTTCAAACCATATATCAAAATACAAGAAATGACATGGTTAACTGTGTCTAAACAATGTATCATTTCATGTCGGCTTCTGTGATTTCACAAAAGCCGGCAATTGAATTAGCGGCTATTACAGTATGTAGAAGTCTAGGAACTATAAATATATATACCGTATATATAAATGTCACAATTACATGTATATATATATATATGTGTTCTATGTGTATATATCTATTCTTTCTTTTGTGATTTAAATACTATTCTTTTGGATCCATTATATGTCAGTTTTGCAAGCCTGCGAGAAATTCTCGCAAGTCGGATGAAAATCGGATGTTACAAGCTACACACACATGCGACTAAATCGCATCTTTGAAGGAAAATCGGATGCCAGGCGGATGTGTGATGTTTTCATTTTGTTCCGATAATCGACCGACTAAAACGGTCCAATTTTTTGTAGTTGTGTCTGACCCTGGCCTTAGTGTATAAATTGGACTAGTGCAATGCGAGAAAACATTGCATAGCACTCTGACCAAATTTATTCAATGAGGCAGTGCTGATCTGCGAAATTTGTCTTAGCTGTAATCAGGCTGAGAAAAAAAAATCACAGCATGCCGCGATTGTGTGCGATCGGATGGCACTCGCCAAGGAAAGACAATAGGTGTGAGAAAAAAAAACAGACAGCACATGGACCATGCGTATGACGTTCAAATTTTGTGCACGCATCTCAAAGGACCCACCAAATTTCATCAGCCAAGTACAATAAATTCACAGTCAGAACCCTCAGAATAGATGATAGATAGATAATATATATAGAATCGATACAATGGCATGTAAAGTTTGGGCACCCCTGGTCAAAATTACTGTTATTGTGAACAGTTAAGCAAGAGGAAGATGAAATGATCTCTAAAAGGCCTATATATATATATATATATATATATAGGATCGTACTCACTCAGGTGCTGCAGGAGGAAGACAAGAGGCGCGTTTCTTTAAGGAAAAAGTCCGAGTGGGTTTATTGCTTCATAAACCCCTAAGCAAAAGCAAAAGGTTCACGGCCTTTAGAACAGGCAAAACAACATAAGTGTCCTTAGCCGGGTTCTGCTCCCCCAGGCCTATGGGCTCACAGGCTGGGCAATGTCCAGCACGCAGGCTCAGTCTGCAGCCCCACACACACAGGAAGGCTTCTCCCTCTCTGCACACAGACCATGTGCCAAACAGCAGCCTCCATTATGTAGGCTGCAACCACACCCACATGTGCGGTATGCGGGTAGCCAGGCCCGCCCATCTCTCATAGCTACCCGCAACCCGGACAAGGTGCAACAAACGGCATCTTAGTACTTATGTGCACTAAAGAAAAATACTCCGGGTTACATCACAGGGAGCAGCCATCCCTGTGACACATACCTCCCATTGATTACGTTGCCATTAGCCTCCTTACAATATATATGTCTCACAATATAGTTAGCAAATAACATTTCTGACATGTCAACTTTACATCAGCACAATTTTGGAAACATAATTTTTTTTTGTTAGGACATTAAAAGGGTTAAAAGTTGACTAGCGATTTCTCATTTTTCCAACAAAATTTAAAAAAATTTTTTTTTAGGGACTACCTCACATTTGAAGTGAGTTTGGGAGGTCAGTATGACAGAAAATACCCCAAAGTGACACCATTCTAAAAACTGCACCACTCAAGTTGCACAAAACCACATTCAAGAAGTTTATTAACCCTTCAGGTGTTTCAAGAGAACTAAAGCAATGTGGAAGGAAAAAATTTGCATTTTACTTTTTTCACAAAAAAATTAATTTAGACGCAAACTTTTTTTTATTTTCACAAGGGTATCAGGATAAAATGGATAACAAAATTTGTTGTGTAATTTCTCCTGAGTACGTCGATACCCTGTATGTGGGGGAAAGCCACTGTTTGGGTGCATGGCAGGGCTGGCTCAGAAAGGAGGGCCTGACCTCATAGACTGCATTATCTAGGAGAATCTTCCTCACTATTCGGTAGGGTATTGCCTCCCAGCAGTGATCCAGCTTGTTTCTGGATGCTTGGCTCACACCACCACGAGGTCCACTGGCTGAAGCAGTCCACCCGACATTGGGCATCGACTTGAGTGTTCTGCCTCCCGAAACTTCAGCTTGACCAACTTCCTTACTGTCTGGAGTTGATACCAATGTTCTCGGATTCAGATGTTAAGACTGCTGCCCAGACAGGGCTCCTCCGAATCCAGCTCCAGTTCAGTAATCTCTCGACCACTTCACCCAAACAGCAGCATGTAGGGAGTGTAACCGGTAGATGCATGGACTCGGTTTTTATAAATCCACACCAATTCAGACATAAATTCAGACCACTTCATCTTCTTGTCCACATTTGTAACAGCGTCAGGTTGATACGTTCACAGATCCTGTTCCCTTGTGGATGATACTGCGTACTTCGGGATTTATCGATCCCATAGATACGATACAGCTCACCCATTATTTGCCCCTGGAAGCAGGCCCATTGGTCAGGACTTCGGGTAGCAATATATGCAAATGAAGTCCTGACAGATGGCTCTGGCTGCAGCTTCGGCTGTATGATCCCGGATGGGAGTCACCACTGCAAACTTAGTGAATTGATCAGCTGTCACCAAACAATATTCGTAGCCATTGTGCAACGTTTCGATCATCAAATAGTCGATCACAGGACTTCCAAGGGTTCAGAGGTGCAGATAGCCTGAATAGGGGCCCTATGTTTGGGGGTTTGATTAACTCATACTGGAGACATTTTCGGCAAACTCTTTTGACCTCCTGTCGCAGTTGGGCTCAATATACCAGCAGTTGCAACCACTGAAAGGTCTTCTCTACACCGAAGGGGGCATCGCTCTCATGAGCTTCTTTAGCCAGCTAAAAGACCAACGCCTCTGGAGTCACGACCTGCCAGGTAACATCGAACTCCCGAAAAAGCAGAATTGTTTGGCACAGCAGATCATTTCTCAAGAAGAGCCTTTCCCACTGGCGCAAGATCTGCAGGTTGCTTGCAGGTAAAACATTTCTAGCCTCTTAATCAGACTTTTGCCCCAATGCAACCTATTTTCTCAGTTTTGCCAGTTCTACATCAGACTGTTGTAGATGTATCCACTTGTCCCATGAATGGCCCAAAATATGGGTGGGTCTAGACTCTTCTCTAGATTCCTGAGCAGTTATGACAGCTGCAGCAAGCCGTTTGAAGTCTGGAATCTTGTAGCCTTCAAGATTTTCCTCTATATCTCTCTTCCTGATGGCTTTGGTGACTCGAGAAAAGGTGTCTACATGCATGTTATGGGACTTAGACCAGTAGGAGACCTTGTACTAGTAACTGGACATTCTCGTGACCCACCGCTGTTCCAGTGCACCCAGCTTCGCATTCTCCAGGTGGGTCAGGGGATACATGCACATCATTCTCTACAGCATCTCTATTCCACAGTGACACGCTGCTTCCCGAGAACCTGGGAAGATTGCTGAGCATAGCCCTCAGGGGTATATCTCACCTGACAAGCTCAGTCACAGACTGGTCTGCCATCTCTGTGTTTGAATTCTGCATCCTGCTGACTATGTCAAATGTAATGCAGGTGACTATATACAATACACAGATAGCGCAAGACAGGAATAGTCAGTGAACAATATAATTCTGTTACAATACAATGGTAATTTACAGTAATTATAGCAGTCAATAATTATAACTAGGCAATTCAACAATAAATCAAATAACTAAAAGAGTAATGGTAGCGAAAGTTCTTTACTAAATAATACTAAAGTTCTCTTCATGAAGGTGGTACGCCCAGTCACAGCAGTCACAACGTAGGTTCTCTACTTAACTCTGGCCCTTGCTGTGGTCACCCGGTTTTCCCACTAGGCCGCAAGCCTTTCTGACAAGTCTATTAGAGCGCGTTAAGCCTCCCACACACGCACCGGTCTCCTTCCAACCTGTTACAGAAGTAAACTGTGGCACTACAGGATGAGGTGCTCAGGTAGGGTCCCAAACAGTGATATAGTAAAATAAACCTGGCACTCAAATGGATACTTTGAAGATAATTTTAATGCAGTCCAAAACAGTACAAAAACAACAGATGCTTCAGTCGATAAGACCTTCCTCACTGTACCGACTGCTTTATGTCGTGTTAGAGAAGTTTAGGGTATGTAAGGACACAGTGTCCATTTCAGTGGAATCCAAGCTAGTGAGAAAGACTGGAGCGGCAGTGGCTATGTGGTGTCCACCACCGTTTAAAGGTAGGGCCGTACGTTGAATATCCAAAGGAGATTTTAGTGCTGTGATAGCAGTTATGACCGCGGAGTTCACCGCTGGTTTACAGGTCAATCTACGCATCCATGGAGGAGGAAGCGGAGGTTCCAGTATCAGCGCGGTATCCACTGCTAGTTGTACCCTCCCAACCTTTTGTCCTGACTCTTGCCAAGGATGAAATCTGAAGTGACGGCCCTGATCACTTGTACTGTCCCTCTGCAATCATGGGCGTGCTTCTCTCATCGCCGTCTACTTGTGGATCTTCGTAGCTTAACAGTCGACGAGCGTATCCTGGGCCTGAATGAGAATAATCTATACGCCTCAGCCCTATGTCTCCAATGATGTATACGCCCAATCCCCATGTCTCCAGTGATGTATACGCCCAAGCCCCATGTCTCCAAAGATGTATATGCCCAGCCCCATGTATCCAATTAGGTATACGCATCATGTCTTCAATGTTGTATATATTCCTAAGCCCCATGTCTCCAATGATCCATACGCCTCAGCCCTATGTCTCCAATAATGTATACGCCTGAGCCCCATGTCTCCAATGATGTATATGCCCCAGCCCTATCTCACCAATGATGTATACACCCCAGCCCTATGTCTCCAATGATGTATATGTCCCAGCTCCATGCCTGCAAAGATGTATGCGCCCACAGCCCCATGTCTCAAGTGATGTATATGCTCCAACCTCATGTCTCCAGTGATTTATATGCCCCAACCTCGCGTCTCCAGTGATGTATATGCCCGAGTCTCATGTCTCCAGTGATGTATATGCCCCAGCCCCGTGTCTCCAGTGATGTATATACCCCAACCTCATATCTCCTGTGATGTATATGTCCCAGTCTCATGTCTCCAGTGATGTATATGTCCCAGCCCCGTGTGTCCAGTGATGTAAGTACCCCAACCTCGTGTCTCCAGTGATGTGTATGCCCCAACTTCGTGTCTCCAGTGATGTATATGCCCCAGTCTCATGTCTCCAGTGATATATATGCCCCAGCCCCATGTCTCTAGTGATATATATGCCCCAGCCTGATGTCTCTAGTGATGTATATTCCCCAGCCCCATGTCTCCAGTGTTGTATATGCCCTAGCCCCGTGTCTTCAGTGATGTGTATGCCACAGCCCTGTGTCTCCAGTGATGTGTATGCCACAGCCCCGTGTCTCCAGTGATGTATATGCTCCAACCTCGTGTCTCCAGTGATTTATATGCCCCAACCTCGTGTCTCCAGTGATGTACAGTATATGCCCAAGTATTATGTCTCCAGTGATGTATATGCCCCAGCCCCATGTCTCCAGTGATGTATATGCCCCAACTTCGTGTCTGCAGTGATGTATATTCCCCAATCCCATGTCTCCAGTGATGTATATGCTCCAACCTCGTGTCTCCAGTGATGTATATGCCCCAGACTCATGTCTCTAGTGATGTATATGCCCAAGCCCTGTGCCTCCAGTGATGTATATACCCCAACCTCGTGTCTCCAGTGATGTGTATGCCCCAACTTCGTGTCTCCAGTGATGTATATTTCCCAGTCTCATGTCTACAGTGATATATATGCCTCATCCCCATGTCTCTAGTGATGTATATTCCCCAGCCCCATGTCTCCAGTGGTGTTTATGCCCAAGCCCCATGTCTCCAGTGATGTATATGCCCCAACCTCATGTCTCTGGTGATGTATATTCCCCAGCCCCATGTCTCCAGTGATGTATATGCTCCAACCTCATGTCTCCAGTGATTTATATGCCCCAACCTCATGTCTCCAGTGATGTATATGCCCCAGCCCTGTGTCTCCAGTGATGTATATGCCCCAACCTCATGTCTTCAATGATGTGTATACCCCAACTTCGTGTCTCGAGTGATGTATATGCCCCAGTCTCATGTCTTCAGTGATGTATATGCCCCAGCCCCATGTCTACAGTGATATATATGCCCCAGCCTCATGTATCTAGCGATGTTTATTCCCCATGTCTCCAGTGATGTATATGCTCCAACCTTGTGTCTCTAGTGATTTGTATGCCCCAATCTCGTGTCTCCAGTGATGTATATGCCCCAGTCTCATGTCTCAAGTTATGTATATGCCCTAGCTCCATGTCTCCAGTGATGTATATGCCCCAGTCTCATGTCTCAAGTAATGTATATGCTCTAGCTCCATGTCTCCAGTGATATATATGCCCCAGCCTCATGTCTCTATTGATGTATATTCCCCAGCCCCATGTCTCCAGTGGTGTATATGCCCCTGCTCCATGTCTCCAGTGGTGTATATGCCCCAGCCCCATGTCTCCAGTGGTGTATATGCCCCAGCCCCATGTTTCAAGTGATGTATATGCCCCAGGATGACTTACTGCTGCGAGTTTTTTACAAAACGTATCGAAAAGAGTCAATTGTGCTCCTAACTGATGCAAACCTGGAAAAGCAGTTATGAGTATCAACATCATCACTACCACCTAACATCACAGCAGCACCAAAGAGAAGCAGCCCCAGCCATCACATTAGGAGTTAGTTAATTACTGTAAATGTTTGACCAAATAGAGCAAAATAATATTAATGTTGATCATTTTGTATGACACCCGAAGGATGGTATAAACATCCAAATGGCCCTTGACAGAAATAAGGTTCCCCACCCCTGATGTAAATGGACCCTGATTCACACATTATGACCCTGTTCACAAATTCAGTATTTGGTCAGTATTTTACATCACTATTTGTAAGCCAAAACCAGAAGTGGGTGAAAAATACAGAACTGGTGACATGTTTCTATTATACTTTTCCTTTGATAGTTCAACTCCCGATTTTGCCTTACAAATACTGAGGTAAAATACTGACCATATTATGAAGGTGTCAATGTGGCCTATTATCTCACTGACTTTGCAGAGCTATTGGTTCAGCTTGGTGCTTGCGCTGCAGCATCACACTCTGATAGATGTAGGTGTCCACATGACATTGTGACCTGGGTGAAACCTGCTCTCTGTCAGGCTAGTGAATGCTCATTGCTTCCTGTCGGAGAAGAACACTACCATTACCGAGTGGGTGGTAATTAAAGAGGTTGCTCAGGACATCTTTTTTACTCTGGGCCTAAAAACTAACAGGCAGTCAGTTGCTAACTATCTGCCTGTTGTACCTGGCGCTGAATTGGAGCGGTCTGTCAGCGATTCGGCTGCCCACATCTTCTTCTTCTGAACTTCTCTGCTTGTTGTACATGGCGCTGAATTGGAGCGGTCTGTCAGTGATTCGGCTGCCCACATCTTCTTCTTCTGAGCTTTTCTGCATACTGGGTGTGACTTCTGATGTCATGTAGATTGACAACCAACTTCCCGCAGTAAGGCTGCGGGGAGCCAGCTGTTAATCAGCATAACATGGGCAATCACGCCTCGTCAATAGAGCAGAGAACCCACTCTGTGCAAGCAGAGATTGACACCAGGCACAAGAGGTACATTGTATAACAAAAATATAAAAAAAATAATCCAGGATAATCTCTTTAATGTCTGAAAGTGATAAACAGAGCTGGATCGTTATATTAAGGCTGGAATCACATGAGCGTTATAACATCCAATGTGAGAGCATTGGATGTGATCTGCTAATGACCCTCGGCTCCAGCTCTGCTGCCGCCATGTTACATGTGTCATGCTCCTGTTCTCCGATCCTCTGGTATGACAAAATCACAGCACAGGTGCGGAGGAGACAAAGTCATTTCTCCATCTCCTCCATGGCCTGACTCGGATTATATTGGACTGTACTGGGATGACATCCGAGTGCAAGCCAATGTTTAACATGCACCCATGGACTTGCATTGGTGTGTGTGAACCGAGTCTCGCTGCCAGTCACAGCATGATGCCATTGTTCTCTCATAACAAATCGGCATGAGAAAATAATGGCTTATCAGCACTGCCTCATAGAGTAACACTGGGCCGAGTGCTATCTGATAAATGATCGGATAGAACTCGGCCATGTTATATGCTCGTGTGACCCCGGCCTAAAAGGGGAACTGACTAATGATGGATGAAAACTGTGTCGGAATGATGGTTACTGTGATAATTAATGATATCGAGGCATCACAGTACGGCCCACAGAGGTTAAGTTATTGAAAATTAGGGTGTAGGGGGGGGTCACCATTTACATTTTCTCCTCAGGCAGCAGGCAAGATGGAATTAGCCCTTTGAGCGTAACTGCCATTTTATAAAAGCTTTTATATTCGACAAAATAGTTTGACAATAAATGGCTTCACCCGTCCCAACCACTAACCATGAGTGGAGAAAAAGTTTGGGTTTTATCATTCATATTCTCTGAAAATGCCAAGAAAGCAAAATTGCTGCCGGGGTATGTAAACTTTTGAGCATAACTGTATAAAGTGACAGTAACACTTAAGGTACTGCCACACTAAACAATCCCGCTAGCGATCACAATAACGACGCATACTAATGCGATCGCTAGCGGGATTGTTTCTATATCGCTAAATGCTGCTAAATGCTAAATGCTGCGATATAGTTAACGACGCTATCGCCGTTAGCGATCTTCTTAACGACTTTAGCGGTACAAAAGTACCGCTAAATCGCTAAGAAAAGGTGCCACACTAGCGATATATACTTACCCAGCGGGAGCGCCGACGAGAAAATAGGGTCCGGAACGATTCCAGCGACGAGCGAGATCACAGCAGGAAGCTCGTCGCTGGAAGCTGCCGCACTGAACAACATCGCTAACAGGATCGCTAAATAGTGACGTTTTTTAGCGATCCCGTTAGCGATATTGTTTAGTGTGGCATACCCTTTAAATATTAGCAACGTTTCTGTCTGTCTGTTCCTTCGAAGCATCTCTGATTTGGCAGCTGGCACAACGAAGTTCCCATTATTCTGGGTATATAAATGTAATCAGTGGAGCGCTCATTATCTCTAATCGGTCAGCTGCTTTACATTGGCATTGTGTGCGTTGTGTATTCCTGACTTTGGAGAATTAGTGATCAGCAGATGTTCCACTGATTTTCTGCTGGTTCTAAAAAAATTGGTAATTAGAATTTCACCTGTGTCACAGTTTTTCTCTTCTTCCTGAGGAAGATGTTTTATTAACACATGGAAACAATTATTTAGCCTATTAGCATAGAGAAGGTAAAGTGCCCTCTAACGATATCATACATACAGCGCTCGGAAGAGGATTTGCATGACAGATTGACAGAATTGCAGCAATTTCATGCTACAGAAAATGCTAGCGGCAATACAGGCTCATGCACATGGCCACATTACGGCTGTGAGTTGTAGGAATCAGTCATTTGTTTCCCATAGACTACTGTCAGGCCTACTGTACCTTAATGTAATCACATATAAATGCCCATAACAATCATATAACCCACATGGGTCAATATACCACAGCTCAATGACTTCAAAACAGTGGTGGAAAAAAATAACTATATCAACCACCAAATGGTATAAAATTCTCAATGCTTTATTAAACAATTCATATGTAACAGAGTTACAACAATATAAGCAAAAAGGCGCTGAACACCAGAATAAAAAACACATATGAGGGACGATGAAACTATAGGGTTAATCCCAACCTGCAGCACTTGCCAATTGGATCTTAAATATGCCCACAATAAAGGGAGGTAATCTTGTTCAATGATGAGCACATATCCTGATACCTGCTACAGTGTTCCTATTCCCCCATCATTGTTAGGCTTAATGAAATAGTATTATCAATTGTTAAAATAACATACCGCAAGGCTGTAAGTGGGAGCTCCGCGGACGTCCCTCTGCCCAGACGCGCGTTTTTCACTGCTTCTTCGGGAGGCGCGTCGGTAATTGGTAGCTCTGTTACATATGAATTGTTTAATAAAGCATTGAGAATTTTATACCATTTGGTGGTTGATATAGTTATTTTTTTCCACCACTGTTTTGAAGCTACTGTAACTTAGTACGTCCCAAATATTAGTATTGTTTTTCTACGTGTGTCAATAAACTTCAGTGAAATCAAAATACCAGAAAGTTTCAAATACTAGGCAGCTTTTTTTTTTTAAAGAAGGATATACCAAACAGAGACAAAAAAACACAGCGTCGAAAAAATTATAAAAACGCATGTCAAAAAAATGCACACACAAATGCAGTGAAAAAAGGCAAATAACTTAATTTAAATAATAAGTGCAGAAATGGTGAAGAAATTCTGCAAAATCAAAAACTCACCAAAAATTCATCGTGGGAGCGTAGCCTAAACATATTTTTTTCTAAGGTCACGTGCACACCTTGAGCATTTGGTGAATTTATTACCTAAGTATATGTAAGCCAAAACGAAGAGTGGAACAATCAGAGGAACAGTATAATAGAAATGTAGGGGGGTGGAAGGGTAGAAGAAGACGTTGTGGCAACTGGGAGTTGTTTGATATTGCTTATTGTTAATTGATATGTGTGATCAAGAATGTTCTATTTTATTTCTATGGCAGATTTTGTGCCTCGGTTCTCATGAAGGCTCTGCCTCAAGGCAGTCCCTTTGACTGGAGGGAGGTCTGTCCACTTCCTAATTTACTCAGAACAGAGTGGAGGAGAGTGAGGAGTCTAGGAGAGTCAAGTGTGTGAGGTAGTTCTAGAAACTGACGGTGGCAACAGGTTCTAAGAAAATGGATGTTGGAGAGGCGGAAGGGTTCCATCACTTTAAATAGCCTAACAGTATGAAGAAATGGCCGGAGCAAAGCCTCCCCCCTCCTCCCAGGAGGCGTGGGCGGAGGCCAACATGACGGGGGGGTTGGAAGGGTTAGTTGGGGGGAGGAGTATTTAGATTAAGGGGTCTATATAGGGAGGTGGTTACAGGCCTCAGGTCAGTTTCCCACCTTTAGAAAAACTGTTACCATGTCCGAAGTGGAGAGAGCTCTGGAGCTGCTGAGGGAGACGGCTTTATCGCAGCCTTCAGGGTAGCTAGAGGCACAGGTCGCAGGTATTGCTCCTGGTACCTCCAGGCAGTCAGCCCCATCTCCGGTTAGGGAGCGGCGGTCGAGAAGGGTGAGGCCCCCTGAGCGGCTATCCCCAGATGCAGCTCCCAGGGCCTCGCGTTGGCGTAGGAGCCCCTCTAGGGACCCTCCAGGCCGGGCGCCACAATGTTCTCGGGCTAGCAGGCCCTGGCCTGGGAGGAATCCGGTTGCTCGGCGGGGCCCTGAGGCGGTGTCTAGGCCTCCGCCTTGCGCTAGCGGAGGGGCGGAGCCAGCACGCGCTAGACAGCAGAGGCGTACGGGATCTGCGGGGGGCCGTGGCAGCGTTACCGTCGCTGTGCGGCCTGCCTCTCCCTGCAGCACAGAGGCGATCGCCGGTGGCGCAGCGGCCTGCGTTCAGGCAGGGCCTGTGACTTCATCCCCCACTGACAGTGGGGTAGCGGGTATGTCGGCAGGCTGCGGTAGCAGGAGGCCTGCGGTGCGGCCTGGCTCTCCACGCAGGTCACGATTAAGTAATGACAGGGCAGCGGCCTGCTCGGCGGCAGGGCCGGTACAGTCTTCCCTCACAGGCAGTGAAGCACCAGGTTTTTCGGGGGGTTGCCCGAGTGGGTGGCCTGCTTTCACCGCCGGCAGCACGATGATTAGCCCATTAATTTGCACGACAGCGGCCTGCAGTGCAGCAGGCAGGGCCGGGACCATTGACCCCGCTACAGGGTGGCGGGAGAAGTCATCCTGGTATTATAGATGGATCACAGGGGGCCATCGCTGTGCAGGCCCTTGGTGCGACGGGTGCTAGGGACGTGGCGACCCAGGTAGTGGAGGCATTTGGGACCCAGCGGGCGGGATCCTCTCTGGTGTTTGGGCCCTCTTCGCCAGTCGTTTTAGAGGGGAGTCCTAGTCATCAGCAACAGGCCACGGGAGTCGCCGTCATTGGCCAGGACGGAGTGGAGGCATCCGAGGATCCAGGTTTTGCGACTGGAGGGCTCACAGCACCCTCGCAGTCCGGTGAGTACACTTTTTTGTCTGGCGTTTGTCACCAAAATTTGTCTTCTACACAGTGTTTGGGGGGTCAGGTTGGCGATTATCAGGGCAGTGGGGGTTCTGCGTTGAGTGGGGAAGTAACTGGGGGTGTTAGGGACATGTTAGTGGGCGTGCGGGATTTATTGTCACGTTTGGAACGGAGTTTGGGTGGTTCATCTCTGTTGGCTGCATGGGTTGGGTCGCAGGCTGGTGGGCATACCGGGCCGAGTGTGTCGGAGTTGGCGGGTCCTATGGGTGAGCCGGTGTCGGTATCAGTGCAAACTGAGAAGGAAAAGGTGTGTCGCGTGCATTTGGATGATAGGGCACACGGGGAGGTATACGTATGTTTTGAAGGCCCATTGGGGGCTCATTTAAAGAAGGAAGTTAGAGAGCGTATTTGGAAGGACGAATATGTGGAGATTTTCTCGTTGTTGCCTCTTGGGAAATTTAATTTGGACAAGAGCAAAAAAGAGGACAGTAAAAAAGAGGAGGAGGAAAAACGCAGGTGGCGCCTGATTCCCCAGACGTTTGTTAATTGGCAACAAGCTTTCGCCATTTTGGCAAGTGTCATTGGGGAAAAGGCTCCGGATAATTGTTCGGCCCTATTTTGCTATTTGGATGCCATAGGTGAAGCTTACAGGGTATATGGCGGGCAAGCTTGGCTTAGGTATGATGAACAATTCCGGCAGAGGAAGGCAATTCGTCCTGCTATTCGTTGGGATCAAAAAGATATTGGTCTGTGGATGAGGGTCATAGCGCAAAACAAATTTAGCCATTCCTTTCATGGGGGGCTGGGAGCACCAGCCAGAGTAATAATACCTTCGGCACAGCCGGCGGCAACGGGCAAGGACAGGCAGGAGGGCATAAGTCGGGGGTATGCTGGCAATTTAACGACGGCCAGTGCAAGTTTGGGGCGAGTTGTAAATTCAAACACCTCTGCTCCACCTGCAATGGCGCATCTCACAGAGCATCCAAGTGTTTTAGGAAAGGAAAAGGAAAATTTGGAAGCGGTAATTTGCATGGGGGAGACTCCGGTGAAACTGGAAAGGATGGTCCCTTATCTAAATAGATATGGGGACCGGGAAAAAGCGGCATTGTTGTACTCGGGTTTTAAGGACGGTTTTGTCATTCCCCAACCACCATTTGATATTCCGCAAGTACTGAGAAACCTGCAGTCGGCATGGTTACATCCCAGAGTTGTTTCGGATAAGCTGGCAAAGGAAGTATTGTTGGGTAGAATGGCTGGCCCGTTTATGTCCCCCCCCTTTTCAGATTTGGTTGTCTCCCCTTTGGGAGTTGTTCCAAAAAAGGAGCCGAATAAGTTTCGACTTATCCAACATTTGTCATACTCGCGGGCAGGTCAGTGAATGATGGCATTGATCCTGAGATTTGTTCTGTAGTTTACTCCTTGTTTGATGAGGCGGCGCGGTGGGTGAGAAAGTGCGGTCGAGGGGCCCTTTTGGCTAAGACAGACATCGAGTCTGCGTTTCGCTTGTTGCCGGTGCACCCTGATAGCATAAAGCTACTGGGTTGCTATTGGGATGGTGTGTTTTTTGTTGACAGGTGCTTACCCATGGGGTGTTCCTATCTTGTGCGTATTTTGAAGCTTTCAGTTCTTTTCTTGAATGGGTGGTACGTGACGTTTCGGGTTTTGATTCGGTTATTCATTATTTGGATGACTTCTTGTGTGTTGGGCCAGCGGATTCATGGCGGTGTTCTAGGATTTTAAAAACAGTTCAGGGGGTGGCTGAGCGGTTTGGAGTCCCGTTGGCGCCTGACAAGACGGAGGATCCAAGTACGTGTCTGTGTTTTCTTGGGATCGTTATTGACACCATTGAATGGGAGTTCAGGCTTCCTGAGGACAAGCTATCGGCTTTGAGAGCGGAGGTGGTCAGGGAGCGTCGATTGAAAAAACTGTCATTGCGTGCTCTTCAGTCGTTGTTGGGGAAGCTGAATTTTGCTTGTCGGGTGATGCCGATGGGGCGAGTTTTTTGCACGTAGGCTGGCAAGCGCTACTTCAGGTGTTCGAGCCCCTCATCATTTTATCAGGTTGTCCGCGGAGCTTAAGGCGGACCTGTCAGTTTGGGAATCTTTTTTGGAGGGGTACAATGGCCGCTCCTTGGTAATGGTTGAGGTTGTGGACAATGATGCTTTGGACTTGTTTACTGATGCGGCTGGCGGGATTGGTTTTGGGGCATATTTCAAGGGACAATGGTGCGCATCTCATTGGCCCAGAGAATGGGTGGAGGTGGGCTTGGTACGCAACATAACATTGTTGGAGATTTTCCCTATCCTCGTGGCTGTACATTTGTGGGGGCGTGATTTTCGTAATCAACGGGTGCGCTTCAATTGCGATAACATGGGAGTGGTATGCGCGATTATTGGTCTCACCGCATCGTCCCCCCCTGTGGTTCGGGTGTTGCAGGAATTGGTGTTGGTATGTTTGTCCTTGAACGCTCATGTTACAGCGACTCATGTTCCTGGTGTGAAGAACGAAATTGCTGATTCTCTTTCTCGTTCACAGTGGGATCGTTTCCGGTCATTGGCGCCAGAAGCAGAGGTAGTGGGTCTAACGTGTCCGGAGGAGCTATGGAAGGTGGCTTTTGGGCCACAGGGTCGTTGATCAGGTCTTCGCTAGCCCCCAAAACTTGGGAGGCGTATCAGGCGGTTTGGCGGATGTGGGA
Source organism: Oophaga sylvatica (assembly GCA_033576555.1). NCBI lineage: Eukaryota > Metazoa > Chordata > Amphibia > Anura > Dendrobatidae > Oophaga > Oophaga sylvatica. Next base: position 27,536,989 of record JARQOD010000004.1, read on the forward strand.
AGGGGTTTTCGCCGCTGGATCATGCATTGGCATCGGACACGACTGGGAGCGAATTTTGTTGTCCTGGTTGGGACAGGGTGCAACTGAGGGTTGGTGTTGCGCGAAGGTATCGCGGGTTTTGGCTGCTTTATCTTTCGGTTTTCGTTTACATGGAATTCAGGATTTTACTAAAACGTTTTTGGTTAGGCAGGCAGCAAAAGGATTTCTTCGTGTAAAAAGTCGGGGTGATACCAGGCGCCCGATTTCATTTAGTTTGTTAGAACAGTTGGGCCTCGCGCTAGAGTCAACGTGTTCCTCGAATTTTGAAGTGGCGTTGTTTCGCTTAGCTTTTTCATTTGCATTTTTGGGGCCTTACGGGTGGGTGAGCTGGTTTCGCCGAGCAAACCTGTTGTAAGCGGGTTATTGGCGAGGGAAGTTGTGTCGACTTCGCGGGGTGTTGAGTTTTGGCTGCGGAGGTCTAAGACAGATCAGGCTGGTAAGGGTCGACAGGTGGTTTTGCGTTGTGTGCAGGGCTCTTTAATGTGCCCGGTTCAATGTTTTCAGCGTTTTCGGGAGTTTCGGCCTAGCCTTGATGGTTCGTTGTTGTGTCATGAGGATGGGGTAGTTTGTCTCGGTATCAGTTTAGTGCCATTTTTAAGAAGTCTATTCGGATATTGGGCCTGGATGATTCTCGTTTTGCTCCTCATTCTTTCCGAATCGGGGCAGCGACGGAGGCAGCGGCAGGGGGTTTGAGTCCGGCGTCCATTCAACGTATTGGCGGTTGGAAGTCAGGCCGGTATCGGAGTTACATCAGGCCTTAGTTTCGTCAAGTGGCTGGAGGGGATGATCGGGGGAGTAGTGTTATGTCTCCGGGTACTCCGGTATTTTGTATTTTAGCCTTGTTTTCTCTTTCAGGTATCGGGCCTGTGCTTGTGTGGATTTTTGGCCATTCCTTCGTTTACTGGGGAGCGTTGCGAGCTGACGTCAGGAATGAAGGTCGACAACTGGGTTTTCCCAGGAGCACGGCTGTGGTGCGGTGGATTTTTTTTAGAGGAATGGAATGGAGAAGGGTTCTCCAGGAAATACATGGTTGTGTTTTGATGGACCGTGCTCCTGACATTTTAGTTCTCCATGTTGGGGGCAATGATTTGGCTCTTCGACCTTCCCGGGAATTAGTAAAGGACATTAAGCAGGATTGTTTGCGTTTGTGGTTATTATATGCAGGAGTTACTATTGTTTGGTCTGAAATTGTTCCACGCAGGCGATGGCGTTCAATGAGGTCCTTGGTAAAAGTCAACAAGGCCAGGATAAAAGTGAATAGAGCAGTTTCTTCATTTATTTTGAGGAATGGGGAGTGTCAGTGCGGCATTTTGATTTGGAGAAGGGCGAGGGCGATTTTTGGTTGGCGGACGGGGTCCACCTAAATGGGGTGGGTTCTGATATTTGGGCGCTCGGCCTTCAGGAGGGTATAGAAAAGGCCATGGCATTGCGGTTTGGGGGGGTCTCGGGCCATTGAGGTGTTCAATGAGCCCTCATTGTGGCGGCTCGGGGTGGGGGGGGAGTCCTTGAAGTCGGTTGGAAATTGGTTTTGGAGACTCTGGATAGGGTCTCCTCCGTCTGGAATTATGTTGATGGTGATCTGGTGAGATGTGGACGGGGAGTTCCGCAGGAGTGGGCGGATCCCCGAGGAGGTGGGTGAGCAGCATATCATGGTGTGCGTTGGTGCTCCTGAGCCTGTGGGGTAACGGCTGGGAGCAACATGATGGGTGTTATTCACAACAATTTTGGGTTAATTCACCAAGATCTTTGTGGCTTCAAGGACTCCTCCTCAATGTTAAATTATTATTTGGTATTTTTGTTAATGTTTGTGTATTTAATAAAAGGCTGCTGTGGCCATTACAACTCCAAATAATTTGGGCTCTGTGTATTTGTGAGCGGCGTATTGGAGTGGGTATTTTACTGGTTGTGTGGTATAGGTGAAGGTTAAGTTAGACTCCCCGCAGGTAAGCGACTTGACAATACCAACGTCAAGAAATGGCCGGAGCAAAGCCTCCCCCCTCCTCCCAGGAGGCGTGGGCGGAGGCCAACATGACGGGGGGGTTGGAAGGGTTAGTTGGGGGGAGGAGTATTTAGATTAAGGGGTCTATATAGGGAGGTGGTTACAGGCCTCAGGTCAGTTTCCCGCCTTTAGAAAAACTGTCCCGCCCTCCCTCCCTGTATTTTGTGATTGTTAATTCTATAGTGTTTTTCGGGTCATGGCGGCTCGGGGTGGGGGAGTCCTTGAAGTCGGTTGGAAATTGGTTTTGGAGACTCTGGATAGGGTCTCCTCTGTCTGGAATTACGTTGATGGTGATCTGGTGAGATGTGGACGGGGAGTTCCGCAGGAGTGGGCGGATCCCCGAGGAGGTGGGTGAGCAGCATATCATGGTGTGCGTTGGTGCTCCTGAGCCTGTGGGGTAACGGCTGGGAGCAACATGATGGGTGTTGTTCACAACAATTTTGGGTTAATTCACCAAGATCTTTGTGGCTTCAAGGACTCATCCTCAATGTTAAATTATTATTTGGTATTTTTGTTAATGTTTGTGTATTTAATAAAAGGCTGCTGTGGCCATTACAACTCCAAATAATTTGGGCTCTGTGTATTTGTGAGCGGCGTATTGGAGTGGGTATTTTACTGGTTGTGTGGTATAGGTGAAGGTTAAGTTAGACTCCCCGCAGGTAAGCGACTTGACAATACCAACGTCAAGACACATCTCAAGTTTCCTGTCGACGCCGGGGCAGTCTTGAGCCTAGGACCTGGAAGAGGTAATGCGTGCCATATCTCTGTCTACCCTGTGAGAAAGATGTCAGCTGGGTCACAGCAAAAGGAAAGGATGGTGAGCTGCAGGGAAATTGTTATGCTGGATAGGAATACCATAGAAACTGGGGAGCAAACAAGCGCAATAGGGTTTTAACTGGAAACAAGGTAGAATTATAATAGGGGTGTGAACTCACCCGTTAAAGTTGCACATTAGCAACATATTACACACATGAATCAGCTGCAGCAAGACATGAGTCAGCAGACCGAAGTGATATCATTGAAAAAAGGTGAAGTGTCTAAATCTGCGCTGCTGAAGAATCCAGGATACCGATGGTTTCTTTAAAAGTTTGATTCAAAACAGGTTTAAAAGTCAACGCGTTTCAAAGTCAGTCCAGACTTCTTCCACAGTACACAAACCATATATACAGACCGTTTTTTCTTCCTTTATTTAAAAGAGCTGAAGAAAACAGGAAAAGAAAAAGAGGATTTTCTTGTGAAATCGTATAAAATGTTTATCCATTGCATTTATTGTTGCTTAACTTTTACAATTTTATCAAAAATCTATATAAAACTTCCTTCTCACCCCCACTGGAGGTTGTCCTTGTTGTCCTTTCTCATTCTCGGGTCCTTTACCAGAGGCCTGAGAGTTTGAGGGTTCGGCACAGGATCTTAGCTGTTCCCAGCATTGCGCTTTTCTGGACGGAGAGCTCAGATGTTGCTCCTGGGATCTGTTGTAGCCATTTTCCCAACTTAGGGGCCTGCTCCTTTCACCACTGGGATCACTGTTGCCTTTACCTTCCACATCTTCTCCAGTTCTCCTTTGAGGCCCTGGAATTTCTCCATCTTCTCATATTCCTTCTTTCTGATGTTGCTGTTACTTGGCACTGCCACATCTATTATCATTGCTATCTTCTGACCCTTGTCTACTATTGCAATGTCTGGTTGGTTAGCCAACACCTGATTATCCATCTGGATCTTGAAGTCCCACAGGATTTTAGCCCTTTCATTCTCCACCACTTTTTCTGGCGTCTCCCACCTGGACTTAGGAGGACTTAGCCCATATGCTGTGCATATTCCTTTATACAATTCCTGCATACATTCCTGTATACAATTCCGGCTACTTAGTGCCATTCGGTATACGCTGTTCCAGCTTGCATTTTGCATCCTGCCACTATGTGTTGGACTGTTTCTGAGGTTTCTTTGCATAGTCTGCACCTTGGGTCTTGTCTTGTGTGGTAGATTCCTGCTTATATGGATCTGGTACTTAGTGCTTGCTCTTGTGCCGCTATGATTAGTGCCTCTGTGCTGTCTCGGAGTCCAGCTTTCTCCAGCCATTGGTAGGATTTCTCCATGTCAGCCACCTCCATTATCTGTCGATGGTACATCCCATGCAGAGGCTTGTCTTGCCATGGTGCTTCATGCTCCTGTTCTTCCTTCCAGATCTGTTGTTGCTGCCTTATAGGTATTCTCTCAGCATCTCATCTTTTGGTATATATACATGGGAGACTAGAAGCTGCCACATCCCGATCGGCTCTGCTACATACCGGCGATGATCAGATTGCCTGCATGTAGCTGTAAGGTTCTATGTATAAATTCCTGAAACTCAGTTTGTTCGTCAGCCATTTTACTTTCTGTCTTGCTGCAGCTATCTTGCCCTCAGTCAAAATGGAGTTTCCAGCTTGCATGTTCCCGCCCTGATTCTCTCCTTTGCTTCTTAAGCAGCCACAGCTGAGCAATCAGTGCTTCAGAATCTAGCCTGCAGTGAACCTGTGACTTGACTCCTGTAAGCCTTGGACCTTGTACTCCAGCTATTCCTACTGAGGAACTCTGAAGCACTTGTGGACTCTGAACCCTGCTCTTTGAAAGACCCACGTTTGCATGGACTTACGGTAACAGAGAAGAAGATCCTGAATCTGTATTGGAGAGTGATTGCTGAGCTTGGATTACTCTGGCCTGCTGTGTCTCCTGTTTCTGTGTCTGCAAACTGTGTGACTATTTCTGCCAACTTGTATGAAGTAATACAGGACTTTTCTATATCAAACCTGTGTCTCATGTATGTTCATCGCACCCAAGCACAAGACGCTATATGAACTGTACTACATACATTACAAGATTCTGAAGCCAAAACGTTAGTGTCTGCTGGGTCTGGAAGGCTGTGTCTGCTGTACTGTGGATATCAGACGTCCGGTTGTACTTTCTGTGATGACAGTGGTTGTGACTTCTCACAACCATTCCAGGTGAGCAATTCCCTTAAGTTTTTTCTTTTTGCAGTGTTACCACAGGTGAACACTATTGTTTTTTTTTTTTTCCTTTCTTTTCTCTTTTTTGTCTGCTGTAACTCTGGATATCAGATGTCTGGTTGAAACTTTCTGTGATGATAGTGGTTGTGACTTCTCACAACCATTCCAGGTGAGCAGTTCCCTTAATTTTTTTTTTCTCTCTGCAGTGTTGCCACAGGTGAACACTATTGTTTTTTTTTTCTCTCCTCTTCTTCCAGTAATCCTGTCTTAAAAGATCTGGAAAATGGAGGCCCGCATAAAGGAACTTTGCGGAGTGACTGATAATATCCTTGCAGATTTGCAGAATATAAAGACCCGTTTTACAAATCTACAGGACCTCAATAATCACAATTTGCAAGTGGTTGGACAGACTACCCAGGATTTGCGAGCCAGGTTTGAGGTTCTAGAGGGGCGAGTCCAGGCTCCTGCCGTAGCCCCGAGTGCTGGGATTCCCAAGTTGCCCCCTTTTCGTTTTGGCGGTGAACGTGAGAAATTCAGGGGATTTATTAATCAATGCAATTTTTTTTTTTCTGCACATGCTTCACAATTTCCCACTGAACGATCTAAGGTGCTTACTATAATTATGTTGCTTACCAACAAGGCTTTAATGTGGGCAAACCCTCTGATTGAGACTGAGGATGATTGTTTGAATCACCTTGATGATTTTATTTCAGCCATGGGGCAGGTGTTTGATGACCCCAATCGAGGTGCAACAGCTGAAGCAGCCATGTTAGCTTTGCGCCAAGGTAAGCACTCGGTAGCTGAATATGCCTTGGATTTCAGGAGATGGGCCCTTGATACCACCTGGGACAGTTCCGCCAAAAAATCTATTTTTCGAAAGGGGTTATCTCCACTGATTAAGGATGAACTTGCTCGTGCCGACCCTCCCACTGCGTTAGGTGACTTTATTAACTACTGCATCCGTATTGATACTCGTCTGACTGAACGCAGGCAAGAGAGATGGTTCGAAAGCAATCGTACTAACCTTTTCCTACCTTCCTCTCCAGCTAAGGAACCTTTGAGTAGGATTACACGGGAACCTGAACCTGAACCCATGCAGGTAGACTCTTTACAACGACGGGTTAGTGATGCACGCAAGGAACATCGTTTTAAGGAGAATCTATGTTTCTATTGTGGTAAGTCAGGGCACTTCATTATAAACTGCCCCAGCCGTTCTCGTAAGACTACTGCAGCACTCATTCATTGTGAGTGTTGCGAGAGGGGATCTGTCAGGTCCGAGCCTCAGGCTCCAGAGAGATCTGCAGCAACAGATCTTGATTTCTCGGACTTAAACTCCGTTACCTCTGAGGACGTTGACTGTGTAAACGCTGCCATTTTTCAAGTTTCCTCAGCGGTGTCCCAGCTGAGTTGTAAGAAAAACAATTCTCATTGCTTTCTTTCCATCAAACTCTGGGTTGACTCAGCTTGGGTGTCTAGCTCTGCTATGATCGACTCAGGGGCAAGTGGAAATTTTATGGATGTCTCCTTTGCTCTGAAACAGGGAATACGTTCAGTGAAGAAGGCTACTCCAGTACAGATGGAAACTGTGGATGGCTCCCTGCTGACCTCTGGACCAGTGGATCAGGAAACAGAGCCTTTGAGGTTCTTATGGGTAAAGATCATCAAGAGAAACTGTCCTTTATGCTTATCTCTTCTCCCCACTTTCCCATTATTCTAGGGCTACCATGGCTGCAGGCTCAGAATCCTACCATTAACTGGGAGACCAAGGAATTACACTTTCCAGAGAAACAGATGAGTCCAAAAGTTTCAGCTTGCTCTGTTCCTAAAGGAATCATGTCAGTCCCTGAACTACCAGCTGTATACCAGGACTATGTGGATTTATGTGACAAGAAGAACGCTGACCAGCTTCCTCCTCACCGTCCATATGATTGTCCAATTGAATTATTGCCTGGAGCAGAGATACCTTTTGGTAAGATCTACCCCCTGGCGGGGCCCGAGCTAAAGGCTTTAAAGGATTACATAGATGAAAATCTAGCCAAGGGCTTCATACGCCCCTCTTCATCTCCTGCAGGTGCACCCATCTTCTTTGTAAAGAAGAAAGATGGATCTCTGAGACCATGCGTAGACTATAGGGAACTCAATAAGGTTACTATTAGAAACCGTTATCCATTGCCTTTAATCCCTGAGTTATTGGAGAGAGTGCGACATGCCAAAATTTTTTCTAAACTAGATCTTCGTGGGGCCTATAACTTAGTCCGTATTAGACCTGGGGATGAATGGAAGACTGCATTCAGGTCACGCTATGGACACTTTGAATATCTAGTTATGCCTTTTGGTCTGAGTACCGCCCCAGCCACTTTCCAACACTTGGTGAATGACATCTTCAGGGATCTCCTAAATACATTCGTGGTAATTTATTTGGATGATATTCTAATTTTTTCTAACTCCACAGAGGAACATCATGGACATGTGAGAATGGTCTTGGAACGTCTAAGACAAAATCATCTTTACATCAAACTTGAAAAGTGTGAATTCCATAGGACTGAAATTCAATTTCTGGGGTATGTACTGTCTACACAAGGAATTAGTATGGATGGAAGCAAAACCCAAGCCATCAAGGATTGGCCAAGTCCTAGAAATGTGAAGGAGGTACAGCGCTTCATCGGGTTTGCCAACTTCTATAGACGTTTCATTAGAAATTTCTCTGAGGTAGTGTCACCTATCACTCAACTTACCCGGAAAGAGTCTAGGTTTTCCTGGACTCCCCAAGCCCAGGAAGCATTTTCCCGTCTAAAAGATAAATTTACCACTGCACCTATCCTAGTACATCCCAACCCCGAGCTTGCCTTCATAATAGAGGTGGATGCTTCAGACTGTGCCGTTGGAGCTATACTCTCTCAGAGAACAGGTGAGAAGAATGTCTTGCATCCCTGTGCTTTCTTTTCCCAGCAGTTGTCTTCGGCTGAGAGGAACTACGATGTGGGCAATAGAGAGTTGTTGGCCATTATTGCCGCCTTCAAAGAATGGAGACACCTTCTTCAGGGAGCTGCACAGCAAATAGTCGTCCTGACAGACCATCGTAACCTTGAGTTTATCAGGTCGGCTAAGTGCCTGACTCCTCGCCAGGCTCGCTGGAATCTTTTCTTAAACCAATTTAATTTTATCATCTCTTATAGACCAGGATCGCGCAATGGAAAGGCTGATGCACTCTCTAGGATTTACTCAGCAGAGACACGTCCAATTACTCCTCCTAAGACTATTCTTCCTGACTCTAGATTCCTAGGAGTAATTCATAATCAAGACCTACTTAAGGACATCAAGGAAGCATACCATGCGGATTCCTTTTTGGCACAACCCCCAAGGGACGTAAGTCTTGTCTTTAAGAATGGTGTGTGGATTCAGGGACAACGCCTGTATATTCCTGAAACAGTCAGATTGAGAGTATTGCAACTCATTCACGATTCCAAGATAGCTGGGCATAGAGGAATTCTAAAGACACAGGAATTTCTTTCTCGTTTCTTTTGGTGGCCCACTTGCAGGAAGGATGTTTTGAATTATGTCACTTCATGTGAGGTCTGTGCAAGATGCAAAACACCTCGCTCCTCACCAACTGGTCTGTTACAGCCTCTTCCCACCCCGTCCCGCCCGTGGGGATCCATTTCTATGGACTTCATTGTGGAGTTACCAACCTCTCAGGGGAAGAACACCATTCTAGTGGTGGTTGACCGTCTAACAAAGGCAGCTCATTTTATCCCTTGTGTCGGCTTACCCACTGCAAAACAGACATCAGATTTGATGATTAAAGATGTGTTTCGCTTACATGGAGTACCGGATGAGTTATTTCGGATCGAGGGGTGCAATTCACTTCTAGGTTTTGGCAAAATTTCTGTGCAGCATTGGACATTAAAGTAAACCTTTCTTCTGCTTTTCATCCCCAGACTAATGGACAGACCGAACGAACCAATCAAACCCTGGAGCAGTATCTCCGCTGCTTTATCTGCCACCTACAGGATGATTGGGTGGATCTACTTCCATTAGCTGAGTTCTCGTATAACAACTCTCAGAGTGCCTCCACTAAACAGTCTCCTTTTTACTCTAATCTAGGTTATCATCCTAACATTCTACCACGATTTCCCATAGAAACGCCTTTACCAGCAGTGGCTGAAAGAATCACGTCTTTACAGAAGAATATGGATCTTCTAAAGGAAAATCTGGAATCGGCTCAAGAAAGGTACAAGAAAGCAGCAGATAAATTTCGTAAACCTGCACCAGCTTTCAAGGTAGGAGACTTGGTCTGGCTGTCAACCAGAAATCTTAAGTTAAGGATTCCATCGTCTAAGTTGGGACATAAGTACATTGGACCCTATAAAATCAGTAAAATTATAAGTGCCGTTGCTTGTCGTCTTCAACTGCCCAGAACTATGAGAATCCACCCTGTCTTTCATGTATCCCTACTAAAGGCTGCGACACCCAATACGTTTCCTGGACGTTCCTCTCCTTGCCCTGACCCAGTGCTAGTCGATGGTCAGGAAGAATTTGTGGTGGAAAGGATTTTAGATTCCAGGTTGTATAGAAATCAGTTACAATATCTGATTAAATGGCAGGGCTACCCAGTGGAGGACAACTCATGGGAACCGGTCAATAACGTTAATGCTCCTCGCTTGCTCCGTCAGTTTCATCAGAGGTACCCACACAAGCCTGGTCTGAGGTCATCCGGAGGTTGTCCTTAAGGGGGGAGTAATGTAAGGTTCTATGTATATATTCCTGAAACTCAGTTTGTTCGTCAGCCATTTTACTTTCTGTCTTGCTGCAGCTATCTTGCCCTCAGTCAAAATGGAGTTTCCAGCTTGCATGTTCCCGCCCTGATTCTCTCCTTTGCTTCTTAAGCAGCCACAGCTGAGCAATCAGTGCTTCAGAATCTAGCCTGCAGTGAACCTGTGACTTGACTCCTGTAAGCCTTGGACCTTGTACTCCAGCTATTCCTACTGAGGAACTCTGAAGCACTTGTGGACTCTGAACCCTGCTCTTTGAAAGACCCACGTTTGCATGGACTTACGGTAACAGAGAAGAAGATCCTGAATCTGTATTGGAGAGTGATTGCTGAGCTTGGATTACTCTGGCCTGCTGTGTCTCCTGTTTCTGTGTCTGCAAACTGTGTGACTATTTCTGCCAACTTGTATGAAGTAATACAGGACTTTTCTATATCAAACCTGTGTCTCATGTATGTTCATCGCACCCAAGCACAAGACGCTATATGAACTGTACTACATACATTACAGTAGCTGAATACCTCACCCATGTCATGCCAACCCATCGGTGACCCGCGATCACGTGACGGGGGGGTCACCGATGGGCAGATTTCCGGCAAGTTTACTGGAAGTGCATGTTAAATGATGCTGTCAGAGTTTGACAGCGGCATTTAACGGGTTAATAGCCGTGGGTGGATCGTGATTCCACCCGTGGCTGTTCCAGGCACATGTCAGCTGATCAAAACAGCTGACATATGCTGGGAAAGATGTGGGCTCACCACCGGAGCCCACATCAAGGAAGGGTGTCCGATATCGGCGTACTATTACGCCCAATGTCTGAAAGGGGTTAGATAAAATAATATATAAAAAAGAAAAGTTATAAATAACAACGATATTCACAGTCATCTATTGATCATAGGTTCCAGGTACCATATCTAATGAAATAAAAGTGCTCCTCATATTTGATTTTTTTAAATTAATTTTTTAATTTCCTGGACTCTCATTTTATTTATTGATTTTATTGGTTCATTTGATTTAATTATCTCATAATCAGATTTGCACCTTACAAACATAGTTATTAAGAATTTTTCTTTAGTAGAACTTTTTTTTAATTTAATCATATATATATTTAAATAGATTTTTGATACCATTTTAAAAGTTGTGCAACAGTAAACGCAACGGATAAACATTTTAAATTATTTCACAAGAAAACCCACTTTTCTTTTCCTATTCTCTTTGTCTTCAGCTCTTTTAAATAAGGGAAGAAAAAAATGAACTTTGACATGTCAGGTGTCTCTTTGGCACCGTTTTTTTTTTTGCTAAACCATGTGTATAAATATGTTCACCTTCCACTATCTGTTTATATATGTATTTGTCCTGAGGAAGAGGTCTGGAATGACTTTGAAACGTATTGACTTTGAAATCTGTTTTGAGTAAAACTTTTAAAGAAGCCATTGGTATCCGGGATTCTTCAGCTGCGCAGATTTAGACACTTCACCTTTTTTCAAGTATATCATGCCGGATAGAAAGCTCCTGGAACCAACAGAAGATGTTGAGGTCGGGCAGGTCAGGAAGAATGGAGTAATGAACTGATAACACTCAGGCCCAAAGAAACAAAACCAACAAGGGACTCTGTCTCAATATGTATGTCGCAATTGCTTGTATCAGTATTACACAGTATGGGCTCACACTCATTTGCGAGAAAAACGGACGAATGCAATCCGATAAAAAAAATCGGATTGCACTCTGACCAATGTTATTCAATGGGTTACATCTCATCTGTGATTTTTTTCTCAGGTGAAATCGAACTGAGAAAAAAAATCACAGCGTGCTGGAATTTGCTGAATATCTCGGATGAGACTCACTAATGCAAGTCAATTGGGTGCAAGAAAACAAACGCACAGCACTCGGGCCATGGGTATGCAATCCGTTTTACAGATACCTTACCATTCTGTGGCATAGAACACTGTAAATGGTCCTGTAAATGATTGTAGAATAATAGTTCCAGAGAAAAAAAATGCATTGCATACAGATTGCATACGCATGTTCCTATTAAAAAATCACATGCCACTTGCATTGTACTCGCATGACACTTGTCCGTTTGTTCGATCCTGATATCAGAACTTTTTTTTCTCACATATGGGTATGAGCCCTATAGCTAAAGCTGTTAAACCGAACTCATGGTCTCCTGTTATCTCTGTACAGTAGATGCAGCTATATCTGATCCCATGGACGGGGAAATGACCAGAACTCCTCAACTACAACTAAAGACAAACTTGAAAAAAAACACACACATCTGCCTGACTCCTGTTTAGAAGAGGGATTTCAGGGCAACCAGCACTCAGCAAGCCATCCCTGTACCCCTCCTTCAGAAACACGTCACCACGTCTGCATTTTTCACCCACTTCTGGTTTTGGTTTAAAAATACTAAGGTAAAAAACTCATCCGCCGTACATGTATGCAGCAAATCAGAAGCGGTTGTATGGAGCAAAATCGTAGACGCACGGCCAGGATCTGCCTCAAACAGCTCTGCCCATGGCTGATAACCTGTTAAATGCTGCTGTAATTCTTAAACAGCGACATTTACAGCATGTGGCCTGGGGGGATGTACAGTTCCATGCGACCATAAACCCGTGAAGAGATTGCAGGTCCATAATGGGTAGTGATGGCCACCCAGGGTCTGGTAAAGACCCTCCACACACCCATGACTGCCATCATGGAGCTCCTTTTAAACCCAGCCTCAAGCTATGCTTCAAAGGAGACCGTGATTTTTACTATGTACAGAAATACAGTATGTTTGTTTTTTTAGTAAATTATGATGATCACAGATTGTAGTCCTCTGAGGAAACTAACAAATGTATCAAAATGTCAAAAAAAAGTTTTCAAGCATATTTTAAAAAATGTAAAAAAAAATAACCATAAACCTCTGTATCACTCCAATTTTTCCCCCATTAAAAAATAAAAAACCCTTATATGGTATCACTGCGTCCATAAAAGTCTGATCTATGAAAATATAACATTAATGAACATTAATGAACCTGATTGATAAACACAGGGAAAAAGTCAAACAGCAAAATTTTGATTACAGCAATGCCACAAATCAAATAAGGGGAGATCGAAAAGTTGTGCTCGCCCCGCAAAAAATACTGATAGAAAAATGAAACCGTTACAAGGTTACAATTTTTTTCCCATTTACCGGTACATTATGTGGTAAAATAGGTGTCATTTAAAAGTACAACTCATCCAGCAAAAAAAAAAAAAGCCCTGGTACGAAGCGAAGGATGAAATGAAAATGCAAACACACGCCAGATTTCATACAGGACATATTTTTATTTCTGGCAAGGTGACATGTTCTCAGGTTCAAAGAACTGAATGTAACTAGCAGCATAGACTGGGAAGATGAAGTACTCTGAACTATGAACACGTTGTTAATTAACCTTTTCTCAATTCAATTGAATTTTTCTGTGTTCACTTGTGGCACAAAGCAGTAAATCCTGGTCCTCTTCCCTGGTTTTAAATGTCCTCAGGTTGAAGCCTTCACCCATGTCCCTGACAGCATCCAAAGGCAAATTTGAGGATTCCATCTCCAGTGCTGTACGATCAGGTTTGCTGCTTTGTCGGAGATGCACAGAGACACTCTTACAAAGTTACCAAAACCACAACAGAACCTATTGGTCAAATTGATCCTTTAGACTCCAGTGGTATCTGATGTGCACTGGTACCGGTCATGAACAGAAACCAGAGCACATGTGTGGACAGCGCTTAATATACATAGCGTTTAGTTTTTTTTAGGATATCCTAATGGAAGAAGTAACACTGGGTTTGTAAGGTGCCGAAGGGAGGTAGCCATGGACGAGATGCTGCTCCACAACACTCTGGCACTTTACAGGAAAATTGTCTCCCAGTCCCAAAGTGCTGTCTAATGTGGGGTGCATCATACTCACATATAGGCCGCAGGCCTCAGCTGTCTCAAGGTCTCCATCTTCGAGAGCAGACGCACATGACTCAGGGGACACACAGTTCATTTCAGCACACATAAGTTTATTAGACAGTTCTAGTTCATCAGCTTGTAACACACTGTATCGGGCACAGCACTTCTCATTTCTTGTTTCCTTAATACAGCACATTACTGTCCATACCTCCTCGACTATCTCTACGTCTACTGTCAGCCCCAAGGATTTCCCATCCGGTTCCCCAGTACACCCGGAATCTGTTCCCTTCCCTTAATGTGGTTCCACATCCATCTCCCTCTGTACGCCAAAGGATAAGGCACTCTTCGTAGTGCATGTATCGAGCCTTGAGTGCCGGACATTGCAGGAATGTCCACAAGGGATTCCAGTAAGGCTTCCCACTTGAACAATAGATTCTTACTGGCACTAGTAGCCCACTGCACTTGAACTTGGTTACTGTTCATCCCTATCTGGTCTGCTATCAGGAAGTAGTCCCTTTTTACTGGGACTTTCCCCTCTTACTATGGGCTAGTCTCTAACATTAACCATATCTATCCCTACAACTGTAGAGTTGGAGTATTTAAACAGTACTGTGACATTTCATGTCTCTAAATATCCTGATAGTACACCTGGCTTATTAAAGTTAAAAATTAATAACTTACAAGGATTACGGACAAATAAGTAAATACTATGTATAATTCATTTGTCACAGCCTGTTGACAATAAAGAAAAATCCTCAAGGTACTCCACAAAGACGTGAGAGGGGACAAGACAAGGAGGGGTAAAGTGATGGGTCTTATGTATTGATCTAAATATGTTTATAAGATTAAATGAATCAATAAATATAGGTAATCAGATAGACCCCTATGCTGCGAAAGCAGACATGAAAAAGAAAAAATCATCAATGGGTTATTGAGAACAACTGTCCTTCAGGAAAATGTGACCACCCAGGCAGTAGACGAGAAATATATAAATAATAAAAAGATGCTATGTGCAATTTTACCTTATGACAAAATGTAAGTGGTATCCAGGATTAGCGATCAGCCAAGTGTCCCGTCACCCCGACGCGCGTTTTGCCTCCAGCTTCTTCCGGCCATGCCCCCCTAAGTTATTAATTTTTAACTATAATAAGCCAGATGTACTATAAGGATATTTAGAGACATGGAATGTCACAGTACTGTTTAAATACTCCATCTACACCAGCGGATCTATTTTATCCTTGCTTTATATTTTTTTTCACCTATTAGCGTCCCCTATATAAGATTTTTGCTTGTTTTGTTACTGGTTTTTACTCATTTGTGGTTCAATAAAAATAACTTTTTATCATGGATCGCTTCTCCACTTGATCCTTAGTACATTTAGCTAGTACCATTAAAAATATTATTGGATATTAGTGTTTAACTATACAAAATATATACCTAAAACCAGATGAAACTGTTTATATTATAAATACACCACACAGAGAGATTGGTGTCTTCAGGGGCAGGAACGGTCAACACCCTTACAGGCTCACACCACATCCTCGGCCTCATACAGCACTCCTTCAAGGGCTTCATTGAAGCAGAGTCTAAAATATGAAGCTTTTTACTTTGTTGCCCTTTCTTGCTAAAAAGACAAGCACAACCAAAAAGCAAATCAAACAAATTCTAAAGTTTTGTGTTTTAGACTCGATTTGCCTGATTGAAGTCAATGAGTCCATCAGGCTCAGGCTGAACATCTAAATATTTTTTTTCAGGCATTCAGATAAAAGTCCTGCCGAAAAGAGGTGGGAAAGTGTGATCCCAGCCTCATACTGATATGGTATTTACATGGCAAACTTACAATAACATTTTGAACAAGATACAATACAAAGATAAAAGACATAAAACAGCAGGGTATTAAAAAATAGAATAGGGGGTTCCATATAGAAAAAAAATCGCCTTGGAGCTGCTTTAAACCATTGCAACCCCAATTCAGGATGTCATTATTCACTTTAACTGGGCTCAGTTGACCCACATTCTTCGAAAAAACATGGCGCATTTAGAAAAGTTTGGTATAGAATTATTACTTTGCTAAAGTTCTGGTCGAGCAAATGTTGGGGACCTCATCCTACAAAAATACCCAAAACACACAGTTGGACTGGTCCACCAGAGGATTGAGGGATCCCATGGAAGATCCTGGCCCATATGCCAATATTAGAGCAAAATTTATATATTTCAATAGGTTTTCTGCACTGGTGTCTGAAAGAAAATGGGAAAAATAGGTGAGGACACGGGTGCAGAAGCTGTGTACTGTACTGTACATTAAGTACCACATGTGAATGGCATGTCTGCGTCGTGTGTTATATGTGCGATTGGGAAGTAATGTTTAATGTTGAGTGTGCAACATGAGACCTACCATACACATAGATAAGGGGAAAGAGAGCACCAAGTGTCTTAAATATGAGCACTTTGTAAATTATATGTGCACAAGCTGTGTCATTTCTGTGAGTGGCAATTGTGCTGCTTGTATCATACATGTAAGTGGACAGTATGCTGCATATGTCTTATGTATGATTAAGTGTGCATCATGTGCTCTATGTGTAATTGTAAATTGTGCCTGCGAGTGTGCACCTTTTTTGAGTGATGTTTGGCGTGTGTAGAGCAGGACTCGTATGTATGCGCGGCAGAGTGAGGCATGTGTCCTATGTGTGAGCAGTAGACTGTGTCATGTGTCTTATGTCAGAGCGTTAGCATGTGGCATGTGTCCTATGTGTGAGCGGTAGAGTGTAGTATGTGTCCTATGTGTGAGCCTGTAGAGTGTAGCATGTGTCCTATGTGTGGGAGGTAGAGTGTGGCATGTGTCCTATGTGTGGGAGGTAGAGTGTAGCATGTGTCCTATGTGTGGGAGGTAGAGTGTGGCATGTGTCCTATGTGTGGGAGGTAGAGTGTGGCCTATGTCCTATGTTTGAGCAATAAAGTGTGGCACGTGTCCTATATTTGAGCGGTGGTAGAGTGGCATGCGTCTTATGTGTGAGCGGTAGAGTGTGGCATATGTCCTATGTGTGAGCGGTAGAGTGTGGCAGGTGTCCTATGTGTGAGCAGTAGAGAGTGGCATGTGTCCTATGTGTGAGCGGTAGAGTGTGGCATGTGTCCTATGTGTGAGCGGTAGAGAGTGGCATGTGTCCTATGTGTGAGCGGTAGAGAGTGGCATGTGTCCTATGTGTGAGCGGTAGAGTGTGGCATATGTCCTATGTGTGAATGGCAGAGTGTGGCATGTGTCCTATGTGTGAGCGGTAGAGTGTGGCATGTGTCCTATGTGTGAGCGGTAGAGAGTGGCATGTGTCCTATGTGTGAGCGGTAGACTTTTGTCATGTGTCTTATGTTAGAGCGTTAGAGTGTGGCATGTGTCCTATGTGTAAATGGCAGAGTGTGGCATGTGTCCTCTTTGTGAGCGGCAGAGTGTGGCATGTGTCCTATTTGTGAGCAGTAGACTGTGTCATGTGTCTAATGTCAGAGCGTTAGAATGTGGCATGTGTCCTATGTGTGAGCGATAAAGTGTGACGTGTCCTATTTATGACCGGTAGAGTGTGGCATGTGTCCTATGTGTGAGCGGTAAAGTGTGTCATGAGTCCTATGTGTGAGCGGCAGAGTGTGGTATATTTCCTATGTGTGAGCAGCAGAGTGTGGCATGTTTCTTATCTGTGAGCTGTAGAGTGTAACATGTGTCTTATGTCAGAGCGTTGGAGTGTGACATGTGTCCTATGTGTGAGGTATAGAGTGTGGCATGTTTCCTAAGTGTGAGAGGGAGAGTGTGGCATGTGTCCTATGTGTGAGCGGTAGAGTGTGGCATGTGTCCTATGTGTGAGCGGCAGATTGTGGTATATTTTCTATGTGTGAGCGGTAGAGTGTGGCATGTGTCTTATGTCAGAGCGTTGGAGTGTGAAGTGTACTATGTGTGAGCGGTAGTGTGGCATGTGTCCTATGTGTGAGGTATAGAGTGTTGCATGTCTCCTATGTGTGAGCGGCAGAGTGTGGCATGTTTCCTATGTGTGAGCGGTAAAGTGTGGCATGTGTCCTATGTGTGAATGGTAGAGTGTGGCATGTGTCTTATGTGTGAACGGTGGAGTGTGGCATGTTTCCTATGTGTGAGCAGTACAGTGGCATGTGTCCTATGTGTGAGCGGCAGAGTGTGGAATGTTTCCTATGTGTGAGTGGTAGAGTGTGGCATGTGTCTTATGTGTGAACGGTAGAGTGTGGCATGTGTCCTATGTGTGAATGGCAGAGTGTGGCATGTGTCTTATGTGTGAACAGTAGAGTGTGGTATGTTTCCTATGTGTGAGCAGTAGAGTGGGATGTGTCCTATGTGTGAATGGCAGAGTGTGGCATGTGTCCTATGTGTGAGCGGTAAAGTGTGGCATGTGTCCTATGTGTGAATGGCAGAGTGTGGCATGTGTCCTATGTGTAAATGGCAGAGTGTGGCATGTGTCCTATGTGTGAATGGCAGAGTGTGGCATGTGTCCTATGTGTGAGTAGTAGAGTGGCATGTGTCCTATGTGAGAGCGGTACAGTGTGGCATGTTTCCTATGTGTGAGCGGTAGCGTGTGGCATGTGTCCTATGTCTGAGGTATAGAGTGTGGCATATGTCCTATGCATGACCGGTTGTTAGCACCATGCCGGAGTCCTGCTCTGACAGGCAGGGTCTCCGGCATTTCTCTTCACTCACCAATGCTGCGGTCAGTTCTTCCCTTCCCCATGGTCTGCATGTGAGTCGCACTTAGTACCAGGGCTATGGGGTACTCGGCACCGAGCCCATTGATTTCTATGGGAGACGTCACTGGCAGCGGGACTCGGTCCGTGGCCCTGGGCGCTCATACAATGGGGGATATTTACAGGGGATTTGTAGATTTGAATAGTTTGTGACGCCACCTGTGGTTTCTGATCACTTGGACCAGCGCTGCTATAAGGACTTTCACAGGGGATGTTATGGGGCAGCTGGGTGGTAAGTCTCCCACAGGTGAGACTGGTCCCTGGAAGTCTATGGTGATGATGCAGGGTGTAGTAAGAATTCAGTCACA
Organism: Oophaga sylvatica; assembly: GCA_033576555.1. NCBI lineage: Eukaryota > Metazoa > Chordata > Amphibia > Anura > Dendrobatidae > Oophaga > Oophaga sylvatica. The sequence goes on from JARQOD010000004.1 coordinate 27,555,741, forward strand.
CACAATACAGCTTCTTTTCATACCTTTACTGGTAGATGGTTCAAGCAGATCCCGGGGAGCTGGTTGGGGTGGAGAATGCACATTTGGGACAACTGCTGAGCAGGTTAGAGGCCTCCTTTACTTCAATATGTATGTGAGTCCAACTTGCCTGAAGCGAAGTTAACTCTACTATCTCTAGCTTTCTCAATAGCTGACAAGCCCGGCCGACATTGTGGTGGAGCCTTCTATGTTTCTGATTCACAGATGTTGAGAGAACTAAGTCCTTACTTTTGTCTGCGCTTGACTCAAAGTCCTTGTTCCCCCTGACTCCGTTTACGTATTGGCGCTTAGGGCTGCTCTCTGCGACCTGTAGTCCAGATAGCCTCCGGGTATCTTGTTACTATGCTTGAAACACTAGCAACGCTTCGGACCCCGGTGATTTAGTGCAGGTAGTCCAATACCTGATGCACTTCTTTCTGTCTTCTCCACTGCGCCCTTCGCCCTGCTTCCCGCTCTTAACATAAGCACTTGTAGCTTTCAATGATGAGGACAGCTTTCTCTAGAACTCGCTGAGCAGCCCTCAGTATCCTCCAAGTCCAGACTGGACTGACACTGAACTGATCTGTCCGAAGACAGGAACAGATTCCACTACTCTCCCTCCTAGGTTGACTGACTGAACACTGATTGCTACGTGTCACTCCCTTTTATACCCTAGTGGGTGTGTCTGAAAGTGTGAGTGAAGTGAATGGATATCAAGCGTTGCGGTTACCTTCCTGTGCATTCTCCTGGATTATTTGTGTGCCTGGCGTAGCTGGGCCACACATCCCCCCTTGGTTAAACACAGCACTCCCGGGCTGTAAAAGAGAAAAAGAAAACATTTTTTTGTTTTGCATTTGACATAACATTTTTAACTCATCCCATCAGGGAGGTGAGGATTCTTTAACGTTACAATTTGTACATTAGAAGAAATACAAAAATATCAACATATTCTTATTATACAAAACAAATTCTTGTGGAGGACCCGCACCAAAAACCTCCCACGTGGGTCCTGGGTGGGCTGCAGGACTTCTGACTGCAGACCTCACTCTAGGCCACACCATACGGGTTTTTCTTCAGAGGTAATTAGGTAATTAGGTTTTATGTAAAACCAAGATAAGGCACCGTAGTGCAACTATTTACAAAGCAAGTTCTTGGGCTGGCACAGTCCACAGCCACGCAGTCCATTGGCATGGTTAAAAGACATTTCAAGTAATCACATTTCAAATATAATACTGCAATACTATTAACTCTTTAAACTGGTACCCAGCCGGGTATATTATGTAAACATTTCTATACATATCAGTAAAGTGCAAATTCTTGTAAAACTTCTCCAATTTTTCAAACTTTATACAATGGCAGTAAACCCTTTCTGGGTCCTACTGGCTTTTATCTTCCTTACAAATTACAGCGACGTCTTCCACTCCTGGGGCTGGAACGACGCGGTGTTCCTTCGAACGCATGACAAACAAATCATGGCCTGCTATCAGCGTTTGAGTGGCCACAGTTCTCATTCTAACGGTGGACCCAACGGGTACTTCTTTTCTGTAGGACGCCGATTGCGTCGCTGCAGGGGCCACAGTAACTTGCGATGCAGGATGGGTCACAGATTGCGATGCAGGGGGCGACGGAGGTCGAGATGAGTATGCAGGGGGCGATGCTGGGGCACGGCCTGGTGCGGTGAAAGCTTGGGACTGGGACGCTTCGGTATTGTGTACGGTACCGGCGTCGGGGACGGGGTCACTGACGATGGAGACGTTCAGGGCATACCACCCCTTCAAACCCCAGTGACGTGTGTAGCTCACTATGTCCCCATTTATCAGGTCCCTCCCAGGATGACCGATGGGCAAGTGGGACTCCACGTCCCGGCGGCTCACAAAGACCCCAGCATAGAGGCCCGGCTCGCGGATAAAGCCCCAGCCCTTGCGGAGCTGAAACTCGGTGACGCACCCCTGCCGCCGCGGTTCCCGTCGGGTACCTTTATCTCGGCGGACGGTTTCTTTATCAGCGAAGAACCTTTCATGCCATTCCTGTCGGTCTCGCTGTACCTTTCTCTCTTCCTCCTGCTGCTGTCTCACTTTCTCGCAGTGTTGCCAAGCATTTCCGGTTTGGAGGTCGTAAGTCACGTCGTCCAGACGCTCCATTTCATCCCAGTCGATTTCCGGCAACGATGGCTGGGACCCCTCCGGTGATCTTACCGGGGAACCGTAACCTGCTTCGGCCTCCTGGCCTGGCGGGCACTCCGGAACGGGCAGGACCTCCTCAGCCTCCTTCTCCTCCACCTCTGCCTTGGTGGGATCAGGTACAGCACTTTTGGGGGCAGCCTCCAGTCTCTCTTTAGCCTTCCTCAGCAGGGAACTTGGGAAATCAGGAGACGGCGTTATGCTTGTGGGAGAGAGCACTGCGTCCCACAGCAGCCGCTGTGTCTGGGCACGCCAGCGTCTCTCCGTCTCCTGTAGATCTGCATGACGCTGGATCATTCTTTTTAGCGCCGCATTTTCCTTCTGCAGCTCCAGCATAGCGGGGTCAGTGTCCCGATCTGGGGACAGCTCCGGCACAGGTAGTAAATCTTCCGGTAAGCAGGGTTTGTATGCCTCCGGTCCTCTGCACAGATTCTCCTGTCCTTCCGCCATCTCTTCCCAGGCCAGACTGTAGTTTCCATCAGGAACAGTCCGGTCTCTTCCATGGAGGCGGGATTTGCGTCTCCTCCTTTTTGCATAGAAGATGAAGAGGAGGCGGATTTCCTTAGCAGTGGGGCAGGATCGCACATTATAGTAGCATTTTGAGAGGGCGGCCATATCTTTCGCGCCACAGGGGGGGTACACGCCCACGAATGCACGCCCACCTTCTTCACCAGCGCCTCAGGGCGCCAATATGGCGGTAAAATGGCGGTATTTGGCGCCAAACACAGCAAACAGTCTTTTTCACCAAACAGTTCAATAGGCACACAGGACTCACAATTGCAAGCTTCGCATCCTGTTCGTGACGCCAGAAGATGAGTCGCACTTATACCAGGGCTATGGGGTACTCGGCACCGAGCCCATTGATTTCTATGGGAGATGTCACTGGCAGCGGGACTCAGTCCGTGGCCCTGGGCGCTCATACAATGGGGGATATTTACAGGGGATTTGTAGATTTGAATAGTTTGTGACGCCACCTGTGGTTTCTGATCACTTGGACCAGCGCTGCTATAAGGACTTTCACAGGGGATGTTATGGGGCAGCTGGGTGGTAAGTCTCCCACAGGTGAGACTGGTCCCTGGAAGTCTATGGTGATGATGCAGGGTGTAGTAAGAATTCAGTCACACACAATACAGCTTCTTTTCATACCTTTACTGGTAGATGGTTCAAGCAGATCCCGGGGAGCTGGTTGGGGTGGAGAATGCACATTTGGGACAACCGCTGAGCAGGTTAGAGGCCTCCTTTACTTCAATATGTATGTGAGTCCAACTTGCCTGAAGCGAAGTTAACTCTACTATCTCTAGCTTTCTCAATAGCTGACAAGCCCGGCCGACATTGTGGTGGAGCCTTCTATGTCTCTGATTCACAGATGTTGAGAGAACTAAGTCCTTACTTTTGTCTGTGCTTGACTCAAAGTCCTTGTTTCCCCTGACTCCGTTTACGTATTGGCGCTTAGGGCTGCTCTCTGCGACCTGTAGTCCAGATAGCCTCCGGGTATCTTGTTACTATGCTTGAAACACTAGCAACGCTTCGGACCCCGGTGTCCGGTGATTTAGTGCAGGTAGTCCAATACCTGATGCACTTCTTTCTGTCTTCTCCACTGCGCCCTTCGCCCTGCTTCCCGCTCTTAACATAAGCACTTGTAGCTTTCAATGATGAGGACAGCTTTCTCTAGAACTCGCTGAGCAGCCCTCAGTATCCTCCAAGTCCAGACTGGACTGACACTGAACTGATCTGTCCGAAGACAGGAACAGATTCCACTACTCTCCCTCCTAGGTTGACTGACTGAACACTGATTGCTACGTGTCACTCCCTTTTATACCCCTAGTGGGTGTGTCTGAAAGTGTGAGTGAAGTGAATGGATATCAAGCGTTGCGGTTACCTTCCTGTGCATTCTCCTGGATTATTTGTGTGCCTGGCGTAGGTGGGCCACACACATGCTTCCAGCCGGTCCTCTAGCCATGTCTTTAGGGCACGGGTGCGTGCACTCCCGCCCTCTTAAAGGGTCAGCGTGTGCACTTGCTTATTCCTCCGCAGCCAATAGCTTTGGGACATTATGTAAATATTGCCTGATCAACCATCCTGTTACGCAGTCTAAGTTGTGTAAGGTTGCATACCAGTCCGTGCTGCACTCTACTGTAGATCCTGCCTGCTGCACTCTACTGCAGATCCTGCCTGCTGCACTCTGATGCAGATCCTGCCTGCTGCACTCTGATGCAGATCCTGCCTGCTGCACTCTGATACAAACACTGTCTGCTGTACTCTGATACAAACTCTGTCTGCTGAACTCTGATGCAAACTCTGCGGCACTCTAATGTGAACTGTCTGCTGGTTCTAAATGATGCTACTTACCCATAGTAGAAGAGGATCAAATTAGCCCGCCACCCAGGGGCGTACATAGAAATCATGGGGCCCCATAGCAAAAGTCTGAATGGGGCCCCCCCAAAAAAAAAAACAGGTGCTCTTAACTCCACACACACCTGCAGTGCATGCAGGGCCCCCTACACCCTCCACAGTGCGTGCAGCCGGGCCCCCCTCCCTAAGGTGCAAAGTGCAGTCAGAGCCATTGTAAATGTAAAGTGCCAGCACAGTGAGGGGACACATTTAACAAAAAAAAAATCGACCCCCAGCCAGGCTCACCATCTTGTGTGTGCAGTGGCGTAGCAACTGTTTGTGGGGCCCAGGGCGGCTGAAAAATTTGCCGCCCCTTTGGTCATTGATAATCCTGAAGCATTCACCATTACAACCAAAAAAAGGCTCAAAGTAAATACCTTTCACCTGTAAAATCAGCATGGCAAAAATACACACTGCAAAGCAGCAACACACAGTATGGACTTGTGTTTATGATGTGCTTTATCCTCCTTGGACAAAAAGGACTTCTTTAGGCTTGGCTCACATTTATACAGTGCAGTCTGCTGGACAAATATGTCTGAATTGCAAAAAAAAAATGGTATTCAGACGTATATGGAGGCATACACAAACCATAATGGGCAACACGTAGTGTAAAAGAAATGTTCTTCTGACTATGTTTTGCCCTGATCACGTTGTATTGTGGGAAAAAAACATAATTGACCAAAGGTACGCGTTTTTAATGTGGGGTGAAAAAAAGTTTATTCCTCTGGACACCTCCTCACAGAACTGATGCCAAAATGGAGTGGGATGGGACTGTTGACACCAGTAAAACTAGATGGAAAAAAAATGATTCTTTTTAAGTAAAAAAACATATAGAGACAAAGATGGAAGTACGATATCTATCAAATGTACTTGTTTAAATTTGTAGGTTGATGCATGGCATACGTTTTAATGTATACGTCCAACGCATTAAGTCTGCAGGCGTATAAATGTGAACCTAGCCTGACGGAACATGCTGCATAGTGTGCTCCGATGTAAGAAGTGTGGTACCTAATCTGACAGCAGGTACAAGCAATGCCCATCATTCATGGCATCATATAAGACAGGTAGACGGATGTCATATCTTTGTATATGAAATGATTGGAATATGTAAGCTATGCAAAGTTCCAACATGTGTACAAACTACAAGACACATTTTATCACAGGTAAGGGGACACAGAAATGCTGCACACAATATCTTCCATAACATCTGCAGAACTTCCACTCTCAGGCACCTCATGAGCTCAGCACGCCCCATGTAATTGCTGTCTCCCAGGTGCATGCCTCTGGGGTGAAGGAGCAGAATAAATTAGTAACATTTATTGGCTGCACCATGATTTCCAGGGCATTGCACATTTTTAGTATTGCATGAACATGCATTGTTGCACACCTTGACAGTGAAGTTGGTGGTGGGACATAGACTGGACATGGTCTTACCTACAGCTAGGAAGCATCATCCTGCCTGGTGGTGGTACAGGGGTTAAATCACATGAAACCAGCTCTAATGGAGAAGCATTGTGAGGAGTACAGAAGGTGGCTGCAGTGCATGCAGGGCCCCCCTCCTCCACAGTGCCTGCAATCAGGACCCCCTCACTCCCTAAGGTGCAAAGTGCAGCCAGAGGCTAGCCATTGTAAATGTAAAGTGCCAGCACAGTGAGGGGACACATTCAACAAAAAAAATCCACCCCATACCTCAGCCAGCAGGACTCACCGTCTTGTGTATCTCTCCCTAAGTGAAACTTATGAATGTTTTCTGCTTCCTGTGATGCACGTGTCTCTGGCTGCAGGCTGGCTTTCTTATGCAAATGCAGCCAGAGACTTAAGCCAACTGCTGACCAGGAGACAACAAGGAAAGGGGACCTTCAAGGGGGTTTACAGTGTCCGGCCGTCGCTTATATTTAATTAAAGGAGATAGTACTGTGTCAGCACAGCACAGCTGCCAAACGACAGCGGCCGTCGTGGGCCCCCTCACCTGTCTGGGCCCCATAGCAGCTGCTTAGTCTGCTCTATTCACGGAACGCCACTGCCGCCACCGCATCCCCGGAGCGCATTTTGCGTGTAGCTTTCTCAGTGCCAAAAGCGGAAAGAGGCGATGAGAATTGGCAAAGATGTTTCATCTGTGTCTTAATTTTTCTAGTAAAGAAGAATCCTGAAACCTAGGCTTGTGTGTCACAGGCAGGGAAGCTCTATTTTTTTTAATATAAATCTCAAATCTTCAAAATGCAGAAATTTAACATCAACTGTTTCCTTCACAAAGTGTGTGTGTTGTTAACAATTTTCTTTTTTTAACACTGTAATCGTTCAATATTAGACCCGTATACGTCACCTGAGTATAGCTCTTGGTTACAATTGGTTTCCATTCTTTTTCTCCTCTGCTGTATTATAATTAAAAGCGCAAACAAAAACCTAAACAGTCCTAGGAGACCTCAGAGTGTTATACACCGATTAAAAACTAAATTTTTTGGAAAAATGTAGCAAAGCTGGCGAATTTTAAATGGACAGGACACGAAGGACACGTTCCGAAACGCGTGTCGGGGTGTGTGCCGTACTTGGACCGCGGACCACACAGGTATTATTCCCTCCATTTATCTGCTGCTATTGCACATTGCGCCTTATGACCTGCTTGTTGCTCCTTGGACGCACATTCAATTGAAATGTATCATGGCGCAGACACCAGCTTTCTGCGCTACAATACCAATACAAGCCACCAAACAATCAGAGGCCGGCAGCATACGTCGGCAGGCCGGCAAGGGCACCATGTGATGTCACTGTCATGTGCTACCCAGGTTAAGGAGTAGAAGAGGACACTATTCGCCGAGGGAGTGAAGGTCAGATGAAGATTTTTTTTAATGTGTATGTGAAGTATGGAAGAATTGGGGAACATTACTTTAAGATGAGGACATTACTACAAGATGCTGACCAGAATGGAGACATCACTACAAAATGAGGATCAGGATGTCACATTGCTACAAGATGGTGACCAGGATGGGACATTACAAGATGGGGACAAGGATGGGGACATTATTACAAGATGGGGACCAGGTTAGGACAATACTATAAGATGGCGACATTAATACAAGATGTGGAACAGGATAAGACATTACTACCAAGTGAGGACGAGGATAAGGGCATTACTACAAGATGAGGACCAGGATGAGAACATTACTGCAAGATGAGGACATTAGTATAAGATGGGAACCAGGATGGGCACATTACTATTACATGGCCAAATTACTATAAGATGCTGACCAGGATGGGGACATTACTACATGATTGGGACCAGGATGTGAACATTACTATAAAATGGGAACATTACTACTAGAGGGGGACCAGAAAGGGGGACATTACTACAATATGAGGACTACAATGGGGACATTACTACGAGATGGGGAAAATACTACATTATTATAACATGGTAAAAATCTAAAAGAAAAAATCAAAATAAAGTATGAACATTTTTTTTTACACTAAAAGTGTTTTATTTATAAACTAAAGTAAACAAAAAATGTGTATTTTTGTTATCGCCGCACGCGCAGTGACCCAAGCAGCGTTTATTCGCATCCCCCCACCGCCTCCATTCTTGCCCTACGCACTTCTTTTCTTTCCTTTACGTCGGCTTTCCTCGCTTGCGCTTTGAAAAAGGCCCTTGCGAGTGCGCATTGTGCTTTTCCCAACAGTGGGCAAAGCATAAAATCATTACTGCACATGCGCAGTAATGAATTGCTACTTTGCCAACACTGTTGGGCAAAGCACACTGCGCATGCGCGAGGGCCCTGTTTCAATGCACAATCGCGGAAACAGTACGCTGTCTGTGATATTCACAGACGAAGATACGTGAGACAAGCCGAGGAGCGGGGGGGATGCGAATAAACGCTGCCCATCGGACCGGACCGCAAGTATTTGCATACTGAAATACGAACTTTACAAAGGTATTTGGCCATGAAAACTGGGGTGTCAGGATATATGATAGGTACCTATAGATTACTAATGGGACACACTATTCAGTGATATCTTTATCTGATATCTTTATTCTCTCCCCTCTGTATCAGTCTGTGATTGTTCGTTTGTTTACTGTAAGTGATATCTGTAATTTGTATGTAACCCCTTCTCATGTACAGCACCATGGAATCAATGGTGCTATATAAATAAATAATAATAATAATATAGCAAAAATGGGGTGACAGATTCCCTTTAAAGTAAATATGAGCATTATGGACTCTTAGTGTGACATCTACTGGTACATTTATATATTGCAGCTTGTGGAAAAAAATCTGCTTCTGGCTAGTTGTTACATTGCTTTACTTTATCCTCTTAAAGACTGCCGATATGCATTAAAACAGCAGTCGTTAAGGGGCCTTATTTACTCATCACCGTTTTAAAATGGCGATCGGAAAAAAGGGAATAGCGCCACCCGGTGGCAATTCCCGCAGGTTTCAGCTGTACATGGCAGCTGAAGCCCTGAAATATCGGTCCCGGCTGGTTTGCGACCGATCGGGACCAATTAACCCCTTAAATAAAATATTGCTGTCAATCGCGATAGCAGTATTTAAGTGGTTACAAGACACTGTGTAAAACTTGCAAAGCACAAAAAAAAATTATAATCTGGTATTACTGTAATCATACTGACTCGAAGAACAAATCGGTCTTATCGCTTTTACCGCACTGTGAACTGTGCAAAAATAAAAATAAGAACCATTCTTGTAATGCTATTTGTTAATTCTACCTCCCAAAATGGGAATAAGGCTTGAGTAACATTTATCCTGCACTCTCTGCTGAGCGCTAACGTCCAGGTTTCAGTGTAAATTCCCCCAAACCGCGATTCAGACAAAATGCCCAATGGAACAACTCACTTACGAGGCAAATGGAGTCATTTTGGACTGGTCTCTGTTTGGGTGGTGTCCCAATATTTTAGGCACCTTTTCAGATCCCAAGTGTGGATGACCACAGATCTGTGCACACCGAAAAAGATGGATTCCACCGCAGCAGACACCAGAAGGAGTACAAATTGTCTCCATCTGCCTCATGATCATGGATGGTTCCGTTGGGGGTTTCATCCAAATCACATTTTTTGAGGGATTTACATAGATACCTCAACGTACGTGCTCAGCGTAGAACACAAGAATGTGTTCTCAGCCTTATTCTGTAAGCGATCAAAAAATATTATGTACCCCAAAATGTTACCAATAAAAACCCTAATTTATCACGCACAAAACCAGCATCCACTCAGGTCCGTCATCTGTCACTGGAAATATAGGTGATCCAACATTATTGGCATTACAAATACTCTGAAAATGAGACATGGCTCCTAACCCCTCAAATAAAATCCAGTGAAATATGCACTGCCAAATCCAAATGCCCCCTCCTTATCACACTTTGCTTAAACCATGGTTTTTCTCATGGTGCTAGCGGGGATCTCATTGAGGTCACCGCAGTTCTGCCCAGTTGGGAACGCAGCCTCAGTGACGTCACCGCTAGTCACTGACGCTGTGCTTGCAGCAGTTCAGTCACCAGTGGATTGTCTCATCTTGGCACCGTACAGGTTGAAAACTCTTTTTCTCCAGAGATGGATTATGGCATGGGACAGAACGGAGGGCAGATATGGTATATTGTTGTTTTATTATTTTATTATTTTTGCTTTATTACAAGAGAACGAGGGCTTCGGTGGAATTAGGTGAGGTTGTAAGTATGGTTTAATTGAGATTACTAAAGGAGTCTGTCATTTTTTCAATTAAAGGACTTTATTCTTGGTGTCTGTGTTTTCATACAATGTGATTATGGGTTAGTAATGGTAGTGTCTTATAGACACCTCTCTATTACTAACCTTGGGGCTTGATGTCACCTGACGATACAAAGGTGACATCAACCTCCCCCAACTATCACCCCACTTGCCACCACTAGAGGGCAAGTGGGAAGAACAGGGCAAAGGCTGGTTGTCAAAAATGGGGGGGACCCCTCTATTCTTGATAACTAGCCTTGCTGAGGGTTGTAGCCCCTAGCTGTGAGTTTTGCCTGGCTGGTTAACAAAAATACAGGGGAACCAACGCCATTTTTGTTTTAAATTATTTACAGCGCAGGAGCGGCTGAAGAACACTCCCATACGCTGCTCCTGCTCTCGCTGTTATTAGCTGCAGCAGTTGTCAGATGATGGGAGCAGTTGTCCTATCAGCTGACACCTGTGACCGGAGGTAAACTTTATACCTCCGATCACAGCTGAGCGCTCACGATGTCTTTTTACAGTGTGGGAACTGCGGATCTCTGACCGGCGGGATGATTTCACCGCCGATCAGAAGGGGTGTTTGCCACGCTCTTATGCACATAACAGCGCAGCAAACACTGGATGTTCGGGCCCCCCATTCAAGCGAATGGGGTCTGGGTTTGGGTACTGTTCTGGTACCCGAACCTGAACTTTTTGCAACTGTTCGGCCGAACCTGTCGGACCCGAACATCCAAGTGTCCACCCATCTCTACAATACAGTCATGGCCAAAAGTTTTGAGAATGACACAAATATTATATTTTCACATGATCTGCTGCCCTCTGGTTTTTATGTGTGTTTGACAGATGTTTTTATCACAGACAGAAATATAATAATTGCAAACATATGAGTAACAAAAGCTTATATTGACAGTAGAATGAGTTAATGCAGCAAGTCAATATTTGCAGTGTTGACCCTTCTTCTTCAGGACCTCTGCAATTCTCCCTGGCATGCTCTCAATCAACTTCTGGACCAAATCCTGACTGATAGTAGTTCATTCTTGCACAATCAATGCTTTCATTTTGTCAGAATTTTTAGGTTTTTGTTTGTCCACCCGTCTCTTGATGATTGACCACAAGTTCTCAATGGGATTAAGATCTGGGGAGTTTCCAGGCCATGGACCCAAAATCTCTATGTTTTGTTCCCTGAGCCATTTAGTTATCACCTTTGCTTTATGGCAAGGTGCTCCATCATGCTGGAAAAGGCATTGTTGATCGCCAAACTGCTCTTGGAGGGTTGGGAGAAGTTGCTCTTGGAGGACATTCTGGTACCATTCTTTATTCATGGCTGTGTTTTTAGGCAAGACTGTGAGAGAGCCGATTCCCTTGGCTGAGAAGCAACCCCACACATGAATGGTTTCAGGATGCTTAACAGTTTGCATTAGGCAAGACTGGTGTTAGCGCTCACCTTGTCTTCTCCGAATGAGGCGTTTTCCTGATGTCCCAAACAATCGAAAAGGGGATTCATCAGAGAAAATAACTTTACCCCAGTCCTCAGCAGTCCACTGCCTGTACCTTTTGCAGAATATCAGTCTGTCCATGATGCTTTTTCTGGAGAGAAGTGGCTTCTTTGCTGCCCTCCTTGAGACCAGGCCTTGCTCCAAGAGTCTCCGCCTCACAGTGCGTGCAGATGCACTCACACCTGCCTGCTGCCATTCCTGAGCAAGCTCTGCACTGCTGGTAGCCCGATCCCGCAGCTGAAACACTTTTAAGAGACGGTCCTGGCGCTTGCTGGTCTTTCTTGGGCGCCCTGAAGCCTTTTTGGCAACAATGGAACCTCTCTCCTTGAAGTTCTTGATGATGCGATAGATTGTTGACTGAGGTGCAATCTTTCTAGCTGCGATACTCTTCCCTGTTAGGCCATTTTTGTGCATTGCAATGATGACTGCACATGTTTCTTTAGAGATAACCATGGTTAACAGAAGAGAAACAATGATGCCAAGCGCCAGCCTCCTTTTAAAGTGTCCAGTGGTGTCATTCTTACTTAATCATGACAGATTGATCTCCAGCCATGTCCTCATCAACACCCACACCTGTGTTAATGGAGCAATCACTGAAAAGAGGTTAGCTGGTCCTTTTAAGGCAGGGCTGCAATGATGTTGAAATGTGTTTTGGGGGATAAAGTTCATTTTCTAGCCAAATATTGACTTTGCAAGTAATTGCTGTTAAGCTGATCACTCTTTATAACATTCTGGAGTATATGCAAATTGCCATTAGAAAAAGTGAAGTAGACTTTGTAAAAATTAATATTTGTGTCATTCTCAAAACTTTTGGCCATGACTGTACAACCCTAGTTGAATTCCTTGAGTGGTCTAGTTTCCAAAATTGGGTCATTTGTATGGGGCTTCTGCTGTTTTCACATGTTAGAGGCTCTCCAAATGTGACATGCCATTCACAATCTATTCCAGACAAATAGCGCGCTTTCCTTTCCTAACCCTGCCATGTACCCAAACAGACTTTTTTTTACCATAAATTGAGTGTTTGGGAGAAATTGCTAAACAAATTATGGGGTCCGTTTTCACCTATTATACATTGTTAAAATTACAAACTTTTTCTTGAAAAAAAAAAAAACATTTTCTGTATGACAACCTAATGTTATAAAATTCTGTGTAGTACCTGTGCGTTCAAAATGCTCATTATATCCATGGATATAATCCTTATGGGGTGCAGTTTCCAATGGAGTCACTTGTGGGGGGTTTTCACTGTTTAGGCACATCAGGGGCTCTCCAAACAAAACATTACGCCCGAAGACCATTCCATCAAAGTCTGCAATTCGAAACGTCACTCTTTCCTTTCCGAGCCCTGAAGTGTGCCTAAACGGTAGTTTTCCCCCACTTATGGGGTATTTGTGTACTCAGGAGAAACTGCACAACAAATCTTTTGATCCATTTACTCTTGTTACCCTTGTGAAAATAAAAAAATTGGGGCTAAAAGTACATTTTTGTGGGAAAAATGTGATTTTTATTTTTACGGCTCTACATCATAAACTTCTGTGAAGCACCTGGGGGCTCAAAGTGTTCAACACACATA
>JARQOD010000004.1:27569208-27682065 GCA_033576555.1 Oophaga sylvatica
AAAAAGGAAAATGGGTTGATGCAAAAGTTTGGACACCCTTGGAGATTTCTGTGCTCAGGTAACTTTGGTGTTGAAGGAAATATCCAGCTTCCTATGCAGGCATATATAAAACAAATTCCTTTATTGCAAAAAAATGAAAAATATTTGACAAGAAGAGGACTTGGGAGTCTCATCACCAGACACGTTTCGAGCATTACCTGCGCTCTTAGACTTGGTTTAAAAGACCTTAATTAACATGTTAGGGAGATGGCTTGTTGACTATCATCGTTCGGAAAGGCCAGGTGATGCAAATTTCCCAGCTTTAAAAAAAACCAGCCTCCTCTAACCTTGTGCCAAAAAACAGCAGCCATGGGTTCTTCTAAGCAGCTGCCTAGCACTCTGAAAGTGAAAATAGTGGAGGCCCACAAAGCAGGAGAAGGCTATAAGAAGCTAGGAAAGCGTTTTTAAGTTGCCCTTTCCTCAGTTCAAAATATAATTAAAAAATGGCAGTTAACAGGAACAGTGGTGGTCAAGATAAGGTCTGGAAGACAAAGCAAAATTTCAGTGAGAACTGCTCGTAGGATTGCTAGAGAGGCAAATCAGAACCCCTGCTTGACTGCAACAGACCTTCAAAAACATTTAGCAGACTCTGGAGTTGTGGTATATTGTTCTACTGTTTAGAGACACCTGCACAAATATGGCCTTCATGGAAGAGTCATTAGAAGAAAACCTCCCCTGCATCCTCACCATAATATTCAGCGTCAGAAGTATGCAAAAGAACATCTAAACAAGCCTGATGCATTTTGGAAACAAGTCCTGTGTACTGATGTGGTAAAAATAGAACTTTTTGGCCACAATGGTCAAAGCTATGTGTGGAGAAAACAGGGCACAGAATTTCAGGACAAGAACATCTCAACAACCATTAAGCATAGGGGTAAATTAATCAGGTTTGAGGTTGTGTTGCAGCCATTGGCACGGGGGAACATTTCATTGGTAGAGGGAAAAATGGATTCAATGAAATTTCAACAAATTCTTGATGCAAACATAAGGATGGCTTCTACAAATGGATAATGATTCTAAACACACAGCAAAATCCACAATAGACGACCTCAAAAGGCGCAAGCTGAAGGTTTTACAATGGGCCCCACAGTCCCCTGATCTGAACATCATTGAAAATCTGTGGCTAGACCTCAAAATAGCAGAGGATGCAAGATGACCCAGGAATCTCACAGAACTGGAAGAATTTTCCAATGAAGAATGGTTGAAAATCAATCAAACAAGAATTAAAGACTGTTGGCTGGCTAAAAAGGCATTTACAAGCTGTGATACTTTCAAAATGGGGTGATACTAGGTACTAACCATACAGAGTGCTCAAACTTTTGCATCAGCCCATTTTCCTTTCTGGAATTTTTAAAAAGTAAAAGATGAAAAACTATTCATATTTTTGCCTATAATACAAAGGAAATGTGTCATCTTTAACTTTAGGCCTTTTAGAGATCATTTCATCTTCAACTTGCTTAACTGTTCACAATAGCAGTAATTTTGATCAAGGGTGCCCAAACTTTTACATGACACTGTACAAGATAAGTCATTACAGAGTCATACATAGTTCAACGCATACCAAGAGGTGCGAGGACCCTGCTCGCAAGCTTACAATCTGTGAGGTAAAAATTAAAGTGGGCAACATGTGCAAAGATTGGCACAAAGTAGTGGCATCAGTGTAGCAAATGGACTGTTGGACAGAAGTATATCTTGTCTAGTTTCAATGGTGAGTACATAGAATTTACAGATTTTCCTTTTTTAAATAACTTTTTGGCCTTTTTTGTATACACTAAGCAGTATACATGATCAATATATTCTGTAGGTCATTACAATTGCATATGTCTTATTTTATTTCATATTTTTACTAGTGCATTGTAAGAAAAATCTGCTTTTCTCCTGCTGATCCACCTCCTCCTACACACGTGTGGAAATTGGCTTTGTCAGGACCCAATCTTTGCTTGCCTCACCTCCTGATAACATGTAATTTGCAGCATTCAGGAACGGGAGTGGTTTCTGTGTTCTTGCAGTGCTATCATTCAGAAAGAAGTTGGCCATTTCTAGGTTCAGTGGCCCACCGGGGAATTCACCAACTTCCGGTGGGCCAGTCTGAGCATGTAGTGGGTGTAGGATGTGTGGGTAAGCTGTACTGTAGGCATGATATGCTCCCTTATTTTGATTAAATGTTTTTGTAGTCACATAGTCACTAAAATCTGCCTTTCTGTCCTCTCACTTCTTTCCCTGGCAGTTAGTCATAAATTGCCCTCCTAAGCCAACCCCTGTGACTATGTAGAGACACACTTAATCAGACCTAAGACTATAGAATGTAAAACATGATCTGATTTCTTTGTCCAAATGCTTTAGACAGAGCAGAGAGTTCATTCTCATTTTTCTTGTTATCAAGCTATGTCTTCTAATTCAATAAAATAGTAAAGTCGGATGCCTTGGACATATATTTAGCTGCATGGAAAATAAAGTAACACATTTTTAACATGATTACTATAGTCATACATTGCCTGCAGTTTTTGCTAAAAAATGAATCTTTTCTGCAGTAACCTGACATAAGAAAACCTGATCACCTTCATGAACTGCAATTTAAATTCTCATTCCCCCAGGGTACATGTACAAAATGTTCTGGCCTAAGATTAATGAGAAATGGATAAAACCAGCATGCCTGATAGTATGAAGAGCTGGTAATGACACAACGTGTAGCCCCTGATCTGCGGTCACACTGCATTTCCGACTCTTCATCTTTGACTTTAAGAAAATATGTAAGCCATCTAAACGTAGAGGAGAAGGCGCACCATTGAAATGGAGCCTATGTCTGGTTCTGTTTAAAGGGAACCTGTCACCAGTTTTGTCCTGTGTCAACTAAAACTATCACCTTATTCAGCGCCTGTGTTTCATTTCATAAATGCTTATATAACCCCCTGATTCGCCCTGTATATCCCCCAAAAACCTGTTAAAGTTCTCTCGTTCTGAATGATAATCCTGTCGGTCCGGTCCGAGGGGCATCCAATCTGGGCTCTCTATCCCTCCACCCCACTACTGCGAACAGAACCGAAAACTCATAGTGAGAATGTAGCCTTATTGACTAACATTTCAGTTCAAGAAGGAAGACCACCAATGAGAAATAAACTAACTTACCGGCAACTTGGTAAGGGTTATATATAAGGGTACAAAGTCTTATGGACGTTTCCTTTACAGTATGAAGCGTTACTACACAGAGTATCCTTCCTCTATAGTATGTTCCAGCGCTTTGTATATCCGCTGTCTCTCTTTACTTTGTCACAACCTATCCTACAGTCCTAATTAGCAAGTCTCCTTTACTTGCTCAGTCTTCTGCTCGGGACTCTTCACTAGTCCCAGTCTCTCATTCCTGTTAAGGCCCGTTACCTTCTACGCTGCAAGCTCAAGGTCTCGTGGCTAGGCGTCCTCTCCCAGGACCCGACTTCACAAAGCCACTCTGTCTCTTTGTCACTTTTCCTCAGGATCACTCTATCTCTCTTCAGTCTCCACTCGCTCAAGGTCACCCTGCGATGCAGTGCTGTTGAGTTTGCACTTCAGACTATCTCTCTTCTCAGTGACATCACTGCTCTGCAGACTGTCTGGGTCACACTGCGCTCTGCATGACCCTAAAGTGGCTTTTATAATGTAAGTATATGGAGCATCAGAGCAAGGCTCGATTGGCCTGCATTGTAAAAGAGACTTCCGGCTCACACATAGACTGGGTAGTCGCAATGGTGGTGCCGTCACTGAGAACAAAGCAGAACAGTGTTGGACATCAGAGAGAGCAGTGGTAGGTGAGTATATTAATATGTGAGGGAGGGCCAGGGCCATAATCGTGGCTGAGAGTATATGCTTTAGTGCCTCTGCAGCATACCTTCTACTACACCTTCTGCACTGTCAGGGTCTCATCGGGGTTGCTGAAGTTCTGCTGCGGTCATTGTTGTATATAAAGAGACAGAGTCCAGTTCAAACTCAAAACTTAAACTTTACTTTCTTTGTTTCACAGCACATCTTTGTCAGTAACAACATCAGCATAAGGTTCCATAGAGGCCACATTCTCTACCTTCCCTGCGCTCCTTTCTAAGTCCTTCAGTACATTAAGAGGTCCTACCGCCTCTTGCGGTAATGCAGCGTCCTCCCTGTCCAGACTCACTATGCTTGGGGGTTCCCACGTCCGTTTTGCCCCGGATCTGAGGGCATCGGCCCATGCAATGATCTGTCACATGATGAGTGACCTGTGTCCCTGTACTGCTTAAGACCCCTGCTTTAGCCTCTTCTCCAATACTGCTGCTAAGGCTGTACTTTCGGCCCTCTGGGCCCAACTACTCACAGTCCATTTTTTTTTTCAGTCCACAGACATGTACCCCATTTCCTTCATACAAAGCCCTGCCCTTAAACCACTTATGCACCGCCTGTTCCTCAAGTACAGTCTGTTGCCGCGGCTGCACATGGTTTGCTCCATAGTCCACGGGCCCGTTACTCTGCAGAGGCAAAGTCCTGCAATTCAGCAGGAGGGGAACTCAACAGTTCAATGGGGGAAAAATAACGCCCATCCGTGGCCCGTAACGGCCACGCTGAACCCGACTGTGGTGTGGCAAGTCTCTTTTGCCCACAGGGATGCGAAACAGTCCCGCTTTTTCCATTGATCTGGTGCAACAGGCACAACTTTGGCAAAAGAGGAATATCTTTTACACGGCATCCACTTAACAGCGGCACGTATCCCGTGCTGCTCCACTTCACATCGTGAGCCGGCAGCTCTCCTCTGCAGGTACTGGAAAGCAGTCTGTCCGGAACTCGCCTCTGTCTCCCAGGCCGGCCCTTTTCTTTCCCCGGCTTACATTCTTCTGGATCGCCGACCTCCTCTAGTACATGATGATGTGTGCAGCTGCACACAAGGCTTTCTTCTGGGCCCCACCTGTTCCAAGGCGGGGTCGCTTCTAGCCGCTCCACCCCTTTTGCAGAACTCGATAGTGGAGGGCGAGGTCTCTTCCTTCTCTGATGCGCCCACCATGGGCGGACCGGGGGTTGTTGACAGGCAAATTTTGATGCCATTTCAGTATCAGAACACCCACGAAGGGTAAGGTCCAAGATGTCGTTCTCCCTTTTGGTGTCAACCTCCGCCATCTTCATGGTCGCCATCTTGGCCACAATCAAGGTGTCGGTCCCATTCAAAATTTTAGTCACATCTGATACACTTGTCATTTACTTTCAGAGCAACAATTTCTTCTTTCTTTACGGCATCCCCGCACCGCAAGATTGCGCGATCCTGCCGACTATGCCAAGTGTCCCTTCTGCAGTATACCTTCTGCTTCATCTTCTGCACTGTCAGGGTCCCATCGGGGTCACTGAAGTTCAAAACGTAACACTTTACTTTCTTCATTTCGCAGCACATTCTTGTCAGTAACAACATCAGCATAAGGTTCCATAGAGTCCTCATTCTCTACTTTCCCTGCACTCCTTTCTACAGCCTTCAGTACATTACGGGGTCGTACCGCCTCTTGCAGTAATGCAGCATCTTCCCTGTCCAGACTCACTACACTTGGGGGTTCGCTCATCCGTTTTGCCCCGGATCTGGGGGCATCGGCCCATGCAATGATCTGCCACATGATGCGAGACCTGCGTCCCTGTACTGCTTAAGACTTCTGCTTTAGCCGCTTCTCTAACACTGCTGCACACTGCTGCTAAGGCTGTACCTTTGGCCCTCTGGTTCCTTGCCTTGAACGTTACAGAGCTCCTGGGTAGCTCGGTCTCTAAGCCCACCCAAGCTGTTCGGACTCTCTAGCCCCTCTGAAACTAGCCGGGAAACTGTTCCTGCCTTACCCCAGTTAACTCCTCCTACAGTTAACTATATACAATTTGCTGGTTACTAGACTGTAAGGCTCCCTGCAGTGGATCTATTAGACTACTACACTTTCCATAATCAAGTAACAACTAGACAGGTATATATATACATGTTACATATAGCAGCATACATGAAAGTCATAGAAGAATATTAACATTTACAGACTAATAAAATAGCCACTTAACCGAGATGTTTATACGCTCACACTACATTAAAGGGAACCTGTCAGCAGGATGGTGCAAAGTAACCTACAGACAGTGTCAGGTCGGCGCAGTTATACTGATTACAAAAATACCTGGTGATGAAATCCATCATGTGGTTGTTGTTTAATCTTTATTTTCAGTTTTGAGTTAATGATATGCTCATGCTCCAGGGCAGCCTGTGGTCTTCATGTGGTGCTCTGATTAGGTATTCATCAGTATGGCTTCTGACAGGTCACTGATCCCTCACTGACCTGGCCCCTAGTTTACATAATGAATATTATATATATTTAAAAAATATATAAAAATCAGTGGTTTTCCCCAATTATGGTGTATTGGCATGCTTAGGAGAAACCTCACAACTAATTCTATGGTCCATTTTCTCTTGTTATCCTTGCAAAAGTAAAAAAAAATGGGTCCAAAGGAAAATTTTTGTGAAATAAAGTTAAATGTTTATTTTTTTGTTCCACGTTGCATTAATTCCTGTAAAGCACCTGAAAGGTTAATAAACTTCTTGAATGTGGTTTTGAGCACCCTGAAGGTGCAGTTTTTAGAATGGCGTTACTTTTGGATATTTTCTGTCATATAGGCTCTCAAAGTCACTTCCAATGTGATGTGGTCCCTAAAAAAAAATGGTTTTGTAAAAAAAATTTCAGAAAAATCGCTGGTCAACTGTTAACCCTTATAGCTTCCTAACAAAAAACATTATGTTTCAAAAATGTGCTGATGTAAAGTAGACATGTGGGAATTGTTATTTATTAACAATTTTTTGTGACATGACTCTGATTTAAGGACATAAAAATTAAATGTTTGAAAATTGCAATATTTTCGCCAAATTTTCAATTTTTCAACAAATAAACACAAATCATATAAAATAAATTTTACCGCTATCATGAAGTATGAAATGTTACAAAAAAAACAATCTCAAAATCAGTGGGATCCATTGAAGCATTCCAGAGTTCTGGTCAGAATTGAAAAAATTTGCCTGGTCAGTGTGATGTTGTTACTATATCTGTGATTGGCTTGCTGTTATTCTTGTTTCAGTTTCTGCCTAGTAACAATGATGTAATGGGGAGGAGGAGACTAGGCAGGAGCAGGAAGTCCTGGGTAAGGGGAGCAGGAGAGAGGAACGAAAATAAAGTATGGCTGTTTAAACCTACCATCCAGCATCTCTGTGTGGCCTTCTGGAGTTCCCTTCATCTGCACAACAACACCACAGTCAGGAAGGTGAAAACAGGCTTCGGGGTGATGGGATAAAACTTCATACTGCAATATTTGTTTAAAGGAGTTATCCACTACTCTGACAACCCATTCTCAGTCCCTATGTTTCCCCCAGTAAAACAATAACAGCTATACTCCGCTCTGGTGACGGCACTGTTCCAATGGTTTTGGCACTGGCTTTCCTGGGGATCACATAACATTGTTATGTCACATGATGTCTGCAGCCAAACAGCACTGGCTTCATTCTTCCCGCCTTCGGACAAATGACATACATCCTGAGGAAGTGAGAGCTGTAGCTACTCTCTCACTTCCTCTGGATGTATGTGATTTGTCTGAATAGCCACAGGGATTGTGTGACATAACAATGTGACGTGATCCCCGGGAGAACCTGTGGAGCCCAGATGCGCTTGGAGTCACATTTCCCAGGAGGATGCACCAAAGGTAACACCCAGAAGAGACCTGATATTCATTCACACAGCTTCACCAATCCCTAGAGCCACCAGAGGGAGCCTTTTTTGAGAGTATATAAGGATGGTAAAGACACGGTGGTAAAGATTAGATTGGATTAGATTAGCTGGGAGAGCAGAGAAGCTCAGCAGCCTAGCTGAGAGGAGTGTTGGAGAGTTAGCTCTAGAAGTGTGCACAGATCAGTGAGTCTGCAAAGCCAGGTGCAGGTCAGATGGAGAATCCTGATAGCTGCTTCAGACAGAGCTTAGAAAGAAAGAAAGAAAGAAAGAGAACAGCAGTTATTGAAAGAACCTGAAGACTGCAGCTTGGAGTTTAGTTCAATGTGTGGAGGCTAGTACCAGTGGAGAGATAGCCACTCTAGCCTAGTCAGAACTGAGTCAACTGAGTGCAATTCAGGGAGTAAGCGTGCCGACGCTTTGAGAGCGGTGAAGAGAGAGAAGAATCAGCCATCTACTATTAGTGCGCTTATGTTAAAGGTCGGAGTAGGACGAAAGGCGAGTGGAGTAAGAAGAGAGTAACGGAGGTTGAAACAGCATTGATAGCTTACCTCTACTCTGAATAACCGGACACCGGGTCTGAGCTTGCTAGAGTCTACACGACTAGTGAGAGATACCAGAGAACCTGCGGGACTTCAAGTCGCAGGGGCCCAGGAGTGCTGATACATAACCGGGGTCAGGAAGACGGAGTCTAGCAGGGCCCTGCATACAGACACACTGTTCTATCCAAGAGAAGGCCCCACCACAAAGTCAGCCGGGCGTATAAAGTGAAGACAGAGTTAGACTTCGTTTCATACAGGTCAGAAACTCACACTATAGGAGTAAGGAGGCCCTACACCTACTCAGTGGGAATACTGGACGTGCATCCTCCACCCTGCCAGCATTCCGGGACGTGCCTGCAACTACATCAGTAAAGGTACAGAAAGAGACTTTCGTGTGTGTGTCTGCATTATTGCTCCTGCGGCTGAAAGCCCCCTTCTCCGTCTTGCACCCCAACACCCCTGTTTACCCTGAGGGACCCAGTCTTGCCTGTGGAAGACTTAACACCTTGCTGCCCAGTAACAACCCCTCAGCGGATCTACACAGCAGTGCTGGTCACCCTGACCAGGCACCACAGGTGGCGTCACGAACATCTTACAAACCATTTTATCCCCTGTAAATAACCCCCCTTTTTAGTGAGCGCCCAGGGCCACGGACCGTGCTGTGCTACCCGTGACATCCCCCATTGAAGTGAACGGGCTCGGTGCCGAGTAACCCACAGGCCCTGGCGGGCGACTCAAACCCATGCCAAAACAGCTGCAACAGTGCCTGCACTGAAGGTGAATACAGCTGTTCTTATTTTACTGAGGGGAAACAAAGGGATTATGAAAGAGTTGCCTGAGTAGTCTTCAACCCCTTTAATGCTGTTTTTGTATTGAGAAATCATGCAAACTGCTACTATATACATACTTTATATGTCAATACAAAATTACCTTTATTCTTTGCCAAAGAACAATGAAAATAAAAGTAAAAAAAGAGCAGAAAATTATGTTGTACTCTAAACCAGAGAAGCACAGTAATTTTAAAGCATTATTATTTTTGTTATTTTTTTTTATTGAAATCTTTCCGACTGAAGCAAATATACTATACAGATATCCCGTAAAAAAGACCATAAAGAGAAATGAGAAAGGCAACCGGATAAAATGGCAAAATAGCACAAAGAAATTGATATTCATGGAAAATTGCTTTGTATGTTCAGTAAAGTGAGCTTCCTCATCCGCAATGCAGGCTCTGTTAGAGAAATGAGATTGTAGGCAATTAATTTTTATATCCGAATATTATAGGTAGGTGCAATTTAAAAAAACAGATATTGTAAATTGCGCTATTAATTGCATCCATAAAGCACTGTGCTGAATATACTCCCAGTATATCACTTATTAAGATCCCTATATTTCTGTTCACTTAGAATTGAGCATGAATCGAAGCCTGGGACCATACTATTCCGCTGCAGCTTCTCTCCGCCATGCTTTCGTTAACTGACAGGTCCTGTCCATGAAGCTGCACAAGACTAGTCAGGTCTCTCCATATATTATTTGAACAGCTGTTCAAACTATGTTATCTGTGGAACACCACAGCATTTCAGAGAAAGACATAGCTGGCTTAAATCATGTAACCAGGCTGTCATATAAGCTGCCAATGGTACGGGCAGCATGAATCTAAAACAGGTTCCAAATAAAATGCTTTAATGGATCTAAAATAAAATAAATTAAATTTGCAAAACATGTTCATTAAAGGGGTTGTTCTGGACTAATATATCGATGACCTATTTTTGTAATAGATCATCGATATCAGAATGGTAGGAGTACAACACCCTCTGTGATTGCTTGAAGTGGGTGGTTATGATACTAATTAAAGAGCTCAACTTACAGAATTAAATGCACAGAAGGGTTACATACAACCGACTAACTGAAAAAAACCCTATTAAAATATAACTCTTATTAAGTACATTAAACAATAACTTTTTATATGGTACCCGCCCCAAGGAAGAAGCATTAGTGAAACGCACGTCGGGGTGAGGGGAGGCAGCGTGCAGCTATTACCCACATGTCAGCTGTGATTCCCAAAGGTAATATGTATATTTTCAAGTTTGTAGAGCATTGCTAACATTCGAAGATTTATTTGTTTCATTGAACGTGTATCCACCAAATGATGTCACATTGTGATACTAGCCAAATTGAAAATAATATGTAGGGGGGAATTTTCTCATAGTAGCAATTATTTACCTATATGCATGTCATATGTACCCTACGTTACACCAGCAGCCACTGTGCACAGACAGTTCACCATCTCAAAGTGCCAAGGATCTCAGAGGTTATCAGAGACACAAGAAGGTCTAGCCATTGAAACTAATTTATCTACCCCTTTGAGAGCTATAATATACTATCTTCATCTAGTTCCATTGGCACTTGGAGGTGACTGTCATCTCATGCAGATATCATGACATCTGACTGTAGTTCGATTATGTACAATACCTATATGCATTTCAGACCTAAGATTTATATATGCAGCTGTTTTACACTTGTTGAATGATGATCAATGAGTTGTCATATGAATGACATCAAGGACTATTCACTGCAGCTACTTTCCCTTTGTTTGCTATGTAATTTCCCTTAATGTTTTATTTTCTATGTAGGGTTTTAAAATTGTTATAAAGAGTTGACGTTTTTTATTGATTTAGTGCAAACACTTCTTGATCTAAATGCAACTTACAGGGAGTATGATCTTTATGGTTTCCTATCATATGGAGTGTTAAGGTACTGCCACACTAAACAATCCCGCTAGCGATCACGATAACGACGCATACTAATGCGATCGCTAGCGGGATTGTTTCTATATCGCTAAATGCGGCCACATTTAGCGATATAGTTAACGACGCTATCGCCGTTAGCGATCTTCTTAACGACTTTAGCGGTACAAAAGTACCGCTAAATCGCTAAGAAAAGGTGCCACACAGCAATTAGATACTTACCCAGCGGGAGCGCCAGCGATGAAATAGGGTCCGGAACGATTCCAGCGACGAGCGAGATCACAGCAGAAGCTCGTCGCTGGAAGCTGCCGCACTGAACAATATCGCTAACGGATCGCTAAATAGTGACGTTTTTTAGCGATCTCGTTAGCGATATTGTTTAGTGTGGCATACCCTTTAACCTCTCCTTAGTTGAGTTAATGGGCTTAGTTGAGTTAATGTTTACTATGCTCTCAGATGAAGCAGCAAAAATCTGCTGACAGATTCTCTTTAACTCTGGTGTAAAGATCACTCAAGTCAGCATCAGCTGAAATCAGCGATGACTGGTAGCAGAGTAGATCACTGATGTGTAAAGGGACGGCCACGGGGTCGATACACTGGAAGCTGTATGATGTTTTACCTCTGTGATGTCTATTGATCTAGGGTGTTCTCCTCCTGCAGTGAAGTGTGCAAAGCAATTAGAGACAGAGTCCAGAATCACGTCAACCAGTTCTGATTTATTCTTCTCCGGGCACAGCACATCCAAGACACCATAAGCATCTCTTACAGGATACCAACAATACATTCTTCACAAGGCTGCTTCTTCTCCGCTGCCACACCAGAGTGGACCAATAAGTATTGACGGGACAAGGAGCCCTGTGAAAACGGCACTTCAATTGCTTCCCCTGGAGACACTTCAATCCAGCATAAGAAAGACACATTTACTAGGTCGTCCACCCCTCTCTGGTTATCCTGCCCTGATACTTCTGATGTGTAAATAATTTTTTTTTTTTATCGTTGCAACATATTTTTTTATTAAAAAACATTTCTACATTTCTTTGACATTGCAAAAATAATATGTTAATAAACATTTTTATTGAAAATACAAAAAATATCATATTGGTTGATTAAAATTGTTGTCTGTCATTTATTTCTATGGTAAAATAAAGGTAAAATTTATTGGGCATACAAAACCAGGTGCATAACTCTGGTTAAAAGGTAAATTAATTTTACCTTTTGGCCAAAGTTGTGTCCCTGGTTGTGTATTAGCCAAAGTATTTCACGTATTAACCAAAGTTGTGTACCTTGTTAGGTAAGCCCTAACAAGGTACACAACTTTGCTTAAAAGGTGAAATACTTTGGGTAATACACATACAGGGACACAACTTTGGTTAAAAGGTGAAATACTGTACATAATCCACAACAAGGTAGACAACTTTGGTTTGAAAAGGTATACTGTGGGTACACAAGGTAAATGACTTAAGGTAACAGAGCAATTTTTCAAACTCTGTCATCCTGCCAGTCTAGTCTTCCTTCAGGTGACATAAAGTATTCTGCAAATTTGTCCCTCATTCGGGAAACAGTCACAGAACTTCTATTGGTAATGTTCTGGTAATCATGCAAGGTGGTTTCTTCAGAGTTGTCCTCAATGGAAATCGGTTCCTTGCAGATAACAAAATTGTGCAGGACCACACAAGCTTTGATTACCTCATCCACAGTTTCAGTCTTGAGGTTGATTGCAGTCAATAGGACAAGCCATTTGGCTGTCAGAATACCAAAAGCGCACTCCACCATTCTTCTTGCTCTTGTGAGGCGGTAATTGAAAATTATTTTTGTTGGTGTCAATTCTCTGCTGGAGTACGGGTTCAGCAGGTGTTCTGACAGCTGGAAGGCTTCATCCCCTACACAAACAAAAGGCATAGGTGGGCCAGATGTTTGAGGCAGCGGTCTAGGGTGTGGGAACTGGAAGGTGTTTCCATAGAGCTGACGGCCCATTGTTGACAGTTTGAAAACTTGTGAGTCATTGGAGCGGCCATAGGCCTGTTAAAAGTGCTTAATTTTGTATATTTTTCAAGGACTTGTTACCAGATGCGATACTTTAAAGAAAATGTCACGTTTCTTATAAAAAAAAATGTAGTGATTTATTGGACTGTTTACCAAAAAAACATCATTACAGGAAAACATAAAATGAGTGAAATAGTTACGAAGAGATTGTCCATTTGTCCATAGCAAAGCTTGTACACTTCTTTCCTTGGTGTCCTGAATGGTAAAATGACATTCTGGCCTTGTCAGCAGCATAGCAGGGAAGTAACACGTGGTTACATGGCAGCTGGATGTTCATTCATCATAGTCCTTGTCACATGTGTCTGTAGAGAGAGCAAGAGAGCCCCCCTCCCTTCGTGTAGTCATTATATATGTCCCTTAGATCATGTGATCTCTGTATATGGAGTTGCCACTTTACCATACAGAAATAGCATCTGTAATGTCAGCTGAAAGTCAATGTACTCAGTACAGAATTGAGTGTAGAATAAATCCATAACCAATAATTAATATTTAACAAGGCCCCAATATCAACAGCAATAAATTTGTATTCCGCGTCAGCGATGGCCATGAGGACAATGGAAAAATATTTTTTGTAATTAAAATATTCGGATCCAGATCCTGCTGGCTTGACAATGCGGATATGTTTCCCATCCACAGAGCCCAGGCAATTAGGAAACTGACATAGTTGTAGAAACTTGTCAGCAATTTCAAGCCAACTCTCTGTTGTGGGCTGTGGTAGAAATTCCTCAACTAAAGAGTCCCACAATGCACGGCATGTGTGCTTCACAATTCCAGATATGGTGGAAATCCCAAGTCTGTACTGGAAATGGAGTGAGGAAAAAGATTCTCCAGTTGCCAGAAATCTGTAAATAAAAAAAAAAAAAATAGTTTCAAATCACAGCATTACATACCAGAACTCAGCTTTAACAATCGGAGATACTATAAAAATATTTATTTTTATAGTATCTCCAATTGTTAAACCTGAGTCAGGTGGCCTTATACTAACTACCAGCAACAACATTCCAGGACCAGTGTGCTCTCAAGCAAGCAGATCAAATAAATATAGCTTACCGAAGAGTCTCCAATTCGCTCCACCAAGAAATCAAAGTTCTCCATTTTCATGCGAACATATGCAAAAAATTTCGGAGGGTTTCCTCGTAGCTCCACGTATAGTGTAGAATACGCCCCACGCGTCATTCTCTGGGCTGTGCTGGGGTGGATCCAAAAACGGTGTCGTCGTCGCTGACGCATGATGCCTCCACTGTGAAATCCACCAAATTCTTCAGAATGTTTCCTATCACAACATCCATCTTCACCAGCCACTTGCTCTTCTCTCCAACCTGCACTTGCTCCTCTACAACCTGTCAAAGATGTGCTGTAGGAACAGTGTATATATAGGTTTTCAGTAGCCAATCACGTTTGGAAGCCACCAAGGGGCGTTTTTAAAAACCGGATCCGTCTCATCCATTTTTACATAATATTAGCCGGATCCGGCGCTCCGGCGCGACGCCGGATCTCGCCTGACGGCAAATAACGGATGTGTGAAAGTAGCCTAAGGTGTCCCCCACTAGTGATCCCTCGCAGATAACAGTACCCAAACTATGCACACTATTCTCCAAGTGCCCTCCTCTAATGACCCCAAGGATGCACTGACTACCTGCCACTTAACCCCACATAAATTCCTACATAGCAATTTACAAAGCATATATATACATTTACATTAACACACTTAAAGGGATGAGGCCTTAAAGGGTTAATTCCGCTGACCTCCTTACAGATGGTTGGTAAAGAGTTGAATAACTGATAATAGGTGTAGCAGAACCGGATCAGCGCCAACTAATGTAGCAGAGCCGGATCAGCGCTGACTAATGTAGCATAGCCGGATCAGCGCTGACTAATGTAGCATAGCCGGATCAGCGCCAACTAATGTAGCAGAGCCGGATCAGTGCTGACTAATGTAGCATAGCCGGATCAGCGCTGACTAATGTAGCAGAGCTGGATCTCCAATAACTGGTGCATTAGAGTTGAAATGACTGATGTTGCAGAGCTAAATCAGCAATGACTGGTGTAGCAAAGCTGGATGTGTGAAGCAGCACAATAAATACCACGATGTTGCAGTGCTGCCATCATAGAATAGTAGAACTGTACAGCAGGGGCTGATGTAGCAGTGCTGGAAAGAAGATAGCCAGTATATTAGTTTGCACAGGTGGTGTAATGTAGTGGAAGGAACATCAGCGACCTGAATACTCAGGTGGCGTCCTGAGGCAGGTTTGAATGATACAGGTATATGACATGCTCAGAGAATAAAGGGGACCAGCTGGCCACATATGGCACAGGAACTGGGACTTGTGATGAACACATATAAAGCTGGGTACTTCATCACCATCTTTTATCCGAGGGTCCATTGTCCATATTCTTCGAGACGATTTCAGCCCCCATAATTTTCCCGGAAAGATGGCTGTATGTAATCAGGTCATTGCATTTTATTAGATCAAATTATTACACCGTATTGTATATTTGCATCTACAAAAGAAGTTTAAAATTAGAAATCAAGATGAAATTCAATTTATTTGCAGGCTGAAGATAGATTTCTTGTAGATAATAACAATGGTCTTCCAATTAGCCGCAGCAGCTCGGTGCCTGATAAGGATAATGGTTAATCTTGTAGCTCTCTGATATGGTTATTAAGGATCAATGTGGCTTTGTGTAGCTTCTCCACTGTCATTTAATTCGTTTTTAGTGGACCCGTAAAGAGCATGTCACTGCGGCTTGAGTCTGTTTTTCTCTGTCGATGTAGATAGCCTGAGGAATCTCAGCTCGTCGGTAGACTTTTTATGTGATTTACTTTATTATGCTTCTAGAATTTAGAAATGGTTAAAGGAAAACCTTTATAGCAAGAGTTTTCCTAGTAAAGAGGCCGCAGTCATGCAAATTTGATTTCCTAAACTAGAGCAGTATTAGAATGGCCATACCTAAGGGTTGTTCGGGCGCCTTTAATGACAATACTCTTCTGTGTAGGCTCCTTTTGAATTGGTGCTATCAACACAGAAATAAAATAAAAACTTGTCAGTTTATACAGAATTTGCCAACTTTCTATATAAATTTGTTCTTTGTTTTTGCTTGTTTTTGCTAGTGGTAATTAGAAGTATTGATGTCAACTCCTAGTGTTTTACAATAGCTAACCTTTCACCAGGTTTTTGCTATGTATAATGAGAGCAGCATGATGTAGAGGCTGAGACCCTGAATCTAGCAATGTGTCACTTGCTGGTCTACATGCTGTCGATTTGATACCATCACTGCTTTATTGTCTGCTGATCTAGCAGTGCTCAGAATGCTGAGCCTCGTGTAACCACGCCCCCACCACTGATACAGAGGAGTTGACTAGGAGGCATGAGACAACTAGTCCTGTATAATCTTCTGCCGATAAAACACTGATTTTATTTAAACCACAACACAGACCAGTAAGTGATACATTACTGGAATCTTGTTATCATCGCCTACATCATGCTGCTCTCAGCTTACATAGCAAAAACATGCTGACAGATTCCCTTTAACACTCATAAAGCAAATGGCCATGAACATGAGAGGTCCTCTAACAAATTAATGTGGCACTTCTACACTATTTGCAAAGTGTGCTGTTCACACATTAGGCTCTGTTCACATGTTACGTTTTTTTCCAGCGTTTTTTTCCTGCAAGCAAAATCTGCTCTTTTGGCAGTAAAGCGCTGCTTACAAAAAGCAGGTTTTGCTGTGTTTTTTGCAGTGTTTTGCTGCGTTTTGTAGGGTACCCAAAGTTTAGCTTTGCTTCCATCACAGAAGCATGAACAATGCAAGGTGCTACGTCACCAATGCAAAACATATGTGGAACCATAAAACCATTTTGGAAAAAAGGACAATTTGATCAAATTATTAAGTGGAAAAAGATTTTCATGTCTGAAGAAATAGTGACTGTTCTGAACACTTAAGGTCACATGAGTTCATAAAAAATATATACAATTACAAATGTAACAGCTGGGGGAGGTAAATTGGTCAAGAATAGTTTACCTTAAGGTACTGCCACACTAAGCAATCCCGCTAGCGATCTCGTTAGCGTTGCATACTAATGAGATCGCTAGCGGGATCGTTTCTATATCGCTAAATGCGGCCACATTTAGCGATATAGTTAACGACGCTATCGCCGTTAGCGATCTTCTTAACGACTTTAGCGGTACAAAAGTACCGCTAAATCGCTAAGAAAAGGTGCCACACAGCGATAAGATACTTACCCAGCGGGAGCGCCAGCGATGAAATAGGGTCCGGAACGATTCCAGCGACGAGCGAGATCACAGCAGGAAGCTCGTCGCTGGAAGCTGCCGCACTGAACAATATCGCTAACGGGATCGCTAAATAGTGACGTTTTTTAGCGATCTCGTTAGCGATATTGTTTAGTGTGGCATACCCTTTAGACATTGGCAGAGCATTGAGTTTGTAGGACACTGTTTACTTTTTACACTTTGGTAGGCCCTTGAGTTGCTCAGGTATTGCTCAATTTCACACCTTGGTCAGCCAATGTTTACTTTACCCATATAACTAATTTAATTAAATTGTACTAATCCTAACTGCCATTCTCAGGAGACCAAGACATTATGGTTTAACCCCTTCACCCCAAGGGTGGTTTGCACGTTAATGACCGGGCCAATTTTTACAATTCTGACCACTGTCTCTTTATGAGGTTATAACTCTGGAACGCTTCAACGGATCTTCGCAATTCTGAGACTGTTTTCTCGTGACATATTGTACTTCATGTTAGTGGTAAAATTTCTTCGATATAACTTGCGTTTATTTTGAAAAAAACGCAAATATGGCGAAAATTTTAAAAATTTTGCAATTTTCAAACTTTGAATTTTTCTTCCCTTAAAACAGAGAAATATGTCACACAAAATAGTTAAGAAATAACATTTCCCACATGTCTACTTTACATCAGCACAATTTTGGAACCAAAATTTTTCTTTGTTAGGAAATTAGAAGGGTTAAAAGTTGACCAGTGATTTCTCATTTTTACAACAAAATTTACAAAGCCATTTTTTTTAGGGACCACCTCACATTTGAAGTCACTTTGACGGGTCTATATGGCAGAAAATACCCAAAAGTGACACCATTATAAAAACTGCACCCCTCAAGGTACTCAAAACTACATTCAAGAAGTTTATTAACCCTTCAGGTGCTTCACAGGAGCTGAAGCAACGTGGATGGAAAAAATTAATATTCAACTTTTTAGCCACAAAAATGATCTTTTACAAACTTTTTTTTATTTTCACAAGGGTAAAAGGAGAAAATGGACAGATAAAGTTGTTGTGCAATTTCTCCTGAGTACGCCAATACCCCATATGTGGGGGAAAACCACTGTTTGGGCACACGGCAGAGCTCGTAAGGGAAGGAGCGCCGTTTGACTTTTTCAAACTAAAATTGGCTGGAATTGAGATTGGACGCCATGTCGTGTTTGGAGAGCCCCTGATACGCCTAAACAGTGGAAACCCCCCACAAGTGACACCATTTTGGAAACTAGACCCCGTAAGGAACTTATCTAGATCTGTTGTGAGCACTTTGAACCCCAAAGTGTTTCACAAAAGTTTATAATGCCTGGGTGTGAAAAAAAACAAAAACAATTTTCCACAAAAATGATTTTTTAGTCACAAATTTTTGATTTTTCCCAAGGAAATTGGACCCCAAAACTTGTTGTCCAATTTGTCCTGAGTACGCTGATACCCCATATGTGGGGGGGGGAAACTGTTTGGGCGCACGGCAGGGCTTGGAAAAGAAGCAGTAACGTTTTGGAATGCAAACATTGATGGGGGTCATGTTCCGTTTGTAGTGCCCCAGATGAGCCTAAACAGTGGAAACCCCCACAAGTGACCCCATTTTGGAAGCTAGACCCCCTAAGGAACTTATCTAGATCTTTGGTGAGCACTTTGAACCCCCAAGTGCTTCACACAAGTTTATAATGCCCGGGCATGAAAATAAAAAATCCTATTTTTTTCCCACAAAAATTATCTCTTAGTCACTAATTTTTTATTTTCCCATAGGTAACAGGAGAAATTGGACCACAAAATTTGTTGTCCAATTTGTCCTGAGTACGTTGATACCCCATATGTGGGGGGGAACCACTGTTTGGGCGCATGGCAGAGCTCGGAATGGAAGGAGCACTATTTGACTTTTTCCAACCAAAATTGGCTGGAATTGAGATTGGACGCCATGTTGCATTTGGAGAGCCCCTGATGTGCCTAAACAGTGGAAACCCCCCACAAGTGACCCCATTTGGGAAACTAGACCCCCTAAGGAACTTATCTAGATCTTTGGTGAGCAATTTGAACCCCCAAGTGCTTCACACAAGTTTATAACGTAGAGCCGTAAAATTAAAAAATTATATTTTTTCCACAAAATTGATCTTTTCACCCCAATTTTTATTTTCCCAAGGGAAACAAGACTCCAAAAGTTATTGTGCAATTTGTCCTGAGTGCGCTGATACCCCATATGTGGGGGTAAACCACTGTTTGGGTGCATGGCAGAGTTTGGAAGGGAAGGAGCGCCGTTTGACTTTTTCAACGCAGAATTGGCTGGATGCCATGTCGTGTTTGGAGAGCTCCTGATCTGCCTAAACAGTGGAAACCCCCCACAAATGACACCATTTTGGAAACTAGACCCCTCAAGGAACTTATCTAGATGTGTGGTGAGCACTTTGAACCCCAAAGTGCTTCACAGAAGTTTATAACGTACAGCCGTAAAATAAAAAAATTCTTTTTTTTTTTTACAAAAATGAATTTTTAGCCCCCAATATTTTATTTTCACAAGGGTAACAGGAGAAATTGGACCCCAAAAGTTGTTGTCCAATTTGTCCTGAGTATGCTGATACCCAATATGTGGGAGTAAACTACTGTATGGGCGCACGTCGGGGCTCGGAAGGGAAGTAGTGACGTTTTGGATTGCAGACTTTGATGGAATGGTCTGGGGGAGTCATGTCGCATTTGGAGAGCCCCTGATGCGCCTAAACAGTGGAAACCCCCCACAAGTGACCCCATTTTGGAAAATAGACCCCACAAGGAACTTATCTAGATGTGTGGTGAGCACTTTGAACCCCGAAGTGCTTCACAGAAGTTTATAACGTACAGCTGTAAAAATAAAAAATCCTTTTTTTTTTTACAAAAATGATTTTTTCGCCCCCAATATTTTATTTTCACAAGGGTAACAGGAGAAATTGGACCCCAAAAGTTGTTGTCCAATTTGTCTTGAGTACGCTGATACCCAATATGTGGGAGTAAACTACTGTATGGGCGCACGTCGGGGCTCGGAAGGGAAGTAGTGACGTTTTGGATTGCAGACTTTGATGGAATGGTCTGGGGGAGTCATGTCGCATTTGGAGAGCCCCTGATGCGCCTAAACAGTGGAAACCCCCCACAAGTGACCCCATTTTGGAAAATAGACCCCACAAGGAACTTATCTAGATGTGTGGTGAGCACTTTGAACCCCGAAGTGCTTCACAGAAGTTTATAACGTACAGCCGTAAAAATAAAAAATCCTTTTTTTTTTTACAAAAATGATTTTTTTCGCCCCCAATATTTTATTTTCACAAGGGTAATAGGAGAAATTGGACCCCAAAAGTTGTTGTCCAATTTGTCCTGAGTACGCTGATACCCAATATGTGGGAGTAAACTACTGTATGGGCACACGTCGGGGCTCGGAAGGGAAGTAGTGACGTTTTGGATTGCAGACTTTGATGGAATGGTCTGGGGGCGTCATGTCGCATTTGGAGAGCCCCTGATGCGCCTAAACAGTGGAAACCCCCCACAAGTGACCCCATTTTGGAAAATAGACCCCACAAGGAACTTATCTAGAAGTGTGGTGAGCGCTATGAAGCCCCAAGTACTTCACAGAAGTTTTATAACCTACAGCCGTAAAAACAAAAAAATCATTTTTTTTTTACAAAAATGATTTTGTCGCCCCCAGTTTTTTATTTTCCCAAGGGTAACAGGAGAAATAGGCCAAATTGCACAATAACTCTTGGGGTCCAGAGTATGCTGATACCCCATATGTGGGGTAAACTACTGTTTGGGCGCATGGCAGAGCTCAGAAGTGAAGGAGCACCATTTGACTTTTTCAACGCAGAATTGGCTGGAATTGAGATCAGACGCCATGTCACATTTCGAGAGCTCCTGATGTGCCTAAACAGCAGAAACCCCCCAATTCTAACTCCAACCCTAACCCCAAACACCAATAACCCTAGTCCCAACCCTAACCACAAACCTAACCCTAACACACCCATAACCCTAATCCCAACCCTAATCCTAACGTTAGCGCCAACCCTAACCCTAATACTAACGTTAGCGCCAACCCTAACCCTAACTTTAGCCGCAACCCTAACCCTAAAAGGGGAAAATGGAAATAAATACATTTTTTTAATTTTATTATTTTTCCCTAACTAAGGGGGTGATAAAGGGGGTTTGATTTACTATTTATAGCGGGTTTTTGTGATTGGCAGCTGTCACGCTAAAAGACGCTTTTTATTGCAAAAAATAGTTTTTTGCATCACCACATTTTGAGAGCTATAATTTTTGCATATTTTGGCCCACAGAGTCATGTGAGGTCTTATTTTTTGCGGGACGAGGTGACGTTTTTATTGGTACCATTTTTGAGCACGTGACATTTTTTGATCGCTTTTTATTTCGATTTTTGGGAGGTTAGAATGAACAAAAATCAGCAATTCATGAGTTTCTTTTGGGGGAGGCGTTTATACCGTTCCGCGTGTGGTAAAATTGATAAAACAGTTTTATTCTTCGGGTCAGTACGATTATGGCGATACCTCATTTATATCATTTTTTTAGGTTTTGGCGCTTTTATAGAATGAAAACAATTTTATATAAAAAATCATTATTTTTGCATCGCTTTATTCTGCGAGCTATAACTTTTTTATTTTTTCGCTCATGATGCTGTGTGACGGCTCGTTTTTTGCGGGACAAGATGACGTTTTCAGTGGTACCATGTTTATTTATATCGTCTTTTTGATCGCGTGTTATTTACTTTTTGTTCGGCGGTATGATGATAAAGCATTGATTTTTTGCTTCGTTTTTTTTTTTTTTTTAAGGGGTTCACTAAAGGGGTTAACTAGTGGGACAGTTTTATAGGGGGTTCGTTACGGACGCAGCGATACCAAATATGTGTACTTTTATTGTTTTGTTTTTTTTATTTACAGGAAAAAATGAATTTATTGGGGAATATTTTTTTTTTTTTTTATGATTTTTTTTTACACTTTTTATTTTTACTTTTTTTACTTTTTTACTTTGTCCCAGGGTGGGACATCACAGTATTTTATCAGATCGCTGGTGTGACAGTGTGCACAGCACTCTGTCACACCAGCGATCGCTCTGGCATCGCTGCAGGCTTCCCCAGCGCCTGCTCTCAGCAGGCACTGAGGAAGCCGCCTCCCTGCAGGACCCCGGCGCCGTCTTGGATCCGGGGACCTGGAGGGAGGACGGACCCTCGGAACAGCGCGACACATCGCGCTGCTCTGAGGGTCTCAGGGGAGCGCGCAGGGAGCCCCCTGCCTGCGCGATCCTCCCCTGTGCCCCGGGTACACCGCGATCATGTTTGATCGCGGTGTGCCAAGGGTTAATGTGCCGGGAGCGGTCCGTGACCGCTCCTGACACACAGTCACGGGTGTCAGCTGTGATAATCAGCTGACACCCGGCGGCGATCAGCTGCGCTCCCCCGGGAGCGCAGCTGATCGCCCATGACGTACTATTCCGTCCATGGGAATTAGGTCCAGGGTCACATGGACGGAATATTACGTCTGATGGCAGAGAGGGGTTAAACTTTCAAAAATCACAAAAATAAATGGGTTTCACATTCTGCTGTACCTTAATTTTTTCACTAAAAAGGCGACAAAACCTGATACCTGTGTTTTTCACTGTGTTTTTGCACTTACTGCTTTCTATGGATGAAAAAATGCTGCAAAAACCCTAAAGAAGTGACATGCTGCAGTTTTCAAAAAATCCAATTTAGTCTGGAAAAAAAACAATGTGTGTGCATGAGGTGTCTGTTATGAATGTGCTAGAGATGGTTTCTGAGCAGAGGCTCCCTCTGGTGGTTACAGACAGTACTGAACCTTCCAGCGAGGAATGGCAATCTGGGATCACTGACTGGACTGATATAAGGGAGGTTCCCTCCCATGATGGTCGCCGGTGATCAATTGTTCTTGTCTCAATTGTGGTTCCTGGTTCATTTGAAAGTTTGCTGGAGTCTTGCCTGCATCTTCTGCTTTCAGATAAGATATTTTTTGCTTTTCTTTTTGTGCTTGCTTTTTGCTTAGTTTTCTGCACTTTTGTGGAGGTCAGTTTATCTGCAGCCACTGTTATTTGTTCATTTGCTTTTTCCTGTTTTTTTCAGTGGCTGCGACTTAGTTTTGTTACACCAGAGATCTGATTTAGATGGTGGAGATCGTGTGATCTCAGGTGTTTTTGCAATCAGAAGAGTTGATATTTTTTAGGGTTTTTTGTTGGCTTGCAGTCAGAATTCTTTCCTGTACTTTTCTGTCTAGACAGATTGGGCCCCAGCGTTTGCTCATTCTATTTTCTGTCTGTGTCCGTGCTTTCTTCTTGTCTAACCGCCATTACATGTTTGGGGGCTTCCTATTTTCTTTGGGGTTCTGCTCCGGGGCAGATAGCTTTCATCTTTCTGCCTTTAGGTGTAGTTATCTCTCAGGCTGTGACGAGGCGTCTAGGACCAACAGTAGGAACGCTCCACGGCTACCTCTAGTTGTGTGGTTAGATCAGGTTACTGCAATCCAATAGGTTCCAGCCTCTCTGGTGTATTGCCGTTTTTGCTTTTTCTCCTCAGCTACCTAAACATAACAGGTGTCTGAAATCTCATAGCTTTTGCTGCTCCTGTAAAAGCTTTTAATTTACACAAAAACACAATGTGTGAACATAGCCTTAATTTGAGCACAGAGCTCAGGTTCAAATCTTTTAGTGGGATTACAAAAAAAAATAAAAAAAGGTAACAATAAAAATATATAAATATATGAAAATTAAACTTACTTCTCTATTTCCCTCATTAAAAAAATAGAATATAATATATTCCGTATTGCGCATCTGTAAAAGTCGAGTCTGTCAGCATATAAAATTATTTAAAACGGTAAGGAGAAAAGAAATCAAAACTCCAGAATGGTCTTTTTTGGCCACCATCCCTAAATAAAATAATGTAATAAAAATCAATCAAAATGTTGTATGTTTACCAAATTATCAATAAAAACATCATCTCAGCACGCAAAAAACAAGCTTTCGCAAAGCTCCATTAATTGAAAAATAAAACTGTTAAATTGTTTTAGATAATGGCGACTTAAATTTTTACAAACTTCAAAAACTTTTTTAACTCCTTAACAAAATATAGGCTATGTTTGGTATTTCCATGGTAGGCAACCGTCTAGTAGTTCCTGTGCAGTCCGGTTACTTACTTCTACTCCAATGATGTGTCACAAGCATCCATGGCTTTGTCTCCACCTATTCCCTGCTAGGTTTGTGATGTTTCAATATAATGAGCTATTAGTGCATTCAAGAAATTCTTCTCTAAAACTTGTAATACATTTACTGTGAAAATGAGAAAAGATACATAACCATTTCCCCAAGAGTAAAAGGGGTTAATTACCCATGAAAGTAAGTAGTGAAGTAGAAAAAGGTCCCCTGGCATCCCCGCTGCACACACAGCCTGCAGCTCCGCCAATGACTTCAGTCTCTATGGCTCCCGCAAATGAAGTCTTCAGCACAGAGCAACATGTTCTGCTCCCCGGATAACTCAGGACAAAGTGTTAATCAATTTTCGACTTGTAACATCCAGCTGAAATTTTCTTCACTTTTACAAAACTTATCACAAAAAAAAATTGGATTAATGGGGTATTTCAGGATTCATTTTTAATTGCCCTTAGGACTGCAGAATTAGAAATAACAAACACACTGTGGAGACATGTGGGGATCAGCGGATGTCCTGGTCCGCTAGTCGAAACTGCATGGGCCAGGAATCATCCGGCTGAACGCCCGTTCTCCTTTTAATGTGGGCATAACGCTACTCAGACAACACAGGGTGAGGGTAAAACAGTGTGTCAATACTTTATTGAACCACAAAACAGGCAGATAACACGTAAAACAGTCCCAACCAAATACCCGAGATGGAGCAGTTAATTCTACTTGGCTTGCTGAAAATAGACATCTGGTTAATTAAGATATAATGCTGTGTCTCCACATTGCTCCCCCATCTTAATTAGCCAGACGTGATAGGATTCCGATCATCCTTCACCACTTATGGGACAGTCCACAGCATGTCTTTAAGCACAGTCATGAATGTAAGAGGTCTCACCCTTATGACAACAAAACTTTGAATCATCCAGTTTCCTCAGAGCATATTCCATGTCTTCCTTGCAAAAATAAAAACACACATAGTTGAGGAGAAACAACACGTATTCATTAGGTCCAACCATGGTGTCCTCCGTATTCGGTAGTTTCTGGATTAAATTCCATTCAATCTGTTGAAATTGGCACTACTCCTACAGTATAGTTGCCATTTCTTGTTGAGGCTAGACATCCACTTTGGCCCTCTTCCCAAGGCAGAATTGGTGATGTTGGACGTAGTTGTGTCCGAAACCTGCTGTGCATGCCTCATCAATGGTCTGCTCTGACTGTTTGTATACCTCCCTGGCTGTGAAGACTTGGATGGTGTCTGAGAACACCAGTCCCCTACAGCTCACCCAGATCCGCTGGGCTGAGTGAATAGTATCCCACTGCTACCACCATAATCTGGAGATATGGGTGGTCAGCGGGCGTTCTGGTTCGCCAGCTTAAAATGCATTGACCAGCGATCATCTTACAGATAACACGTAGAACGGTCCTAAAATACTAGATGGTGCACATTTTAGAGTCTCACCCATGCCGGGATAAGAGCAGCTGTTACTTCAGAGCTTCCAGGGCTGACTACCCCACCTGTGGAATGCACAGAGAGGAGGTAATGACAAGCTTAAGAAGATAACAGTCATTCAGGTACAAGGCCAGATGCCCGGAGGGTCACAACCTGGCTTCAGCTTCCAAGGCTGACTACCCCTCCTGTGGCACACACAAAGAGAAGGCAATGACAAGCTTAGGAAGATGTCTGTGCATTCAGGTATAAGGCCAGATGCCTGGAGAGTCACAACCTGGCTTCTCCGAACATCTCCATGGCGACCGGTGGGTCTCATTCCTGGCCTTTACATACGTATCCATGGTTCAGCAATGGTCAGATCTGTATTCTTCCAGGTGGGGCCAAGGTCCCCCTGGCATCCTGTAGAATGACAAATCTGTGTCCCTTGTGATGGAGCCATGATGTCTTGGCTGCTGTCCTGTAGAGAGTCTCTGGTTCTTTTGATGTCTGGATCTCTTGGCTGTCTGAAGGTCTCTCTCTGTATATCTGGAGATATCTCTCCTTTTTATAGTTAACAAATGTCCTTAAAACCAGCATTCTCAAATAAAAGGGAAAAATGTTGAACTATTTGCATAGTTTCTCTTCCTCTGTTATGCAAGTCAACAAACTAGCTGGCCTGGACAATGTGTAATTAGCATATCAGCGAGCATCATTGTACAAAAACCCTGTATGAAAAAAGTCAACATTTCAGACTCTTGCTCAACTGAAGAAGAAACGCATACGTTTAAAAATCAACATATAATTAACAGTTTATTCTTCCTGGCTTAATGAAAGTAGATATCAGGTTAATTAAGATAACATGCTGTGTCCCCACAAACACTAATAATCATCCTCCCTACTATGCTCTTTGTTGACAGGCAAGAAAACAAATCACGTGACTGCTGCAGCCAATCCCTGGGCACAGCAGCTCTGCACGATATAATCAGTACAAGCTGCCAAGCCCAGTAATTGTTGCAGTGGTGGCATAGATAGAGCACCGCTGACTGCTGCAACCAGTCAAAATAGACCAGGACAGATACAGAGAGACAGTGCTGAACCTAAGGAAAATGAATCTTGTTGTGCTTATCATTTTCTATCTCTGCAGTGCGTTGGACAATTAAAAGTTAACCCCGCAGAACCCCTTTATGGCTGAAAAAATTGTACTGGTTTTGATTGGAAAAACTGATAAATTGCAGGGGATCTTACTAATTTACATAAATATCAGTGGACATGTGTTATGTGTAAAGAAATATTGATTTATTCATTAATTATTGGAAAGCTTCTTTACAGTAACAGTAATAAAACTTTTAAATTCTTTATCACAGCAAGAAACCATGGCAAGCTCCGGGAAATCACTATGGTGAGAATGTTATGTTTTAATTAATTGAGGGCAATGGTGCAGATTGATATCTAGGATTTCCTTCAATTTTCTGCATTAACCCTGTCCAGTATGGAAAT
Organism: Oophaga sylvatica; assembly: GCA_033576555.1. NCBI lineage: Eukaryota > Metazoa > Chordata > Amphibia > Anura > Dendrobatidae > Oophaga > Oophaga sylvatica. The sequence goes on from JARQOD010000004.1 coordinate 27,596,680, forward strand.
ACCTGTGCGAAAGCAGAGTGTCTTGCCTATACGATCCCTAGGCACCCAGCATCCAAGATGTCATGTCCCACAACTCGGGAATCATACGGTGTTGTATCGTTGCATTTCTATGCAATAAGGCTTGCCTTTTTGAAGTTTGTCCTTCCTTTCTCCCTGTGGGCCTCCCTAGCTCTGATGTCCATAACCCCACCCATCTTCTTCCTCATTCTCTGTATGTCTGCCATCTTGTCTTGCAGCTCTGGTTCAGAATAGGTTTTTTTTCCTACTTTAGCTGTTCAAGTAATTGTGCATAGTTCAAGACTTCAGCTTGAACATAAACCTTTTTCTGGAATCTTCATTTGTGCCTCTGCAGTCGAGTCAAGCTACCTGAGGAAATCTTTTCGTGTGAGTACTGGTACATAAAGAGAAGTCTCAAGTGCCTACACTCGCAGCCTAGTCAGAATACAAAACATACCCAATTTAACCCTCTCTTGCTTTACTCTCCTGTATTCAGGTGTCTGACAACTTTCTGTCCAGTGTTAGAAAATATTTTTGTTTCCCATTTACTCACCCTGAGGATTTTGTTTTATTGTCTATTGAATCAAACCACTAAGAGTCAAAGGGCCCGTTCAATATTCAAAAAATGTAGCGGCTTTCATCCAAAAATAGTGCCACATCCATGCATAGATGTAATGTGGTATCTCCACCCAGCCCTACTCACTTCAATAATGCTGCTTTACTAAATGCATCGTATTGGCAGCTGTTATGGAAAAAAGCAGTCATGCATCACTAACACTTTATGACCCCTTTAAAAATTTGATGAGTGACTATTTTTAACCTATGACTTTTATTTATTTATTTTTTGCATAGTTTATCCCAAAGTATATTTGGAGCCATAAAATGATATCCGTTTTTCAATCAATATTTTGTGTCTTGTTATTTTACAGGACCCATGATGGAGCACGCTGCCATCCTGTATCCTGAGTGTAAACCAATGCAAATTGATGCATTCCAAAAATAATTATATAGTATAGGAACAAAATGTCAAAATAGCAAAGTTGACAAATAGCCTAAAGATATGTAATCACTGAAGGTTTATGGTGTTCTATTAAATTATGTATAAGTGCATCTACCAGTGAGTGAAAGAGAAGATAATCAATGAATGAACATCTACTGCATATATGCACGACATGATCATCAGAATTATCAATGACATACAATCTAAAACAAATATGTCAATGGATACAGCAAGGTTCCTATTGTACACACTACAGATACTGCGGAACATCTTTACAAAGATATTGAGAAATCTTTTAGAACATACTGATCACTAATCAGAGGTGGTGAACCTTTTTTCTGCCAAGGGCCATTTGGATATTTATACCATCACTCGGGGGCCATACAAAATTATAAACATAAAAAATAACCTGCTACATGTGGTCAAACCTTTAATTAATTGCCCCCTAATGTGGTGGCTGGAGCTGCTTCTCTTTTTGGGAGGCGTGTGATATTAGGTGCTTTTGATGATATTGTTAGGTTTCAGGATTTTGCCTGTCTGGAGCGCAGTGTGCTCTTTGCAATGATAAGTTTTGAAAAGAACTATTCATAGTACACAGATGTATATTACACTGCATGTCTCCTCAAAGTGGGAATTCACATAGGAGAAACTGAGACTGCTGTATATACATCACATAGGAGACACTGTGACTGCTGAATATACATCACATAGGAGACGCTGGGACTGCTGTTTATACATCACATAGGAGATACTGTGACTGCTGAGTATACATCACATAGGAGACGCTGGGACTGCTGTTTATACATCACATAGGAGATACTGTGACTGCTGAGTATACATCACATAGGAGACGCTGGGACTGCTGTTTATACATCACATAGGAGACGCTGGGACTGCTGTTTATACATCACATAGGAGAAACTAAGACTACTGTATATTCATCACTTAGGAGACACTGAGACTGCTGTATATGCGTTAAGCTCATGTCGTGTATTGAAGGGGAAGGGTTAGGGTTCCTTGTGGTCTATAATCTGTCTCAAGGTGGTCAAGCTTTCTGTCTTGATGAGGTTTGCCCTCTCACCAACTACACACACAAAGTCCCCCAATTTATATAACAAAAAAAAAATAAAAAAATATAATAGTGACAGTAGGAAAAAGTTTATAATATTGACAGTTTGAGATGAGCTCCTCCATACAGGGCTGATGATGAATCCCAAATTTGCGTACGTCAGAGAAGATAATGTGGAAAATGATGTTTTTTATAGTAGCTGCCTCTAAGTACAGTATGATGGTGGTGGTAGTTGTTTCTGCAGCTAATCCCCGATCATGAAGAAGTAGCATTAACTTAAAAAGAACACTCTCTTTACTAATGATAGTATGATAAATAACTATATACAAATCTTATGTACCATAATTGTGGTCAAATTTACACTCACAGCTGAAAATGGACCCAAGCACGCAGACAAGCAGATCTCTGTGGACTACTTGCCTTGTCAAATCAGTTCACTCATCTACAGACTGTGCCTTTGGGAATCCTCAGTCAGTATTCCTTCCTTATGGCTGAGCAGTGCTTCTCCTTTGAGGTGACCTTTCCTCCTAGAGGTGCAATAGAAATCCTTCTAATATGAAGGTCTGGTCTCATGCTCCTTTATCGGAGACCAAGTTGATAAAAGGCGAACAGTGCAGTCAGTGAGGAAGACTGCAATAAGGTGTATAGAATGAGAACCTGTAACACTAAAAGATGGTATCCGGGACTTTACAAAAAAAAACTAAAACTGTATCTAAGCACTAACAGGCAGGCAATTGCAACTTACCCTCCTGTTGTTCCCGGCACCGTTCTTCCCTGGCTCAGAGTGGTCACATATCGCTCCTGCCAGGGATTCCACGGCTTCTGCTACCGTGACAAGGCAGGACTTCTGAGGTCATTTTGATTGACAGCCTGATCACTAGTTAGGCAGCGGTGATCCAGCTATCAATAAGAATGACCTCGGAATTCGACAGAGCGGACCGGAAAAGAAACCTTTGCTTTGCAGATGTGATGTCAGCAGAGGCTTCTGAATTCCCGGCAGGAGCGGTCTGTGACCACTCTGTGCCGTAGAAGAAAGGCGCAGTGCCCAACAGGCAGGTAAGTTGTAATTACCTGCCTGTTAGTGCTTAGATATATTTTTTGTTATTTTGTAAAGTCCTAGATATCCCTTTAAATATTTGTCCGTGCACAAAATCATGTTCCCTAAAGATTTGCCAGCTATCAATAAGAATGACCTCGGAATTCGACAGAGCGGACCGGAAAAGAAACCTTTGCTTTGCAGATGTGATGTCAGCAGAGGCTTCTGAATTCCCGGCAGGAGCGGTCTGTGACCACTCTGTGCCGTAGAAGAAAGGCGCAGTGCCCAACAGGCAGGTAAGTTGTAATTACCTGCCTGTTAGTGCTTAGATATATTTTTTTGTTTTTTTGTAAAGTCCTAGATATCCCCTTTAAATATTTGTCCGTGTCACAAAATCATGTTCCCTAAAGATTTGCCATGTTTTATGACATAACCAATGTCGATTTTTTTTTATTTTGAAAGACCCCTTTAAATTTCATTGGCTCATGTAGTACATTCTAGTAAGAGAAGTTATAGACGTGATGTCACAGCTCTCCACATACGTGGTGACATCATCATCAACTAAATATATGGTACTCGTATGAGCAACACCTAATTACATTTTAATCCGATGTGTAGTTTGATAAAAGTCTTTATATAGAATGGAAATCACTCAATAGTTCTGTAAAGTAGTAAGGAACTCCTTTCTTTTACCATGACACCATTATGACAGATCCGTGGGAGGGTGTCAGAAGAGAATACGATACAACACACAATTAAGAGATGTTAGTCGGTGCTGGGGAAATAAGTTCTGCCGCAGCTTAATAAAAAGCTTCTGTCATTATTGTTAGCTGCTATTGTTCTCACAAAACTTAATGAATCTGACACACCTGATCTGGTTTCTTTGCAAGCATGGCTGACAGATATCTTATCAATATAAGACTTTTTTGCAATAAAAATTATTCGGCTTTCCATTGAAAATTAGTTTAGCAAAATTTTACAAACTTTTTGCTGTTTGCAATATTCAATTCAATAAAAGATGCTGCTCCCTGTTCCCTTGACAGCGTCATCCGCCACGCTATGCAGTCATGGCCACACCAGTTACATGCACCATGTAAGTAAGATGGGGCGTGTTTTATTTATACCTGAACAGTATGCTAATAATTGTTTTATTTTATTTATATATGCCTCTTCACCCCCATCTCACCAATACCTGAGGAAGCATAGGCGAAACGTGCATTGGAGGATGAGCAATGCATATTGACAATGGGTCTGTATAGCACTTTATTTTTCTCCTAATGATGTGACCTATTGATCTATTGTATTTTGGTGCACACTTCTATTTTATTCCATCATTTATTTTATTGTTAACTGATATCTATATTATTTATAGTGCCATATTTGTCCAAGCTAGCATTTTTTAGCCTGTGGACACTGAGGAATTTTAGCCCATTACTCATGAGCAATTGCCTTCAATTCAGTGATATTCTTTGGTTGATATTCTTTGGTTTGTGTCCCTCAACCACCTTCTTCAAAGTTCCCCAAAGTTTTTTTTGATAGGGTTTATGTCAGGTGATTGTGATAGCCACTCTAGAATCTTCCAGGACTTCTTCTGAATCCAAGTCTTGGCGGACTTTGAGATATGCTTTGGATCATTGTCCTGTTGGAAGATCCAAGGTGCCTACACTTTAGCTTCCTCACAGAAGGCATTTTTCCTAGGTTACCCGGATACTTGATTGAATCCAACTTACCTTCCAGGATTCCAGTACCAGAGGAAGCAAAGCAGCTCAAGAGCATCACCAAGCCACCACCATGCTTCACTGTAGGCATCACCGAGCCACCACCATGCTTCACTTTAGGCATCACTGAATCACCACCATGCTTCACTGTAGGCATCACCGAGCCACCACCATGCTTCACTTTAGGCATCACTGAATCACCACCATGCTTCACTGTAGGCATCACTGAATCACCACCATGCTTCACTGTAGGCATCACTGAATCACCACCATACTTCACTGTAGGCATCACCGAGCCACCACCATGCTTCACTTTAGGCATCACTGAATCACCACCATGCTTCACTATAGGCATCACTGAGTCACCACCATGCTTTCATGCTTGCATGCATGCTTTCTGCCATGTAGGCAGAGTGTTTTTCTCAGCATATTGTTTGTTCGTTCTTCTTCTAGACGTACCGTTAATCCATAGGCACTAAAAGTTATAGTTCTGTTTCATTACTCCATAGAACAAAATCTCAAACCTTCTGTGGATTGTTTATATGGTTTTGAACATATAGGAGCTGGATTTTCTTATGCTGTTGGATCAGTAGATTTGTACATGTTGGAGTTTGGGCATGGAGACCTTCAGCATTTAGCAAGAATCTTACTGTGCAAACTGAAACCTCCGTTCCTAGTCTAGTCAAATCATACTAGAGGTCTTTTGCAGTCACTTGAGGATTTTGGCTATCTGTTCCCTCAGTAATCTGGTGGCAGTCAGTTACAGCTTCCTATTTCTACCAGTCCTGATTGTGTAGTAAGTGTTCCACTCACTATGAACTTGTGAACTCTGCTTCCAGCTATATTTCTAGGAACATTCAACACCTCGTTTGGCCAAAGCAACAGTTACTTCTCTAAACTTTTTGGACCACTCTCTTGCCATACTTATATTTCTAACATGTAAACAAATATTACAGTAAACCAAATCCTTAGCCATCCTTATATAAAGGATAGAGGGTAATGTTCCTTTTTTTCAAACCCAATTTTTGTTCTATCTATAACATCTGCATCAAAACCTGAATGTGTAGCCTCATCTTTAGGGATTCTCATCAGGGGTTGAATAATTTTGAGACTGCAGTAATCTGCATTTCGAGAGACCACTCGTTATATTAGTCGTATTGAGCTAGTTACACTGTTCTTGTTTGTTTGGTTCATTGCAAATAGCAGAAAGTTTGTTAATTTTGCTAGTAAACCAAATTTGCAATGAGATTAGAATAATTTTGTTAGGATGTGTATGCCAATTAGTGGCATCTGGATGTCATATATGTCAGACTTTGGACCTCTATGAGCCAAAATAGCAATGCAGTAAGAGTCGCTCCCACATCACCAGATCCGGCTTGTCCACACATAAGATGGTTGACCATTTGTTTGAATAGGAAATAAAGGGTAGGTTCAGCTTACCACGCCGTGTGATGAAAAGTCCTGGTTAGTATAATTCTGGAGGGTGCTTGTCCGGCCGGTGATTGGGGCAAAGTAGGAAGGGAGGGTGGAATTCAGCACGACCATCCAGGTAGTTAAAATTTAGATTTTATTGAAATCAAAACATAAAAACTTTAAAACAGAAACCTGAAGCGTTTCTGGCACTTCAGTGCACTTATTCATAGACTCTGATTCCAGCGATGTGTCACTTACTCGGCTTCTTGCTTTAATTATGATACAATTATGTTTTATCAGCAGAAGACTATCACAAGAGGACTAGTAATGCTGCTGCCAGGTAGTCCTCCATATTCATGAGCTCTCTAACCATGCTTCACCAATGATTGGCAGCTTTCTGCCTATATACAGTGTACACAGAAAACTGACAATCAGTGGTGTGAGAGGAGTTATACAGAGCTCAGCATTCAGAGAACCGGTGGAACTGTAATAAATGAACCAGTGAACTAAAACTACAGCAAGCATCCCAGTAAGCCACACATCACTAAAATCAGGATCTCTGCCTCTTTTTCACGTGGCTCTAAGATGGGGTAGCAGAAAGCTGGTTCACAGATTCCCTTTAAATTCAAGTGTCTCGGTGTTTAGCACATTCCAAAGACATACTGATAGGGATTTAGATTGTGAGCCCCAGTGGAGACAGCGATGATGATGTCCGTGAAGCGGTGCCGTAATAATGGTGCTATGTAAGGGAATAAAATAAGTAGATGTTGACGATACTGCAGAAAAAGGGGAGATTTACTGACGTAAATGTACCAGAATTCGGGCACAAGTTGCACTAAAATCTGGTGTATGTGTCTTGTGCCATTTTCATTATGTGTTTTATGCACTACACTAGACACTAGAAAGTTTTGAGAAGACATAGACAGGTCCTAAAAGGCTCCAAATTGTGCTAAAATTGAGCCAAAATTTTGCCGCAACATATTTCACATTTTGTGTCTTAGTCGCCAAACCGATATGGCACAGCTCAACATTACCGCAATACTGGAGTAATGTCATTATTAGGCAACACTCCGACATGAAGAACAAGAAACAGTCCTCAACACAAGGTGTCAAGAAGTGCCTGAAAGATGTCTTTAACATTCAATCAGCTCCTCTGTGATGCTAACCACTAGACATCGCAAACTATTATTGCTTGGACAAGCTTCTTTGCAGGGAAATCAATAAAAACAGCAATAATGAGCAGTTGATGTATTGCTCGAATGCCGGATTTTCATTGAAATTCAATTTTCTCTTTTTTGGTAAACTAAAAACATTATTCTACATAAACCGGTATATTGATCCTGCCCTAGACTAGTCAATCAGCTGATTGAATTCAGCCATTGTTAGTTCTGTCATCTGCTTCACAAGAATGGTGCAAACCAACTAGCCTTTCATTGCCTTTTACGCTTTCATTCATTATAGCGGTAAATGTTTTGGCTCCTCTGCTCTCAGTCATAGCATTTTTCCTACAATTTTAAGTTTTGGCCAATTCAAGATAAATTCCCTTATTAAAGTTGTGTTGAACTACAGTATAGATCTATATGCGATCTCCTAGTGATTATGGATTACCAGACGGTGGCAGACAACATTTAAAAGATATTGATTTTGCCTGTATTGATTATTTTAAAGGGAACTTGTCAGGAGTCCTAGGATCACAAAACCAATCAGAGCGCTTGGTAGGGTCAGTGTCAGACTGTGGTGCTAATGGCCCACCAGTAAATTGAATCTGAGAACCCTTTATTCAGCTACAAGCAAATATTACATTACAGTCGATCACAAATTCACCTCTACTTCTAAATAATAAACTGAGTAGTAGTTTATTACATGATTGATGAAATGATGGCTTTGTCTGTACATAGAGAATCAAGATTATTGTGCCAACTATTGAAGGGCCCACCAGTGAATTCCCCTGTTCCCCTATGGGCCAGTCCAAGCCTAGGTAAGGTAGTAATAGGCATTCTTTCATGGCTGCAGAGAAAGTTGTAATTGCTGAGAAAATAAACTTTATTGCTTTTTGCAAATGTGGCTGGGAGTGCACTGAAGGTATTCCTTTCCCGGCAAGTACACCCATTCTTCACTTTATTCATAACCTAACATCACTCCCATGGACTTGATTGATGGCTGTTTAGGTCTGTTTGACAAATTACATGGATCTAGTTGGGGAATAGATAGAGTTAATAGTTGTGACTAGTTCATAATGGGAGGGGGTTATGTGGGAAGACAGAAGATGACGTCCTAATGGTGGGTGAGATAGTGGCCAGCGTTCCGTAGTGTAAGGCCAAAGTTCTGACAGTTGGCAGACTGACATGCTACAGTGTGTTGTATGTGAAGAGGGAGGTCCACTACAAATCAGATAATATGTTCTGAGGACCGAGGAAACGTAACAAGACATTGGAAGATTGGAACCCAGGTCAGGGAGCCCATTCAAACAGTACAGAAATTTACCCAGGGGGCACAGAAGGCCCACTCAAAGGGGATTGAAAGCAGAGAAGGAATTGTAACAGCCGGATGTTAATGAATATACAGAGTTATATGAATATGGAGATGTGACAGCAGATTTTGCAGCCCTCTAGTGATAATCTCCTGATGATAAAACTGCTATTTTATCAAAACTACAAAAATTAGCCTAGTAAGTGATACATCTCCGGAGTCAGGGTCTCTGACCCTAGACTACATCATGCTACTCTTAGAGTTTTAGGCAAAAACCTGGAGAAAGATTTCCTTTAAAGACTTATTTAAAGAAGCATTTACAGATTTTTTAACTGTACCCCATACAACAGACAAAACCAGTATAATTTCTGTCTGCTGAGAGAATCCTTCCTTTTATATTCTCCTAAATAAAATAATATATTGTAAGTATACAGTCAGGGAGTGTGAACTATGATCTACATTTTAACTGTGGAAAACCGTCCACTCAAAAATTATAAAATTTTGTAGAGCAGAAAAAAGCACAAATCTCCAAAAATAAATAGAAAATATTATTTATTGCTTAATTAATACAACATAAAAAACACAAAATAATGCAAAATCCGGTTACCAAAGTTGTGGGACAAACAACTTTGGTAACCGGATTTTGCATTATTTTGTGTTTTTTATGTTGCATTAATTAAGCAATAAATAATATTTTCTATTTATTTTTGGAGATTTGTGCTTTTTTCTGCTCTACAAAATTTTATAATTTTTGAGCGGACCGGTTTTCTATGATTGTATTTGGCACAGTATATGTGTGGCCCAGCTACGCCAGGCACACATATTCCAGGAAAATGCACAAGAAGGTAACCGTGAAGCTTGATATTCATTCACGTCACTCACATTTCCCAACACACCCACTAGGGGTATAAAAGGTAGTGACACGTAGCAGTCAGCCATTCAAGCTTCCTGTCTTAGGACAGTGCAAGTCATTCAAGCCTTGGAGGGAGAGGAGTTCAGTCAGAGTTCAGTCTAGTTCCTGTCTCAGGACAAGACACACCGTTCAGTATCACTTCAGTCTAGTCTTGGAGGAAGAGGAGTGCAGACTAGATTCTGGCAGAGCAAGTTCTTGAAGTGGAGTCTGGTTTGAGTGTAAGGAGTCACTCTAGCCCAGTCAGAACTGCAGGACCAGTACCTCAGCCCAAGCTACCTGTATTCTTTGGAAAGTAGAAGGTGACTCTCGGAGCTACAGCGTGTACACAGTTGACAGAGTACCTGTGCGCTGCTCTGGACAGGGTCTGAGAAAGGAAGGAAAGAAGGGAATCACAGGAGCTACAACAGTGAGTGTACTGAGAACTGTTCAGTGAGCTCTGAAGAAAGCTGATATTCACATCATCGCTACTTGTGCTTATGTTAAGAGCAAGAGTAGGACGAGAGGCACAGTGGAGAAAGATAGAGACTAGTGCATCAGGTACCGGATTACCCGCACTAATTCACCGGACACCGGGGTCCGAAGCGTTGCTAGTGCTTCACGCCTAGTAATAAGAAAACCGGAGGCTTTCTGGACTACAAGTCGCAGAAGGTAGCCCTAAGCGCTGATACGTAAACGGAGTCAGGTAAAACAAGGACCTTGAGTGGGACGCTACAAAAGTAGGGACTCTGTTCTCACCAACTAGAAGGCTCTACCACAATGTCGGCCGGGCGTTGCAGCTATTGAACAAGCTGGAGATTAACAGAGTTAACTTGACTTCATGCAAGTTTGTACTCACATACATATAGAGTTAAAGGAGGCCTCTAACCTGCTCAGCGGTTATCCTGAATGTGCATTCTCCACCCCAACCAGCTTCCCGGGACCTGCCTGAAACAACTACAAGTAAAGGTATGGAAAGAGATTGCCTTGTGTGAGATTGCTTGATTACCTACACCATGCATCACCATAGACTTCCGGGGACCAGTCTCGCCTGTGGGAGACTTACCATCCAGCTGCCCCATAACATCCTCTAGGAAGATCCATATAGCAGCGCTGGTCTAATTGATCAGATACCACAGGTGGCTCACAAACTATTCTAATCTACAATTCCCCTGTAAATATCCCCCATTGCATGACCGCCAGGGCCACGGACCGAGTCCCGCTGCCAGTGACATCTCCCATAGAAATCAATGGGCTCGGTGCCGAGTACCCCATAGCCTGGTACCACCTCAGTGTGGTGCGCGTCATCTTTCCTGGCATCACGAACAGGATACGAAGCTTGCAAAATTGTGAGTCCTGTGTTGCCTATATTGACTGTTTTATGCAAGAAAAGACTGTTTGCTGTTTTGTCGTTTTTGGCGCCAAATACCGCCATTTTTACCGCCATATTCGCGCCCTGAGGCGCTGGTGAAGAAGGTGGGCGTGCATTCGTGGGCGTGTACCCCCCTGTGGCGCGAAAGTTATGGCTGCCCCAAAAAGAGCTGTACCTGATCCTCTATGTCATGGAGAAGGTGGATGCGGTGCTGGAAGATGTGGCCCGCCACCGCAAAGGAATGAAGGAGATTGAGAAACGCTGGCGTACCCGGAAACAGCGGCTGCTGTGGGACGCCGTGCTCACCCCTCCAGGAACGAAATCGTTGCCTGCGTCCCCTGTGCCACCAACGCCAGCGGCTGAAGGGAAACCGGAGAACCAGCTATGAAGGAGCTGAACCCGACTCCACCGAGGAAGCGGCGGGAGACGGACCGGTACACCAGCCAGGCCGGGAGGCCACCGCGGAGCACAGTCCCCCGGTAGGGACACCGGAGGGGTCCCAGACGTCCATGATGGAGCAGCGACAGCAGCAGGTTAGTGCGTCCCCAATTGAGCCACCGAGCGCACCTGCATCGTGCTCTGCATCGCAACCTGTGACCATTTCAGCATCACAATCTGCGACCATTCCAGCATCATACCCTGCGTACACTTCTGCATCGCAATCTGCGACCTGTCCTGAATCGCAAGTAACTGCGGCACCTGCAGCAATGCAACTAGCGTCGTACATGAAAGAAGTACCCGGTGGGACCATAGTAAGAATGAAGACTGTAGCTACCCAAACCTACATCGCAGGACATGATATCCTGGTAATGGGTACCCAAGGGCATCGTGTAATTCTGTCCCCAGGGATGGAAAAAGTAAACGTCACCCCAAGCAAAGATGAAAATCAGTAGGACCCAGACAGGGTTTACTGCATCAGAAGATGTAAAAAGTTTAAAGAAGAAGTTTTGCAAATTTGCCCTTTATTAATATTTTGAATAATGTTTACTATTATGCTTATTTAAAAGTAGAATACCCGGCTGGGTACAGAGTTAAAAAGCTAAAGAGTTAAAGTATTAATGTGATTTCTCTTGATATGTGAAATGTGTTTAACCATGCAAAGACTGCGTGGCTGTGGACTGTGCCAGCCCAAAAACTTTTAATGTAAATAGTTTGCGCTTCGGTGCTACATTTTGGTTTTACACAAAACCATTACTACCTCTGAAAGAAAACCCGTGTGGTGTGGCCTTGAGTGAGGTCTGCAACAGAGAAGTCCTGCAGCCCACCCAGGACCCACGTGGGAGGTTTGGTGCGGGTCCTCCACAAGAATCTTGTCTTGTATTTATGAAAGTGTTTTTGATACTTTTATATTTTTCTATGTATACAGTGTAACGTTCAAGAATCTTACCTCCCGCTAGGGATGAGTTAAAACTGTTTGATGTTATATGCAAAACAAAATGTTTTCTTTTCTCTTTTACAGCCCGGGAGTGCTGTGTTTAACCAAGGGGGGATGTGTGGCCCAGCTACGCCAGGCACACATATTCCAGGAAAATGCACAAGAAGGTAACCGTGAAGCTTGATATTCATTCACGTCACTCACATTTCCCAACACACCCACTAGGGGTATAAAAGGTAGTGACACGTAGCAGTCAGCCATTCAAGCTTCCTGTCTTAGGACAGTGCAAGTCATTCAAGCCTTGGAGGGAGAGGAGTTCAGTCAGAGTTCAGTCTAGTTCCTGTCTCAGGACAAGACACACCGTTCAGTATCACTTCAGTCTAGTCTTGGAGGAAGAGGAGTGCAGACTAGATTCTGGCAGAGCAAGTTCTTGAAGTGGAGTCTGGTTTGAGTGTAAGGAGTCACTCTAGCCCAGTCAGAACTGCAGGACCAGTACCTCAGCCCAAGCTACCTGTATTCTTTGGAAAGTAGAAGGTGACTCTCGGAGCTACAGCGTGTACACAGTTGACAGAGTACCTGTGCGCTGCTCTGGACAGGGTCTGAGAAAGGAAGGAAAGAAGGGAATCACAGGAGCTACAACAGTGAGTGTACTGAGAACTGTTCAGTGAGCTCTGAAGAAAGCTGATATTCACATCATCGCTACTTGTGCTTATGTTAAGAGCAAGAGTAGGACGAGAGGCACAGTGGAGAAAGATAGAGACTAGTGCATCAGGTACCGGATTACCCGCACTAATTCACCGGACACCGGGGTCCGAAGCGTTGCTAGTGCTTCACGTCTAGTAATAAGAAAACCGGAGGCTTTCTGGACTACAAGTCGCAGAAGGTAGCCCTAAGCGCTGATACGTAAACGGAGTCAGGTAGAACAAGGACCTTGAGTGGGACGCTACAAAAGTAGGGACTCTGTTCTCACCAACTAGAAGGCTCTACCACAATGTCGGCCAGGGCGTTGCAGCTATTGAGCAAGTGGAGATTAACAGAGTTAACTTGACTTCATGCAAGTTTGTACTCACATACATATAGAGTTAAAGGAGGCCTCTAACCTGCTCAGCGGTTATCCTGAATGTGCATTCTCCACCCCAACCAGCTTCCCGGGACCTGCCTGAAACAACTACAAGTAAAGGTATGGAAAGAGATTGCCTTGTGTGAGATTGCTTGATTACCTACACCATGCATCACCATAGACTTCCGGGGACCAGTCTCGCCTGTGGGAGACTTACCATCCAGCTGCCCCATAACATCCCCTAGGAAGATCCATATAGCAGGCTGGTCTAATTGATCAGATACCACAGGTGGCGTCACGAACTATCTATTATTCAATCCCCTGTAAATATATCCCCCATTGTATGAGCGCCCAGGGCCACGGACCGAGTCCTGCTGCCAGTGACAAATCCCATAGACTTTCATGGGCTCGGTGCCGAGTACCCCATAGCCCTGGTACTAAGTGCGACTCATATATATTTTTTGGATCACTTGTTGATTTAATACATTTTAACTGTGTAGTCATCATCATTATATGTGATAGGAATTTCTATTTTCGCCTCTGTGGTGAACTTGTTTTACAATCCTTGTAATTTAATTTTACAGAAACTTCTGGTGGCTGAAATGATGACCACCTTTAGAGATTAAAATGCCATGTAATTCCCAGGGAGATCACAATGCAATCATGACTGAAGATAATTATACCATCAATTTCCAGATAGAAAGTAACAGCTAAATAAAGTGTTAAGCGTTAAATTATAAATATTGGGAGTTTAGACTTTTTAATTGGGGCACTAAACAGCAGAAAAAAGGACAGTTTTACATAAGGCACCATTCAGTCTAAGGACAACCCTATCTGGGACACTTCCATTTACACAAGAGAGCTATAAGGCTTTCTGCCCAACCATTAGGCCCCCTTCACACATCCGTTTTTCATGTCTGTATGTGGTCCATTTTTTAAGGACTGCAAATACGGACACACACACAACCATTATATTCAACGGTGGTGCGCACATGCCTGGTTTTTTACATGGACCGTGTGTCCGTGTGAAAAACCCGCAAACATGTTGTTGTTTTTTCAGCAGCATGGGCTGGACACATGCACACTGATGACATATGGACAACATTCATGTGTCAGAAGTGTGACACACACTGGCACCAGTTGCTGAAGACAGCTCTGTTCATTGTCGCCTGGTCTCCCTGAGCTCAGTGCAACCAGACAATAATGATGGGAGTTGTATTTACCACCTGCTGTGTACATTGTGTGTAAAATAAAAAATGTAATTAATAATTGGCTTGTGTTCCCACTTAATTTTGATAACCAGCAGAGGGAAAAACCACAGCTGGGGGTTGAAGTTACTGATCTGGGAAAGGGGACAATATCCCAAAAGGTTCCCTGGCTCACAGCTGTTTGCTTAGCCTTTACTGGTTAGTTTTCGTGGGACTCCAGAAAAAAAATTACGTAGGGTCCCCTATAAATTCTAACCAGCAAAGGATAAACAGACAGCTATGGGTTGTGAGTTATATAAATAGCCTGGGAAGGGGCCAGAGATATTAGTCCCTTTCCAAGGCTAACAACATCAGCCCTCAGCCGCCGCAAAAATGGTGCATCCATTGAGGAATGAGCTGCTGCGAGAGCAGTGTCAGTGACTAGCGGTGACATCATTGAGGTTTCCGTAGGTCACTGTGACTGCATTCCCTGCCAAACCAATGAACTGTGGTGACATTGGTAAGACTACCGCTAGCACAGTAAAAAAAAGTATAACGGTGCAGCGGTGAGTTCACTGCAGTTCACTGGGAGAATTTACCGCTGCGCTGTGAGCTCATTCTTCAGTGGTTCTCAGCCTGGATGATCGCATTTTGGCACCGTCCAGGTTGAAAACTGTTTACCCCAGACATGGATTACGGAATGAGACAAAATGTTGGATACTTGAGGGATATGGTTGTTGTGGAGGCAAAGGGGGTCAGCCGAAACCCTGGTCCGCTAGCCAAAATTGCATGGACCAGGGATCATTCCACCGAACGCCCGCTCTCCTTTTACCATGGGCATAACATTACTTAGACAGCACTGGGTGAGGGTGAAACAGTGTGGCAATACTTTTTGAACCACAAACAGGCAAATAACACACAGAACAGTCCCAGCAAAATACCCAAGATGGTGCACATTACAGAGTCTCACCCTTCCGCTGACTGTCTGAGATAAGAGCAGCTGTGACTTCAGAGTTTCCAGGGCTGACTAGGTCACCTGTGGCACACATAGAGAGAGGAGGTAACGACAAGCTTAGGAAGATGAAATCCATTCAGGTACAAAAGCCAGTTGACTGGAGGGTCACAAGCTGGCTTCTCCGAACATCTCCATGGAGCCAGGCTGCCGACAGATCCCATTACTGGCTCCCACAAATGTATCTATGGAGCTCCGGTGACCGGTGGGTCCAAATCCTGACTTCCCCAAACATATCCATGGTTCAGCGATGGTCAATAGAACAGATCTGTATTTTTCAACTGGGGCCATGGTCCCCTAAGCTGGTATCCTGTAGAATGACAAATCTGTGTCCCTCGTGATGGAGCCATTATGTCTTGGCTTCTGTCCTGTAGAGAGTCTCTGGTTCTTTGGATGTCCGCATCTCTAGGCTGCCTGGAGGGATATCTGTCTCTCTGTATATCTGGAGTTATCTCTCCTTTCTTATACGGTACGGTACGGTACACTTTATTGATCCCGGGGGGAAATTACAGTATTACAGCAGCAATACAAACAGTAGTACATAAAATATTACATAAAATAGGACACAAAATACATAAAATAGGACACAAATCTTGCACAGGTGTACCAACATTACATAATAAATAAAAGTGTGTAGTTCAGGTGTATATAAGACATTGTTAATTGACATTAGTACACCAGCCATCAGTCATTATTTTCTACCACCCTTAGGAAATTATTATACATACCCATAGCAGTAGGTACAAACGATTTCCTGAATTTCTCCTTCTTGCACCTTAGTAGGATTAGACGGCTGCTGAATGTGCTCTTCTGATTCAAGAACAGCTCGTATAGTGGGTGTGTGTTATTGTTCATTATAGTTAACAAATGTCCTTTAAACCAGCATTCTCAGGTAAAGGGGAAGAATGGTGATCTATTTGCATAGTTTTTACTCCTCTGTTTTGCAAGTCAACAAATTAGTTGGCCTGCACAATGTGTAATTAGCATATCAGATAACATCATTGTTTAATGACCCTGCATGAAAGAAGAGTCAACATTTCAGACTCTTGCCCAACTGAAGAAAAAAACAGACATTCAAAAGTCAACATATGGATAACAGCCTTCCTGGCTTGCTGAAAATAGAGGTCTGGTTAATTAACCCTTAAAGACCGCCGATACGCCTTATAACGGCGGTAGTTAAGGGTACTTAAACCACAGCGCCGTTAATTAACGGCACTGTGGAGAAAGTGTATAGCGCCCCCCAGAGTCGGATTTTCTCCGGGGTCTCGGCTACCGGGGTAGCCGAGACCCCAGTGAACATGATTCGGGTCGGTTTTTACCGACCCTGCTTTTGCTATCGTCGTTATTAACTCTATAACGGCAACCGCAAAAATAAAAAAAGCTGCGATTCTCCATTCAATTTCTCTCTCCTCTGATGTGATCGCACATCAGAGGGGAGAGAAATAGAGTCCCCGGGACCCCCGATCGGTCCCCTGTGCCTCCCGGTGTCCCTCCCTGTCCTCCGATGTCTCCCAGAGCTGCCATCTCTTCTCCGGCAAAGAAAATGGCAGGCGCCTGCGCAGTCGGATTTTCTCCAGGATTTTCTCCAAAGGGTAGCCGAGACCCCAGAGAACATAATTTGGGTCCCCCGCTTTTGCGATTGCCGTTATTAACCATATAACGGCGATCGCAAAAGAAAAAAAAAAGCCGCGATCCTGCATGTAATTTCTCTCCCCTCTGATGTGATCGCACATCAAAGGGGAGAGAAATATGGTCCCCGGTCCCCGATGTGCCCCAACCTACGGGTGTCCCCCGTCTTTCCGCAGCTCCGAGCCTCCCAGCGTCTTCTTCCTGTAAAAGAAAATGGCGGGCACATGCGCAGTGCGCCCACCGAATCTGCCTGCCGGCAGATTCATTCATTCAGTAAAAGTACATTTTGATCACTGTGATAAACCCTATCAAAGTGATCAAAATAAAAAAAATAGTAAATAAACCCCCCTTTATCACCCCCTTAGTTAGGGACATATAATAAAATAAAGAAATTGTATTTATTTTCATGTTTCCATTAGGGTTAGGGTTATATTTAGGGTTAGGGTTGGAATTAGGGTTAGGGTTACAATTAGGGTTAGGGTTACAATGAGGGTTAGGGATACAATTAGGGTTAGGTATACAATTAGGGTTAGGGATACAATTAGGGTTGGGATTAGGGTTAGGGGTGTGTTGGGGTTAGGGTTGGAGCTATAATTGAGGGGTTTCCACTATTAAGGCACATCAGGGGTCTCCAAACACGACGTGGCGTTCAAAAAAGTCAAATGGCGCTCCCTCCCTTCCGAGCCCTGCCGTCCACCCAAACAGTGGTTTACCCCAACATATGGGGTATTGGCGTTCTCAGGAAAAATTGCACAACAACTTTTGGGGTCCAATTTCTCCTGTTACCCTTGGGAAAATAAAAAAATTGCATGCTAAAAAATAATTTTTGAGTAAAAAAAATTATTTTTTATTTTCACGGCTCTACGTAATAAACTTCTGTGAAACACTTGGAGGTTCAAAATGCTCACAACACATCTAGATAAGTTTGTTAAGGGGTCTAGTTTCCAAAATGGGGTCACTTGTTGGGGGTTTCCACTGTTTAGGCACATCAGGGGCTCTTCAAACGTGACATGGCGTCCAGCCAATTCTGTGTTGAAAAAGTCAAACGGCGCTCCTTCCTTTGCGACCTCTGCCGTGCGCCTAAAAAGTGGTTTACCGCCACATATGGAGTATCGACATATTCAGGAGAAATTGCACAACAAACTTTGTTGTTCATTTTTTCTTTTAACACTTGTGAAAATAAAAAAATTGATTCTGATGTAAATTTTTTGCAAAAAAAGTTAAATGTTAATTTTTTCCTTCCACATTGCTTCAGTTCCTGTGAAGCACGTAAAGGGTTAATAAACTTCTTGAATGTGGTTTGAGCACCTTGAGGGGTGCAGTTTTTAGAATGGTGTCACTTTTGGGTATTTTCTATCATATAGACCACTCAAAGTGACTTCAAATGTGATGTGGTCCCTAAAAAAAAATGGTGTATTAAAAATGAGAAATCGCTGGTCAACTTTTAACCCTTATAACTTCGTAACAAAAAAAATTTTGTTCCCAACATTGTGCTGATGTAAAGTAGACATGTGGGAAATGTTATTTATTAAGAAATTTGTGTGCCATATCTCTCTGATTTAAGAGCATAAAAATTTAAAGTTTGAAAATTGCTACATTTTCAAAATTTTTGCCATATTTCCGTTTTTTTCATAAATAAACGCAAGTCATATAAAAAAATTACCACTAATGTGAAGTACAATATGTCACAAAAAACATTCTCAGAATCAGCAGGATCCATTGAAGCGTTCCAGAGTTATAACCTCATAAAGTGACAGTGGTCAGAATTGTAAAAATTGGCCCGGTCATTAAGCTGAAAAATGGCTCTGTCACTAAGGGGTTGAGATAAAATGCTGTGTCTTCACAGTTGTTTTTCATTTTTGTTTTTCTACAGGAGAACATCACGTCAATGGAATGGGCGTTAGGTGAGTATAACTCTGTTTGTTATTTTAAATAAAAAAAGTAAAAGTGTGGAATTTTTAAATACAACTATGGGATTAGTAATGGATAGGTGTCTTATTTACTTGTTTCTATATTTTTAAATAAATGAATTAATTAAAAAAAATGGTGTGGGCTCCCACGTAATATTCATAACCAGCAGAGGGAAGGGTCACATGTGTTTGCTTAGCCATTACTGGTTAGTTTACAAAGATACCCCAGAAAAAATGATGTAGGGTCCCCCTATAAATTCTAACTAGCAAAGACTAAACAGACTTCTGTGGGCTTATATTAAAGGGAACCTGTCAGCAGGATTGAGCACAGTAACCTACAGACAGTGTCAGGTTGGAGTCGTTATACTGATTAAAATGATATCTGGAGTGATGAAAACTGTAGTGTGGTTGTTGTTTAATCTTTATTTTCAGTTTTGAGTTCATGATATACTCGTGCTCCAGGGCAGATCTGTGGGGGGTCTCCATGTGGTGCTCTGATTAGGTATTCATCAGTATGGCTTCTGACAGGTCACTGATCCCTCAATAAATATCAATAAATTCATTAAAAAAAATGTTTCAAAAATGGCACCAGCCGCCCCTGTGCAGTAGTGGCTATCTGTGATCCGATAGATGCTACTGCGCAGGTGCAGGCGGCGCCATCTTGCTAGAGAAAATTAAAAAATGCCTCCTCCAAGATGGCGTCGCCTATGCCTGGGAAGAAGCATCTATCGTACTGCTGATAAAAATAGCCTCCTTCAAGATGGCGCCGGTCACGCCTGCACAGTAGCATCTATCGACGATCCGATAGATGCTACTGTGCAGGCGCTGGCAGTGCCATCTTGAAGGAGGCTATTTTTTTCTCTAGCAAGATGGCGCCTGCGCAGGAGCATCTATCGTATCACCAAACTGATTTTTTAAAAAAATTATGTATACAATCAAAAACAATAATTAAATACACATTATAGATGCAATCATGCTGCAGCGCAGGCGCTGTCGGCATCTGACTGCAAAAGGTGATTTTTTTAAATTTATATAATATTCATTATGGAAATTAAGGGGAAGGTCAGTGAGGAATCAGTAACCTGTCAGAAGCCATACTGATGAATACCTAATCAGAGCACCACATGAAGACCCCCCCACAGGCCGCCCCGCAGCACGGGCATATCATTAACTCAAAACTGAAATTACAGATTAAACAACAACCACGAGACAGATTTTATCAGCCAAGGTATCATTTTAATCAGTATAACGGCGCCAAACTGACATGTGTGTAAGTTACTGAGCACAATCCTGATGACAGGTTCACTTTAATAGACAGAAAAAGGGACATGGATATTGTTTCCCATCCCAGGCTAATAACATCAGCCCTGGATGTCACATACGCACACACGGATGGCACATAGACACAGACCACATATCTCACCAGTACTTGTTTTTTTAGTACCAAAATCCCCAGGATGTGTGAAGAAACCTAACACAAACTCATCACAGCCTCCTAACACTTCGCATCTATAGCGGAAGAGGATGAGACAATTAGCAACAGCGCTAATCAAATTGGCCAAATGAGTAAATATCGGCGAAATATGACACAAACAATATCAGAAAGGGGCACTAAGTAATGAGCTGCAAAACAAGCGGACCCTTACAATCCATATTTTATTACCTTCTGATATGATGCGGGCCGTTGAATCGCTCATATTAAACACTGCTGCATATTGTACATTGGGCATTGATTAGCTGCCATTGTGTGTACAGGAGCCAATGTTTTATAGTTTGTTACATAGCTCCCCCATATTAGTATATGATATTGTTTGTTTAATATTGAGTCACGATTTACACATTTGTCCAATCTGGGCAATGCTGCTGCTAATTAAATTGTCACGTCCTCTCCAGCAATATATGTCGCTTGCTCATCTGTGCGTCAGATTTATTTATTTTTTTTTTTTACTTTTATATTTTTGTTCTCTATATGATACTGATTAGATTTTATATTTTACCCTTTATTGGCTTTTATTCAGCCTTTTTGTGTATAGGATTAGTGTGTAGGGTATATGGCTAGATTAAGGCTAAAGCCCGGGTCTCACATAGCGATACACCAGCGATCCCGACAACGATCAGGATCGCTGGTGTATCGCTACATGATCGCTGCTGAGCTGCCAAACAGGCAGCTCAGGCAGCGATCACTACAAGCGACACTGCGGGTAACATCGCTTAGTTACCCACAGTGTACCTTGGATACCAGCGCCCTGATGCAGGGAGCTGGTAACCAAGGTACACGTCGGGTTTCCAAGCGCTGCGCGGTGCCTGGAAACCCGCTGTGTACCTTGGTTACCAGCTCCTGCATCAGGGCGCTGGTACCAGGTACACAGGTGTTTCCAGGCACAGTCCCACGCCCGGAAACCGCTGTGTACCTTGGTTACATGGATCGCTGGTCTCCCCTGTCACACGCAGCGATGGGCCTGCAGCGGGAGACCAGCGATCAAAAAATTGTCAGGACATTCAGCGACGATCAGCGATACCCGGCAGGGGGGCTGATCGTCGCTGAATGTCACACACAGAGATATCGCTGGTGAGCTCGCTGCTGAGTCACAAATCTAGTGACTCAGCAGCGATCTCGCTAGCGATATCGCTGTGTGAGACGAAGGCTTAAACTTCCCAGCTAATCACTTCATCTCCTGTGAGCCGGGGAGATGAGCTCATTCATTCGGGGGTTTACAGCTAGGCTGCCAGCATTAGCAGCGGTCCCTGCTGTAAACCTGTTAACCTTTTCAGATGGATTGCATCGTGGGACCTGACTGAGCGCGGGAGAGGTAAGAATATGGTTGCTTTATTATTTTATTTTTATTACAGGAGAACAAGGAATTCGGAAGGATTACCAGTGCAATAAAATATGGTCAAAAACTGTGTATTTATTTCATTAAAATGATTTTTAATTAATGTGTGTGTTTTTTTTAACCATTTAACACAATCGGATTTATAATGGATAGTGTTCTAATTGACAACTCTCCATTATTAACCTGGCTTAATGTCACTTTCCAATAGCAAGGTGGCCTTAACCCATTATTAACCCATTAGCCACTGCTACAGGGCAATGAGAATAGAAGGGCTAAGTGCCTGAAAAGGCGCATCTAATTATAGATGTGCCTTTTCTGGGGAGGCTGGGGGCAGATGTTAGTAGCCGGGGGGGGGGGCACAAAAAAAATGCTCCCTCTCAGGGCTACTTATATCTGTTTTCAATCACTGGCTTTCCCTGTCTGGTGGAGAAAATAGCGTGGGAGCCCACGCATTTTTTTTCAACGAATTTACACATTTAATTGACACCTACATGTATGAAATTTTGCACACATACACTCATGTAATTGTTAATCAAAACCATATATCAAACTACATGAAATGAAATGGTTTACTGTATGTAAACCATGTGTCATTTCATGTCGGGTTCTGTAATGATTTTACAGAAACCGGCAATTGAATTAGCAGCTATTATACTATGTAGAAGTGTATGAACTATAAATATATATATAAATATACATGTCACAATGACATGTATATATACAGTACAGACCAAAAGTTTGGACACACCTTCTCATTCAAAGATTTTTCTGTATTTTCATGACTATGAAAATTGTAGAATCACACTGAAGGCATCAAAACTATGAATTAACACATGTGGAATTATACATTACACTTTACAAAAAAGTGTGAAACAACTGAAAATATGTCTTATATTCTAGGTTCTTCAAAGTAGCCACCTTTTGCTTTGATTACTGCTTTGCTCACAGAAAAGGTGAACGGATGGATTCTACATGCCTAGTTCCCACCGTGAAGCATGGAGGAGGTGGTGTGATGGTGTGGGGATGCTTTACTGGTGACACTGTTGGGGATTTATTCAAAATTCAAGGCATATTGAACCAGCATGGCTACCACAGCATCTTGCAGCGGCATGCTATTCCATCCGGTTTGCGTTTAGTTGGACCATCATTTATTTTTCAACAGGACAATGACCTCAAACACACCTCCAGGCTGTGTAAGGGCTATTTGACCAAGAAGGAGAGTGCTGGGGTGCTATGTCAGATGACCTGGCCTCCACAGTCACCAGACCTGAACCCAATCAAGATGGTTTGGGGTGAGCTGGATCGCTCACCGCTTCAATTTTGAATAATCCCCAACAGTGTCACCAGCAAAGCACCCCCACACCATCACACCACCTCCTCCATGCTTCACGGTGGGAACCAGGCATGTAGAGTCCATCCGTTCACCTTTTCTGCGTGCAAAGCAGTACTCAAAGCAAAAGGTGGCTACTTTGAAGAACCTAGAATATAAAACATATTTTCAGTTGTTTCACACTTTTTTGTAAAGTGTAATGTATAATTTCACATGTGTTAATTCATAGTTTTGATGCCTTCAGTGTGATTCTACAATTTTCATAGTCATGAAAATACAGAAAAATCTTTGAATGAGAAAGTGTGTCCAAACTTTTGGTCTGTACTGTATATATATGTATTCTATGTGTATATATCTATTCTTTCTTTTGTGATTTATAAACTGTCATTGGGATCCATTATATGTCGGTTTTGAAAGCCGGCGAGAAAATCTCACCGTACGGATGCCATATTGATGACACACGGATATTTTGATGTGAGGAAATCGCATCCTCGCATTGCACACGGATGACATACGGATCACTTTCAGGGGACTTATTACGGCCGTATAATACGGTCCGATTTTTTATTGTTGTGTGTGACTCCGGCCTGAGGCTATATATATCATAAGGGTGTATGGTGTCTGACTGCTAACATGTTGTAAGTACTTATGCCTTATAGGCAATCTGTCAGTAGGATCAACCCTCCTAAACCATCTACATGGGCATGTAGTTCATTAAAAAGTTGAACAATATGATCTCGTGATGTCTGCAATCCAATGTCTTATTCCAGAGAAATCTACATTTTTCTTAGAATCAATAACATATATAGTCCCAAATTTTTAAGTCTAAAGCAACCCAGACGGTACATAATTAGTATCACATCTGGCTAAACAATGCCAGCTCAAAAAAGCTGAAAATTAGAAGAACAAAGAGCTAAACAGCATTTAATATGTCACAAAATAGAATTTTTATTAGTAACCAACGTTCATATCAAAAGTGTATATAATAAAAACATGCATACAGTGACAATAACAAGGAAGGAACACCTCACATTTTTTTCTACTGCCTTAAGAAAGCATTTTTTGTGTCAACAAATACTTGAGAGTAATCTCAACTGTATCAGCAATATAGAGACTATATGGTACTTGCCACAGTGAGACAATATATACAAGCAGACAATATAGCAATGTAGATAAACTGCATTAAATAGTTAATATATTACATTGATCAGTATCAACAGTCACAAAATAAAGCCATGTAGTTATCAATTTGGCTGCAAACCATGTGTTTTTAAATATGTCTCACAATAGCAAATCACATCAATATGAATGACACAAAAAATCGTTAGTTTACACAGGTGATATATCATTTAGATAATTGTCTGGCAGCACAACATTGGTAAAAAATAGCAAACATGGCCAATCAGCAGGGATTGCACATGTGTAAAGACTAGGGTTGAGCATTCCGATACTGCAAATATCGGGTATCGGCCGATATTGGCTGTATCGGAATTCCGATTCCGAGTTCCGATATTTTCGTCATATCGGATACCGGAATCGGAATGTCACTGTCAGTGTTCATCTGTCGGGTCTGTCACTGTCAGTGTCCGTCTGTCGGGTCTGTCAGGAGTCAGCGGCACTTACCCGGCAGAAGATCTCCGGCGGTCACGTCCTGGACTGCTTGATGGCCGCCATCCTCTTCTCCCTGGCGGTCACATGCAGTTTCTCGCGATAACTGCAGTGACTGCCGGGTAATCGCGGCCGTAAAGCAGTCCGATGACGTCACCGCCGGGGAAGCAGGTAATCAGCTGTGCTGCGCCGGGATGTCAGGCTCTGCCTGGCATTCCGATGTAGCAGAGCTGGATCGTCGTGGGACACTCGTTACTATGGACTGCGTCGGACAGGTGGTATACTGTTGGTTTTTTTTTTTCTTTTTTTACAGGAGATCGATGGCGTCGCAGGAATGAGTGTATAATAAAATTAATGAAAACTGTGTTGTCTCTTTTATTTCATTAAAATACTTTTTTCTGGCTGTGTCTTTTTTTTAAACATTTAAAAACTTTGGGATTAATAATGGATCGGTGTCTTATTGACGCCTCTCCATTATTAACCGGGCTTATTGTCACCATGCAATCAACGGTGACATTAACCCCTTATTACCCCACTTGCCACCGCTACAGGGCAAGTGGGAAGAGCCGGGTAAAGTGCCACAATTGGCACATGTTTTGATGCGCCAAATGTGGGGCTGCTGTAGCCTGGTATTATCAGGCTGTTGAGGGCCAAAATCCATGGGCCTTGACAGTCTTTTAATACCATGAAAGAAAACCGTGAGCACAACCTGAATGAAACTGGTGCTTTAAAGTCTAGGTTCCCACACCGGGTACTAATAATGAAAAAAGGCTTAAGCACTCAACTTAAAAGGTTTATTAGTAGTATCTCCATCCAAACGTTTCGGTCAGAAAAGACCTTCATCAGTGACTACTTATTTTTATATAGAAGATTGTCTCCTAAAAAGGGGAGAGGTGCGTGCCCCAAGGAAAGTGTGCTGCCTCAGTAGAAATATCCAGTGACTAAGCTTGCGGTATCCACCGCTATGTAGACTGGAGCTCTGCCAGGACGCTGTCTGAGCCTGCTGATTTGATTTCCATGAGTATGTGGGGCGGAAGTGCCCCACATACTCATGGAAATCAAATCAGCAGGCTCAGACAGCGTCCTGGCAGAGCTCCAGTCTACATAGCGGTGGATACCGCAAGCTTAGTCACTGGATATTTCTACTGAGGCAGCACACTTTCCTTGGGGCACGCACCTCTCCCCTTTTTAGGAGACAATCTTCTATATAAAAATAAGTAGTCACTGATGAAGGTCTTTTCTGACCGAAACGTTTGGATGGAGATACTACTAATAAACCTTTTAAGTTGAGTGCTTAAGCCTTTTTTCATTATTAGTCTTTTAATACCAGGCCGCAGCAGTCTGCATTTTACTTGGCTGGTTAACAAAAATAGGGGGACCCCTACGCCGTTTTTTTTTCGAGGGGATCCCCTATTTTTGTTAACCAGCCAAGCTAAGCAGACTGCTGTGGCCTGGTATTATCAGGCTGGCAAGGTCCATGGATATTGGATCCTTACCAGCCTGAAAAACCAGGCCTCAGCAGTCTGCTTCATCTGGCTGGTTAACAAAAATAGGGGGGACCCCACGCGAATTTTTTTGAGGGGATCCCCTATTTTTGTTAACCAGCCAAGATATGCAGACTGCTGTGGCCTGGTATTATCAGGCTGGCAAGGTCCATGGATCTTGGCTCCTTAACAGCCTGAAAAACCAGGCCTCAGCAGTCTGCTTCATCTGGCTGGTTAACAAAAATAGGGGGGACCCCACGCCAATTTTTTTCGAGGGGATCCCCTATTTTTGTTAACCAGCCAAGATATGCAGACTGCTGTGGCCTGGTATTATCAGGCTGGCAAGGTCCATGGATCTTGGCTCCTTAACAGCCTGAAAAACCAGGCCTCAGCAGTCTGCTTCATCTGGCTGGTTAACAAAAATAGGGGGGACCCCACGCCATTTTTTTTTCGAAGGGAACCCCTATTTTTGTTAATCAGTTTCCTCTGACGTCACTGATTGTGTCCCTGGCTGACCTGAAGTGAAAGTGGAAAGCAATCAATTAAGCTTTCCACTTCCTCTCCTGTCAGCCAGGAGAGGAGCTCATTCATTTGGGGGTTTACTGTAAGGCTGCAGCATTAGCTGCGGTCCCTGCAGTAAACATTAACCCTTTCTGAAGGATTACACCGTGGTACCTGACTGTGCATGGGATAGGTAAGAATAATTTTGCTTTTTTATTTTATTTTTATTACAGGAAATGGTTTTTGCAGTAAAATAAAAGATGGTCAAAAACATGTGTCTTTATTTCATTAAAATGATTTTTAATTAAAGTGTGTGTGTTTTATTTTTATTTCATGCAATAGGATTAATAATTGATAGTTGTCTAATTGACAGCTCTCAATTATTAACCTGGCTTAAGGTCACCTTTCAATAGCAAGGTGGCTTTAACCCCATATTAACCCATTCGCCACCGCTACAGGGCAATGGGAATAGACGGGCAAAGTGCCAGAAAGGGCGAATCTAATTATAGATTTGTCTTTTCTGGGGTGTCTGGGGGCAGATGTTAGTAGCCAGGGGGGGGGGCAAAAATAATGGTCCCTTTCTGGGCTATTATTATCTGCCCCCACTCGCTGGCTTTGTCTGTCTGGTTGCGAAAATAGGGCGGGAGCCCACGCATTTTTTTTCAACAATTTTACACCTCATATATATATATATATATACATGTCATTGAATTTGTGACACATATATATATATATTTATAGTTCATACACTTCTACATAGTATAATAGCCGCTAATTCAATTGCCGGCTTTTGTGAAAATGCAGAACCCGACATGAAATGACACTTGGTTTACATAGAGTTAACCATGTCATTTCAAGTTGTTTGATCTATTGTTTTCACTAACAATTACATGAGTGGCTGTGTGCAACATTTCACACCTGTAGGGGTTAATTAAAGGTGTAAATTCGTAGCAAAAAAGTCCGTTTTTTTTACAACGAATTTACACCTTTAATTAACCCCTACAGGTGTGAAATTTTGCACACATAGACTGATGTAATTGTTAGTGCAAATCAGATATCAAACTATATGAAAAGACATGGTTAACTCTATGTACACCAAGTGTCATTTCATGTCGGGTGCTTCTGTCTTTTCACAAAAGCCGGCTTTACCCGGCAATTGAATCAGAGGCTATTTTACTATGTAAAAGTGTATAAACTATAAATATATGTATATATATATATATATGTCACAATGACATGTATATATATATATATATATATTCTATGTGTGTTTATTTAGTGTTTACAAGGAAAGAAAGAGTTTTTTTAGTTACGATATTTCTGTCCCATAGACTTACATTGGAATTCCGGTATCGGTATCGGGTATCGCCGATATTTTTTGGATATCGGCGATACCATTACGATAACGATACTTTTGGATATCGGAAAGTATCGCTCAACACTAGTAAAGACAAATGTCAAGTAATGAAATCATTCATCATTAATCCTGTGCAGAAATGAGTCTCACCAAAGAAAGAGGCTGGAGAAAATAATGCAGGGAGATGATAGCGCCCCAACGCGCGTTTCGCAACCACTACGTGTTGCTTCCCGCGTCGGGGCGCTATCATCTCCCTGCATTATTTTCTCCAGCCTCTTTCTTTGGTGAGACTCATTTCTGCACAGGATTAATGATGAATGATTTCATTACTTGACATTTGTCTTTACACATGTGCAATCCCTGCTGATTGGCCATGTTTGCTATTTTTTACCAATGTTGTGCTGCCAGACAATTATCTAAATGATATATCACCTGTGTAAACTAACGATTTTTTGTGTCATTCATATTGATGTGATTTGCTATTGTGAGACATATTTAAAAACACATGGTTTGCAGCCAAATTGATAACTACATGGCTTTATTTTGTGACTGTTGATACTGATCAATGTAATATATTAACTATTTAATGCAGTTTATCTACATTGCTATATTGTCTGCTTGTATATATTGTCTCACTGTGGCAAGTACCATATAGTCTCTATATTGCTGATACAGTTGAGATTACTCTCAAGTATTTGTTGACACAAAAAATGCTTTCTTGAGGCAGTAGAAAAAAATGTGAGGTGTTCCTTCCTTGTTATTGTCACTGTATGCATGTTTTTATTATATACACTTTTGATATGAACATTAATTTTTCTTAGAATGTAAATGAGCTGTTAAGATCTATGGGCTGGACATAGATCTCCCTGAGAATCTGCCTCCAGAGCTTATTATAAACGAAAGGAAGAGTTACCAGTGTGAGACATGTAAATCAGGAGAGTAGATAATCAGTCATTACAAGTCTCACACTCGTAACTTTCCCTTTCATTTACAATAAGCTCTGGAGGCAGATTCTCAGGGAGATCTATGTTCGGCCCATAGATCTTAACATCTCATTTGCATTTTTTAGAAAAATATGGATTTCTCTAGAATAAGACATCAGATCGCAGATATCAAGGTATGATTTTATTCAGCTTCCTATGACCTACATGCCCATAGACAGCTTAGGGGGTTTATCGTACTAATAGATGCCCATTAAGGTGATTGTCCACTATCATATTTTAAGTTGCCAATGGGCCCTTAGCTGCTCATGTCCCCCTCTTCCCACACCAGTCTCCTCGCTTTCTTTTCCAGAGGGTGATATCATGTGACTTGTGAAATCAATCAGTTTCCTAGCTATCTCCTCCAGCTCAGACAGAACTTTACCACTGCAGACAATTAGTGTAGGAGGAAACATGGAGATTGGTGATGGACATGGGCAGTGGTGTGAAGGAACGGCAGGGACACAGTTCAATCATTATAAACTTTAGAAGTGATTACACCCAGGACTTAATGTACACAATTGTGAATATGCCCTTACTAGACTTTGTATGCATTCACAAGAGAATTTTAAAATAAAAATGTTTTTAATTTTTTATTTTATTTAAAACATCAATGGGCCTATTTTAAAAGTAAAATTTAGCAATGAACAGAACCTTTAAAGGGATTAAAAATGAATGATACAATTGCCTGAGTTACATACATAGTTATACACCACAAATTTAATTTCCATTGAGTTGAATTTAAACTTTCTCTATATAGTGACTTTCTACTGGGATAATTATCTAAAGCAATTTATACACCATAAAAATTGTCTATACTTTATGCAGCAATTTGGCAACAGTGCCATCTGCTGGTAGAACAGTGTAAATACAGGATAAAAAAGACATTGAGGCACATTTATTAATGTCATCTAATAGACAGTGTAAACTTAGCCCAGTCCTTGTGTCCTGCACATTACTTGTGAGTGGATGTTGAAAATTGCGCTGCATTGTCTGTAAGTGATGAGTAACGTAAACTTTGATCCACAGTCGTTATGGTTCCAGTCGCTTGAGCACAAAACCTTGGTGGCTTCACTGGCAAACAGTGCGATTACTATTGGTGGATGGGTCCTGCCCGGGTAAGCTCATACATTACCTCACCAGAACTAAACTACTTAAAACGTTACTTTTATTAATCCATTTCAAATTATAGAAGAACAATAAAATGTGATTTTACAACAATTCCAGATCATCAGGAAAGTATTCAGGAGTAATTCTTTGTACCACTACATATATTAACCCAAACACAAGGATGGACAGCTGGGGTAAAGGGTAGGGAGGTGGGCAACAGAATAGCCCTATCACCATCTATTGTGCCTTGCCTTGCTGCGGAGGTTGGCACCCTATAGATTTGTAAATGGTGTCTCTGCTCAACGTAGGCTGTCCTGTTGTAAATATACTGGAGGCGGCTTCTGAGCTGGGGCTCCCTCCGGTGGTTGCTGAGGGTAATGAACTAATTAATGAATGGCCTTCAGCTGGCGCTAAATGGTAGGATATAAGTTGCCTGATTTCCCAGCAGCCTTGCCGGTTATCAATTGTTCTTCTGGTCTTGCTTGAAGCACTGCTAGTTTCCTGCTCTCCTTCAGAAGAGTGTTTGTTGTTTTTTTTTTCTATGTTTGATTTTCTCTGCTGGTTTGCTGCCTGCAGTGGACTGCAGCCTGTCCCCTTTTGGGGGTCTGGCGCTGCAATTGTGCTCCGTTTGTGTCTGCACTTTTGCTTTGCCCTTTTGTTACTTTTAATTTGCTGAATAGCGTTTTGTTACACCAGAGATCTGATTTAGGTGGAAGAGGTCGTGTGATCTCAGGTTTTTTGGCAATCAGAAGTGTTGGTATTTTTGTTAGGGTTTTTGTTGGATTGCAGTCAGAATTCTTTCCTGTACTTTTCTGTCTAGACAGATTGGGCCCCAGCGTTTGCTCATTCTATTTTCTGTCCGTGTCCGTGCTTTCTTCTTGTCTAACCGCCATTACATGTTTGGGGGCTTCCTATTTTCTTTGGGGATCTGCTCCGGGGAAGATAGCTTTCATCTTTCTGCCTTTAGGTTTAGTTATCTCTCAGGCTGTGACGAGGCGTCTAGGATCAACGTAGGAATGCTCCACGGCTACCTCTAGTTGTGTGGTTAGTTCAGGTTACTGCAATCCAATAGGTTCCAGCCTCTCTGGTGTATTACCGCTTTTGCTATTTTTTTTGCCATTTCTCCTCAGTTACCGAAACATAACACTGTCCCCAGTATTCCTTATTCCACTCTACAGTCAAAGGGCCAAAGGGTAATAGTAGTGCGCTGTTAACACATTTCTTTAATCCTATGAACAGTAACCTGTATCCAACAATCTCCAATCTGGTCAGTAAGTACAATGGTATGCTATAGCGTTACAATAGTTTTGGAACACAAGTGTGTTCCACTCGCACTGTGCATGCGCAAGGTACGCGAGATGTGTTGTTGTGTCATTACCCGATGATCCTGACTCGTTATTGGAAAGCATCTGCGCTCCACAAAGGTTGTGCATGCGCAGAACACAACACCGCGCCTCATAATCAAATCATAACACCGGGTAGGTCACAGCCATGAAACACAATGCGCTATTGCTGTCACGCGGTCTTATGATATGTGTACGATGTCAGTAAACTATTCTTAAAAGAACAACACTCTATACAACATATAGATTAGCAACATCAGCATGTAAATAAAGAATAGATTTACCTGACACGATATCCGTTGAACTCAGGATAAATCTTGAGGACTTGATACACTGTCACAGGAAAGAAGAGGACCGGGGGTCTAACCTGACCCTAAGCTGGGGTCCTAACTAATCCCTCACCTTGGAGGTACTGATAATGGTTCAGAGGTCCAAGTCTCCAGCCTAACCCTGTCTCCTATCAGTCCCTGAACCCTGTAATCAGTCCTAAGAAGGATTCTGATTACCACCAAAGGGATATTGGCTGATCTCTGCTAAATACACAGATTAGAAATATAAGACAGACTGGAGAAAACACAGACTTGCATACACACTCAAACACAGAAGGAACATAAATGATCTGGGATATTAAACTCTAAGCAAGGTGAGCTTAAAACAACTAAGGAGCTCTTTAACTTAAGTCTATACAGATACAATCCTATCTGTGGTCTGCATGAAGAATTTCACTGGCAACTCCCAAACAGACAACCAGAGATTTAAAGGAAACCAATCAACAAATAATTAATTGCAGCCGGGAGAAACTGCACCCAGTCCCAGAACTGAGCACAGACAGAATTAACTCCCTAACTGCCAAACACAAAGAAACAGCAACTCAGCTGTGAGAAGTCAGAATGTGCAACCGCGACGATCTTCGTGGCGATGCACACATGACAGTACCCCCCCTTCTACGAGGGGCCTCCGGACCCTCAGGGCCAGGTTTGCCCGGGTGAGTTCTGTGGAAGGTCCGCACCAAACGATCTGCGTTAATGTCAGACGCAGGAACCCACGTCCTCTCCTCTGGACCATACCCCTTCCAATGCACCAAGTACTGAAGGGACCGGCGATTCAGACGTGAGTCAATGATCTTTGACACTTGAAACTCCAAGTTACCATTGACCACCACTGGAGGAGGAGGTAGAGGTGATGGTATGACTGGTGCCACGTACCTCTTAAGTAATGACTTGTGGAACACATTATGAATTTTAAACGTAGGAGGGAGGTCCAGACGAAATGCCACAGGATTAATTATGGAACTGATCCTGTACGGCCCGATGAATCTGGGCCCAGCTTCCAGGAGGGAACTTTAAGTTTTATATTCCTGGTAGACAACCATACCAGATCGTTCACATTAAGATCTGGACCAGAAACTCTCCTCCTATCAGCCATACGTTTATAACGGTTCCCCATAGCACTCAGATTATTCAATACACCTCTCCACACTGAAGCAAGTGACGACGAGAAACGCTCCTCCTCAGGAACCCCAGAAGGGCCCCCCATTGAAAGTACAAAACTGGGGATGAAAACCATATGCCCCAAAAAACGGGGATTTACCAGTGGACTCGCTCCGCCTGTTGTTAAGAGCGAACTCTGCCAGAGGCAAGAAAGAAGACCAGTCCTCCTGGTTCTCTGAGACAAAACACCGAAGATAAGTCTCTAGGCTTTGATTCAGACGCTCTGTCTGACCATTGGTCTGCGGATGAAAAGCCGAGGAAAATGACAATTGCATCCCCCGACGTAAACAAAATGCCCTCCAAAACTTGGACACAAACTGAGACCCCCTATCTGACACCACATCAGAAGGCAACCCATGAAGTCTCACAATCTCCCCAATGAACACCTGCGCCAGAGTTTTAGCATTAGGGAGGGCAGGAAGAGCAATGAAATGTGCCATCTTACTGAACCTGTCAACAACCACCAGTATGACAGTCTTCCCTGACGACTGAGGAAGGTCCGTGATGAAGTCCATAGACAAATGAGTCCATGGACGCTCCGGAAGTTTCAAGGGTAAGAGGGTCCCAGACGGACGGGTATGAGGGGTCTTAGAGCGAGCACAAACCCCACAGGACGCGACAAAAGTTAAAACATCTTTATTAACGTTAGGCCACCAAAACCGGCGAGAAAGGAGATCTAAAGTAGCCTTACTCCCTGGATGTCCTGCTAAAGCAGAATTATGATGTGCCTCAATAACCTTTTGTCTCAACTGATTTGGGACAAACAGTCTCCCTGGAGGTCCTGCAGGGGCATCCCCCTGAACCTCTAATACCTCCTCCTCAAGCTCAGAACATACAGCCGACACTACCACCCCCTCCTGAAGGATAGGAATCGGGTCATCCATTTTCCCGGCCCCTGGGAAACTGCGAGACAAGGCATCCGCCTTAACATTCTTAGATCCAGGGCGATAAGTGACAACAAAATTAAACCTGGTAAAAAACAACGACCATCGAGCTTGTCTGGAATTCAGACGCTTAGCAGATTCCAAATACAGCAGGTTCTTGTGATCAGTAATGACGGTGACCGGGTGGACTGCCCCCTCCAAAAAGTGACGCCATTCTTCAAAAGCCAACTTAATGGCCAAAAGTTCCCTATTGCCGATATCATAATTCCTTTCGGCGGACGACAATTTCTTAGAAAAGAAAGCGCACGGATGCCATTTACCAGGGACGGACCCTGGGACAATATTGCACCCACCCCTACGTCAGACGCGTCCACCTCCACAACGAACGGCTGTGATGCATCTGGTTGGATGAGAACGGGTGCCGAAGCAAAACATTTTTTCAAAGAGGAAAAAGCTTGGCAAGCTTTGTCCGACCATTTAGAAAAATCCGTCCCTTTTCTTGTCATGTCAGTGAGAGGTTTGACAACAGATGAGAAATTACAAATAAATTTCCGGTAGTAGTTAGCAAACCCCAGAAAACGCTGCAGAGCCTTAAGATCCTCTGGCTGATCCCATTCAAGCACTGCTCTCACCTTTTCAGGGTCCATACGGAAACCGAAGGCTGACACCAAGAAACCCAAAAACTGAAGTTCCTGTACGGCGAATACACACTTTTCCAGTTTGGCGTATAGTTTATTGTCTCGCAAGATCTGCAACACCTGTCTCACATGCTCCTGGTGAGACACAAGATCTGGCGAGTAAATTAAAATGTCATCCAAATATACGACCACAAACAGCCCCACCAGATGACGAAAAATGTCATTAACAAAATGTTGGAATACTGCTGGTGCAGTAGTCAGACCAAAAGGCATGACAAGGTTCTCATAATGTCCCTCCGGCGTGTTAAACGCCGTTTTCCACTCATCCCCCTCTTTTATCCTAATCAGATTATACGCCCCCCTGAGATCCAATTTAGAGAACCATTTGGCGCCAACAATTTGATTGAAGAGATCAGGAATCAGAGGGAGTGGATACGGATCTCGAACAGTAATCCGATTAAGTTCGCGGAAATCCAAGCAAGGGCGTAGGCCTCCATCTTTTTTCTTCACAAAGAAGAACCCCGCGGCCACTGGGGAAGATGAAGGTCTAATATGCCCTTTGGCCAGACTTTCCGAAATATAATCTTTCATAGCCTGCCTCTCAGGACCAGAAAGGTTATATAACCTAGCTTTAGGTAACTTAGCATCAGGAAGTAAATTAATAGAGCAGTCATACACGCGATGAGGAGGCAACTCCTGACACCCCTCCTCAGAGAACACATCCCCAAAGTCCTCCAAAAAAGGAGGCAAAGTACTAGGCACGACCGCACTGATGACTGTGTTCATGCAGTTACTTTTGCAAAACTCACCCCATTGGCTTATCTCTCTGGACTGCCAATTAATCACAGGGTTATGTTTAACCAACCAAGGAAGTCCCAACACAATAGGAGTAGGTAGACCCTCCAACACATAACAAGATAATAGTTCCCTATGTATTGCCCCTACCCGAAGGTCAATGTTATGAACCTCATGAACAAAGCTACCTTGGCCGAGAGGCCTGGCGTCAATGGAGAATATAGGGATCGGTTTGACCAATACACTCAGATGCATACCTTGAGCCTGAGCAAACTGAGCGTCAACCAGATTAGCCCCGGACCCACTATCAAGAAGAACAGAAAATCTCTCCACTCTCGTACCAACCACCACCTCCACTGGTACAAGGAACTGAGAAGAACTAGCGGACGAAATACATACTCCCAGGTTGTCGTCCACCACACAACCTGGGATTAACAGTTTTCCGGCGACTTCTTGCTCAACAAGGCACGGGACGGACATCCCCCAACAAAATGTCCCTCTTTCCCGCAGAAGAAGCACCTTCTAGTCCTGCGGCGTACCGCCAATCCCCTCCTACGAAATGATGTCCCTCCCAACTGCATAGGCTCCTCCGAACAGACAAGGGGAACCTCAACATAAGGGACTTTAGTAGTAGGTGGAGTAACAACAGGGGGCGGAGTTACCTCGCACCTCTCCCGGAGCCGTCTATCAGTACGGATAGCCAGGGCCATAGCAGCCTCCAGTGATGGAGGAGAATCATACTGAGCCAAAACGTCCTTCAATTTGTCAGAAAGCCCATGACAAAACTGGCTCCTAAGAGCTGGGTCATATCACTGAGTATCTGTAGCCCATCTACGGAACTCAGAAGCAAATTCCTCCGCCGGACGATCTCCCTGCTGTATCTTACGTAATTTTGTCTCAGCAAGAGAGACCCGATCTGGGTCATCATATACCAAACCCAGGGCAGTAAAAAATCGATCTACTGACTGTAGAGCCGGGGATCCCGGAGGAAGGGAAAATGCCCAGGATTGAGGGTCCCCTTGTAGGAGCGAGATAACAATTCCCACTCTCTGCTCTTCACTCCCTGATGATCGAGGCCGAAGCCGAAAATACAATTTACATGCTTCCCTGAAGGTAAAAAATTTGTCTCGCCCACCAGTGAACCTGTCCGGGAGAGCTACTTTAGGTTCAAATCTGGTTTGCTCCGAGGGAGACAAAACTTTGGACTTAATGTCCGTCAGCTCCATGGATAATCCCTGCAACTGCAGAGCCAGCTGGGCTACTGGATCCATGGCAACTGGGAATAATTTTATGGGCCAGTGAAAATGTCACGCGGTCTTATGATATGTGTACGATGTCAGTAAACTATTCTTAAAAGAACAACACTCTATACAACATATAGATTAGCAACATCAGCATGTAAATAAAGAATAGATTTACCTGACACGATATCCGTTGAACTCAGGATAAATCTTGAGGACTTGATACACTGTCACAGGAAAGAAGAGGACCGGGGGTCTAACCTGACCCTAAGCTGGGTTCCTAACTAATCCCTCACCTTGGAGGTACTGATAATGGTTCAGAGGTCCAAGTCTCCAGCCTAACCCTGTCTCCTATCAGTCCCTGAACCCTGTAATCAGTCCTAAGAAGGATTCTGATTACCACCAAAGGGATATGGGCTGATCTCTGCTAAATACACAGATTAGAAATATAAGACAGACTGGAGAAAACACAGACTTGCATACACACTCAAACACAGAAGGAACATAAATGATCTGGGATATTAAACTCTAAGCAAGGTGAGCTTAAGACAACTAAGGAGCTCTTTAACTTAAGTCTATACAGATACAATCCTATCTGTGGTCTGCATGAAGAATTTCACTGGCAACTCCCAAACAGACAACCAGAGATTTAAAGGAAACCAATCAACAAATAATTAATTGCAGCCGGGAGAAACTGCACCCAGTCCCAGAACTGAGCACAGACAGAATTAACTCCCTAACTGCCAAACACAAAGAAACAGCAACTCAGCTGTGAGAAGTCAGAATGTGCAACCGCGACGATCTTCGTGGCGATGCACACATGACAATTGCTGGGTCAACCTATACAAGGGGTAGATCTATCTGTGATCAATCGGTACACAGTATGTACTCTTCAAATAGAGATCCCTGACATGGTTGGAAACTAGGGATAAAGGCACCTTTAGATCTGGCAAATTAAATTTTTACAAATACATATATAACACCTTTCCAAGCTGGGCCATGAGGACGGTACATAGATGTATACGTTTTGCCAATTTTTGGACTGTAGGGATAATTTATTGATTCAAATGCACCTGCCCTTATGATTACATCAGGAAAACTAAACGAAAACTTAGGAGTAGGGTAGGTGACCATATTGGGGACGTTATCAATGCACGCGATGCCCCATTTCCATACATGTCAGGGAGAAAAATGGGGGTGGACTAGACTACTTTGGATTCAGTGTGTTGGAAAGTTGTTACACCACCACCGAGGGGGTGACTGGGACCATAGCATCCGCAAAAGGAAGTCAAATGGATCTATACATTGAATAATATTAAACCAATGGATGGCTAATTGCAGCTTAAGACAGGACTTCCACTTTAACATGAAGTTGGGTGATTGCATTAAGGCATTTCTTTTGGTTTTGCTTTAGGCTTTTGCACTCAGTGCACGCAAGGGCTAGCTTCCCATTGCTGTGTGTCCATAGTTGGGTCCCGGTGCTGCTCAGACCTTATTCACATTGAGGTCATTTTTGACACCTGGTAAGACTTTAATACTAGAGTTTAGGACCGTCCCGACTGGCGCTGGTGGGATTGTTTTTACTTTTTTTTTTTAAATCAAAAACAGTTTTTACTTAATACCTAATGTTATTTATATGCACTATTGCGTTTTACATCCATATAGCAGGGTATATGCTCATTTTGTTTCTATCTTCAGATTTGTCCATACTAACCTATGTGGCAGCATGTTAGTTGCCTCTGCCAGTGATTCAGGCAATGAGATTAGACCCATCATTTGTTGGAGAAGAGGTGGGGCCGCCATTTACAAAGTGCCAACATCAGCAGGTTCAATCTAATGTGTATGAGGACCTGTGGATTGCAGAGTAGATACATACATGTATACTCACTCTCTTGTCAGAATTCGTGATTGAGTAGCCCTGTTCTTAGATTTGTCGTTGTCCCACTTCCTGGACCCCCAGTGATCTGGTTATAATCAGTTGCTCATTGTGTTTGATTTTTTTTTGGTCATTCATTATGGTTACAATTGGGATTAACACCTTCCCAACGTGTGATGTTCATATAAAATTATATGTCAAATGCCGGAGTATGGAGCTGAGCCCACTCCATACTGGGCAGACGCCTGCTGTGTACACAGTCATTATCTTCCTGTAACAGCAGCAACCAGAACTTGCTCTGATTGCTGCTCTTTATTTAAATGCCACTGGCAATGATTGACAGCAGAATTCATAGTGTAATTGTAGTTTCAGGAGAAGTTGCAGCAGAATGTTCATGTCATCCTGTTGCTCCTCCCTCCTCTCCATAGAATCTTATAGACACCAACTGTCATCTCTTATCTCAGTAATAGGAAAGTCTGTATTCACCAAAGACAGAGAATATTGAGAATGAATAATCAGTTCAGGAGGAGAAAGACTCAGATTTCTCTGATTAGTTATACTACAGAGTTTCTTATTTTCACATATATAATTAATTTATAATTAATACGTCATGGCAATTTTGCATGCACAGAGGTTGTGCGCTCGTGATCGTCACCGGGTGACACCTGACACCCGGTTCTCAGTGCCAGGAGCAATGCCCCCCACCGCTCCCAGCACTTTAACTCCCTAAATGCTGCGATCGCAGCATTTAGCGAACAGGCAGAGGGAAGAAAGCCCCTCTGCCCTTGGATCGGAGACCCCGCATCTTGATCCGGGTCCCGATCGCTGCCATGGTGCCATGGTGACCCGATGTTGTCATGACAATATCCGGGTTACCAGGCCCTAGCAAGTTAGTTAGATCATGCGCAGTACATGATCTAACTAACTTGTGTCTGCAGGGCTGACCGTCTGTAAGGTATAGCAATGCTTTAAAACAGCGATCAGACTGCCGAAAGTGAAAGTCCCATAGTGGGATTAGGTTAGAAAAAAGTGAAAAAAAAGTTGTAAAAATATTTTTTTTAAAAAATCACAAAATGATAAAAAAAAATATATATATATATTGCACCCATAAATAAATATTATTATGAAAAACAACCCGACCTATAAAACTGTCCCACTAGTTAAACTTTTTAGCAAACACCGTAAAAAAAAATCAATAAACATGAGGCAAAAACGATTCTTTAAACACGAATGTAAATAAAAAGGGTATCGCTGAAACCGTCATCTTGTCCTGCAAAAAACAAGCCACCATACAGCTCCATTAACTGAAAAATAAGAAAAGTTATAGCTCTCAGAATAAAGCGATGCAAAAATAATAATTTTTTTTATAAAATAGTTTTTATTGTGTAAATGGAAACAAGTGGAGAAGGGGAAAAGGAGAGTCAGCTCACCGTTGATGCAGCCACCATCCTGCTGAGAAGCGCACTCCGAAGCCTGGGATCCAGATGAGGCTAATGAAGAGGAAAAATCTAGAAGCAGGTAAATAAAATGTGCAATTTTATTTAAGAAATAAATCACATCCATAAAAACATGGTAAGTGCGGTTCTAATCATAGTGGATACAACCGACGCGTTTCAGCTCCGATGAGCCTTATTCATGGTTGTTCAGACAGTGTGAGCAAGAATGACTCTGAGAATAAAAGTTTGTCAAGCCACACAGCTGTATCATTCCAATTGGTAGGTACTTTGATGTTAAATTAAGAGTGCAAACACCTGAGGAGAGATTAACCCATTACCCACATCAAGTAACAGCATGCAATTTGGAAAGCATCATGCAGTTAAATGGAGACTTAAAACAGACCAAATGCACATTTAGACCGGGGTCACACTTGCGAGTGTGATGCGAGAAACTCGCATGAGTTTCTCGCCACAATATCTGGCACTGCCACCAGCACTCGGGACCGGAGTGTGAGGCTGCATGTATTTATATGCAGCTGAACGCTCCAGTCTGTGTACTGGCAGGAGTGCCAGGTATTGAGACGAGTTTCTCGCATCACACTCGCAAGTGTGACCCCGGCCTTAAAAAAGAAAAAAGCGATCCAAAAATGTCATAAGCCAGAAAATGGTACCTATAAGAACATCAACCCGTCCCTCAAAAAATAAGCCCTCACATGACTCTGTAAGACGAAATATGGACAAATTATAGCTCTCAAAATATGGAGATGCAAAAATTAGTTTTTGAAACTACATCTTTTAGTGTGTGACAGCAGCCAAACATAAAAACCTCATAAATCTGGTATTGCTGAAATCGCAACAACCCAAAGAATAAAGTCACCAAATCACTTATACCGCATGAGGAACGGCGTAAAAAATAAATAAAACTAATTATTCACCTGCTGTTGATTTGTTCATTCTACCTCCCAAAGATCACAGTAAGGCTTGGCGCACATTTATCTTGCGTTCTGCACTGAGTGTTTACAATGGGGTTTCCGTGTAAATTTCTGAAATACGTGATTCATACAGAGACCCGGCGGAAGATTCTCTATAATGAGGCAGATGGAGGCACTGTGGACCCCTTCTGACCTGTGATCCAGTAGTGTCCGTCTTTTTATTAGGGGTGCATAAAAGTGCAGTCGGCCATAGCTTTGTGCACCTCTGAAAAATTGACGACGCTAAACAGAGGCCAGACGGAGTCCAGAGTAACTTCTGCTGCCTCATTATAGTGAATAGTTGCCTCGGGGGTTTAATTTGAATTACATCACTCAGCGATTTAAAGGGAATCCCTGATGTAAGTGCTCAGCGTAGAGCACCGGATTAATGTGATCAAAATATTATGTAAAATGTTCCCAATAAAAGCTTCAATTCAATCCACAAAAAAGCAAGTCCCCACTCAGGTCAGTCAACTGTTAACGGAAATATAGGGGACTTCCTACTGGTTACTTGTTGTACAAGGGCTCAGGAAAAGCAAATGGCTCCTCATCCTCCAAAACAAATTCAGAAAATTCTGTGCTCCCAAATCCAAATGCCCCTCTCCTTTCTGAACCCCACAGTGTGCCTAAAAAACCATAGTTAGTGACCACATGTTTGGCATTTCTGTAGCGATGAGAGACTGCCTAATTTACGGGTGCACTTCAACGGCAGTTTGCAATTTTCACTCAGCAACATCCACTGCTACTTGTTTCTGGAAACACCCTTAGAGTAAAAATTGTCACAACACCTGTAGATAAATTCCTAGAGGGGTGTAATTTCCAAAATGGGGTCACTTGAGTGGGGATTCTGCTCTTTTAGCACTTAGGGGATCTGTATATGGAGTCCGCAAACTATTATAGGAAATTCTGTGCTCCAGGAAGCCTCCGGTATAACAGTACTACTTAGCCAAACGGCGAGACTCGGGAGGGAAGGATCGCTAATTGCCAATAACACTCCGTTCCTCCCGAGTCTCGCTATATGGCTAAGCAGTACTGTACAGCCACGTATGGAGTATGTTCTACATTCAGCAGAAATTGGGGGGAAATTTTGGTGCCATTTTTACTAATTTCCCAGTGTGAAAATGTAAAATATGGGGCTAAAACAAAATGTTGGTGGTAAAAATGTAATTATTATTTTTTTCAATGGCCAATAGTATAAAATTTTGTGACCCATCTGTGGTGTCAATATGATGACTGCACCCCTAGGTGAATTCATTAAGATGTGTACTTTGTAAAATGGGGTCTCTTATGGGGGTTCTGCTATTCTGGCATCTCAGGGGCTCTACCAATGTGACATGGAACACTCAAATCAGTCCAGCAAAATGCGAACTCCAATATGGCGCTTCTTCCCTTCTGAGCTTTGCAATTTGCCTCAAAAGTTGTTGTCAACCACATTTGAGGTACTGGCGTACTCAGGAGAAATTGCACAACAAATTTTGGGGTCCATTTGCTCCTGATATCCTCGTGAAAATAAAAAATTTGGAACTAAAATAACATTTTTATGGGAAAAATTAGATTTTTTTATTTTCACGGCTCTACTTTATAAACTTCTCTAAAGCAGCTGGGGGTTCAAGGTGCTCACCACACATCTAGATACAGTCCTTGAGGGGTCTAGCTTCCAAAATAATGTCACTTGTGCGGGGTTTTCACCTCACTGTTTAGGCACATCAGGGACTCTCCACACTGGTGGACAGAGACAAAAGGGGGCCCCTGTGCAGGGGCAATATATGGGCCCTTTACAGTCTAGTAGCTCATTATAATGAACAAATCCACATCTTTTGGAGTTGGAAATGGGCCCCCTTACTCTTGGGCCCCTGTGCGCCTGCACAGGTTGCACCAATTGTATGTCCGCCCCTGGCTCTCCACACGAGACATAACACCAGCAGACCATTCCCTCAAAGTCTGCATTCCAAAGCCTCACTTCTTCCTTTCTAAGCCCCGCCATGAGCCCAAATAGTAGTTCACCCCCACATATGGGGAATCGGCATACTCAGGAAAAATTGCACAACAAATTGTATGGTGCAATTTCTCCTGTGACCCTTGTGAAAATGCAAAATTTGGGGCTAAAATACATTTTTGTGGGAAAAATTGAATTTTTTTTATTTTTATGGCTCAATGTTATAAACTTCTGTGAAGCATCTGGAAGTTCAACGTGCTCACTAAACATTTAGATAAGTTCCATGAGGGGTCTAGTTTCCAAAATGGTGCTGGCCAAAGGTTTGGTTTGTCCCTTGCTTATCCACCCCTGCTGGTTCAGGTTCTTTGAGCAATAGACTGTGTCCC
Organism: Oophaga sylvatica; assembly: GCA_033576555.1. Taxonomy (NCBI): domain Eukaryota; kingdom Metazoa; phylum Chordata; class Amphibia; order Anura; family Dendrobatidae; genus Oophaga; species Oophaga sylvatica. Next base: position 27,640,016 of record JARQOD010000004.1, read on the forward strand.
ATGAGGACTCTGTATCCTGGTTGTGAGGACCCATGTCTTAGGGAAGGTGGGGTGGATGACCCGATGTCCCAACTGGGTTGAAGCCTCATGGTTGACTTGTGAGTCTTGGCAGACCAAGGCCAATGATTAACATGGAAGGATGGTGGCTAGGTCAAAGGCAGTCAGATCTCGTCCCTGGACTATCTGGGCTGTTGTTGTGTTGGCCTTCAGATTTAAAGAACTTGCACTGATGGTTCTAGAGTCCCAACCTAGTGGGACTGGGGTTATGCTGACCCATCAAGGAAAATGACACTTCACACTCCCAAAAGAGAGACTTTTATATGTGTGGCATTGTGTTTAATGGTGTCTTGCAGGTTGCCTCATGATCGAGGATGACCATGGTTAAAGAGGGAAGGAATGTAAGAGGTGTGGAAAATGACTGATTCCTTTCCCTGAAGTCACCAATCGGGTCAATATTGTGTATTGTGAACAGTGCCCTGCATCTTTGTGAATAGCGTGATGTAATGTGCCATGTAAAATATAATGTGTTCCTGTGTAGTATATAGTATTGTTGGTACTGTACAGTATAGGATAGGACATAGGTTAGGACCTGGAATATAAGGCCGTGTTTGCATAGAATGTAGGTGAAAGGGTAAGTCTGCCCAGCAACAGACTGTAGGAAGACAAATAGCTAAGTTCTGGTACTAGGCCACAGGGGGAGGGCTTACTGCTAGAGCAAGTGACTGCTACCTGAAGTAAGTCAGAGAGGGACAAGTTCCAGTAGCATTAGGAATTGTCTGTGAGCCGTGCTGCCATTAAGGTGAATCACAGCAAAGGAGACTAAGGGACAAGGAAGTAACATGACCTGGAACTGACTGAAGAGACAGAGTGGCCTTCCACCTAAAAGGGGTCCTTCGATAGGATGACGTGTCATGAGAAACCCTGAGCTTGCTAAACGTTGAAGATAATGGACCTGAACAGGACTGAGTTTGTGGGGACTAGTGGGAGGTCCCAAGCGGTAGATACAGGGCACCTGTGGTGAAAGGACACTGAACCGCTGAGCAGGTAGAGATACTTAGTGATCAGGACTGTATCGACAAGCTAGGCTGTAAGGCGAAACAGTGTGCTTCACTGGCCCTGGAGTAGATTACAGTGGAAGGATACTGTGTGTGTGAAGATGCGTTACACTGTTAAAGAAACGTCCATAAGACTTTGTACTCGCTACCCCTTGTACATAACCCTTATCAAGTTCAGTAAAGACCCCATGTTTGAATGGAAGTCTACTTTATTAATCTTTGAAACTCGTGTTGCTGGCTTGCCAAAACCATTGACTACATGCATCCTGCACGAACGCAAGACCCTTACAACACTAATACCTAGCTAGGATCCACAATTTACTGTAAGGTGCCATGGTGTCGGAGAGATGATACTCGCCTACGACTACCACCCTGTACACCGCTACATAAGCGCATTTGGTATCATAAAGAAAATAATAAACTACACAACTTTGGCATCATTGTAATTGTACTGACCTGGAATTGTTTTTTTTGTGATTTCATCCCACTTGTAATTTTTTTATTTTTTTCCATTTTCCATTACATTTTATAGTAAAATGAATGGCGTCATTCAAAATTACAACTCAAACATCCACAAAAAAGCAATTCTTCATATAACTACAACAATAGAAATATAAAAAAGTTATTGATCTTGGAAGAATGGAGTAAAAAACTAAATCACACCTATAACAAGAATGGGGTAAAGAGGTTATCCTGGATTTGAAATACATTTCAATTAAAGAGGTTGTCCTAACTCTAAAAAAAAGATTCTAGATGGTTTCAAAAAAATAAAATGAAACATTTTCACTGACTGTAACCCTCTTGGATCCAGACCTTTGGACCTTTGACTGTCTGCAGTGATCGCATGATTGGAACATGGTTTTCTGTCATTAGGCCATGGCAGACAATCACAATTCCCAGCCGTGAAGTGACTGAAAAATGGCATGTAACCGCTAGTCGAGTAAAAAGATTCACGCTGCCCTGGTTCAGTGTTCAGATCATGGCAGTCTTCCACTTCTGGGGCTGGTATTCTGGGGGCCTCTTGCATTTAGTAAGCCCAATCATCTCATGATGAGGTTCCATGAAGCCGAGTAAATAGGCCTTATTTTACATCATGATATTGTGGGGTCTACTATGGGCAAGAAGCATTTAGGTTTCCGGGCTGAGGATGATGGCCGCTGAAGTGAAGACTGCTCTGGACTGGATGCTTTGCAGACAACTCGTTGAAACTTTCAGGAAGAAATGCGATAAAATAAATAACTTTTTTCCCCATACTGATTCAGTGGCTCCATTGGCCCCCTTTAATTTACAATAAGCTCTGGAGGCCGATTATTGAGGATATCAATATCTGGCCCATAGATCTTAGAATAAGACATCAGATAGCAGATATATAGGTATAATTTTATTCAAATTTCTATAACCTGCATGTCCATATAGATGGAGTAGAAGGAATGATCCTACTAAAAATTGCCCTTTAAATTTCAGACAACCCCTTTAATTGCTTAGAGTATAAGAAAGGAAGCAATATATATAGCCTACTGTAGCAAAAAAGTAATGACTCAACCCAGCCCCAGTCTTGAGTGCAAGTTGATTTATTCAAGACAACAAGCCTGCGTGAAGTGTTTTCTCCTTCCTTTCCAGGTTTTCCCGGATGTGGACAGTGCTCCTCTGCTTGAATCATGACCTGCAGTCACTGCAAACAAAGCGCTCACTTCCATTTTCTAATTCCGTTTTGTCAGACCTCTGAAGTGGAGCACAACACTGTCACATTACTAAAACCTTTGACATTCTAACATAATATGTGGCATTTATCATAATGTGACTCATTTCATGGTAGCATTGTGCTCCAGATACTCATTAGTGATATACAGGGGAGAGGCCGGGACCTGAGCCAAAAATAACAGTCATGTATGATTTACATTGGTCGTAAGGGTGACCATCGTGTGGCTCAGTATGAAAGGTCACGTACAAGATAATATTGGCATTTATGAAGAGATAGACAGCTAGATAGATACTATAGATAGATAGATTTCCTCAAGAATGCCACACTATACAAAACTAATATAGTAAGAGGGTGCAAGCCTAAGGCCGGGATCACACAAGCGAGAAACTCGCACGATTCTAGTGCGAGTTTCTCGCATGAACACCCGGTGCGGCATGTATTTCTATGCAGCTGCATGCTTCATTCCGAGTGCCGGCGGTAGTGCCGGATCATCATGCAAGAGACTCGAATGAGAATCGTGCGAGTTTCTCCCATGTGTGATCCCGGCCTAAATGTAACAACCCAGTATCCTGCACATACGTATTGCAATGGCAGCACTGCGTATGTGAGATAAAAACTGTGACCTTTCTTCACCCATCTGCAGTATATGCAACATTTCAGTTCTCTTCAAACTGTGAAAAAGAGTTAGGATAGTTTCGCATAGCATTTTCTCCTAAATAAGTGCCTCTGAATTCTCACAGCGCATGCCCTGCACACTTTAAGGAGTCTCCTTTGCCAGTGGCAAGAGTGGACTGTCATGTGAGCACAAGTATGCGACTTGTATACTTCTGGCCACATTCCGACTAGGCATGTCCGGCCTCGCTCAATTTATTTTCATTGAGTGAGTCCACGAATGTCTAGTCAGCACGTGACCGCATGTATGTAAATCGCCGGCACCAGAGAATCCTGACAGTGTGCAGTGCACGCTTTGAGAATTCAGAAGTCTGCAGTCACATAAAATTACTACAGACTCATCACAAACTTGGACAACCCCTTTAATGCTCCTAACAAAAATAAAAACATACTGCTAACCCTTAAATTGTCAGACGGCTCAACGTTTTATTAACAAAGCCATTTATCATGTACAGTAATCTTTCAAGTTATGGATTGTTACCTGTGAACAGGGTCAGAACCAATAATAACACAAGAATCTGTCCCCAGTTCCACCACCAGTACAGAAATACATGACTAGAACCCCCATCAGTACAGAAACACAGCATCACAACCCTCATCGGTACAGAAATACATCACCAGAAACACCAGCAGTACAGAAATTCATCATCAGAACCATCAGTAGTACAGGAATTCATTATCAGAACCAAGAGCAGTAAATAAATACATCCGTTTAACCCCCATTAGCACAGAAACACAGTATCAAAACCTTCATCAGTACAGGAATACATCACAAAAACCACCATCAGTACAGGTACAGTGGGGGAAATAAGTATTTGATCCCTTGCTGATTTTGTAAGTTTGCCCACTGACAAAGACATGAACAGTCTATAATTTTAAGGGCAGGTTAAAATTAACATTTAGATAGAATATAAAAAATAAAATCCAGAAATTCACATTGTATAAATTATATAAATTTATTTGCATTTTGCAGTGAGAAATAAGTATTTGATCCCTCTGGCAAACAAAACGTAATACTTGGTGGCAAAACCGTTGTTGGCAAGCACAGCAGTCAGACGGTTTTTGTAGTTGATGATGAGGTTTGCGCACATGTCAGGAGGAATTTTGGTCCACTCCTCTTTGCAGATCATCTCTAAATCATTAAGATTTTGAGGCTGTCGCTTGGCAACTCAGAGATTCAACTCCCTCCATAAGTTTTCTATGGGATTAAGGTCTGGAGACAGGCTAGGCCACTCCATGACCTTAATGTGCTTCTTTTTGAGCCACTCCTTTGTTGCCTTGGCTGTATGTTTTGGGTCACTGTCTTGCTGGAAGACCCAGCCGCGACCTATTTTTAATGTCCTGGCGGAGGGAAGGAGGTTGTCACTCAGGATTTTACGGTACATGGCTCCATCCATTCTCTCATTGATGCGGTGAAGTAGTCCTGTGCCCTTAACAGAGAAACACCCCAAAACATAATGTTTTCACCTCCATGCTTGACAGTAGGACGTTCTTTTTGTCATAGGCAGCATTTCTCTTCCTCCAAAACTGCAAGTTGAGTTAATACCAAAGAGCTCAATTTTGTCTGATTTGACCACAGCACCTTCTTCCAATCACTCACAGGATCATCTAGGTGTTCATAGACAAACTTCAGATGGGCCTACATATGTGCCTTCTTGACCTGGGGGACCTTGCGGGCACTGCAGGATTTTAAAACTTTAAAACATGTTACTAATGGTTTTCTTGGTGACTGTGGTCCCAGCTGCCTTGAGATCATTAACAAGTTCCCCCCCGTGTAGTTTTAGGTGATCTCTCACCTTCCTCATGATTAAGGATACCCCACGAGGTGAGATTTTGCATGGTGCCACAGATCGATGTCGATTGACAGTCATTTTGTATTTCTTCCATTTTATTACTGTTACACCAACAGTTTGTCTCCTTCTCACCCAGTATCCTACTAATGGTTTTGTAGCCCATTCCAGCTTTGTACAGGTCTATGATCCTGTCCCTGACATCCTTAGAAAGCTCTTTGGTCTTGCCCATGTTGTAGAGGTTAGAGTCTGACTGATTAATTGAGTCTGTGGACAGGATTCTTTTATAAAGGTGACTATGTTAGGCTAGTTTCACACTAGCGTTCGGCAGGGCTGCGTACTTCCTCCATCAAGCCCTGCCCACTGCCACACCTCTTCTTTTCAGCGCCACCTACCTCTGCATTCGTCCTGCGTACCCTATCTTTAACATTGGGTACGCAGGCCATGCGGATGTATGCGGATGCCTCTGCATGCATCGTTTTGATGCTGAGCCGAACTGCGTTGAACGCAATATGTTGCATTTTGTTTTGCAAAGGCATTTTATACAGTACTCCCAGGATGTCCATAATAATGATAAGGAGATACTGGAAGTTGTTGCTATCAGTCATCATCAGACTGCAGCCTATGCAGGAACCACAGAACTGATGAGACTAGTCAGTATCACAAATAAACATTTACATCCAGGTACCTTATAGCTGACATATGCTCTGATTGGAGTATTTCTTTTTAATTTCTTCATCGTGTCCAGACGCCATGATGACTTCTCGCAGCCACAGTTCCTCTCTGCCAACTTCCATTTTCTCCGGTCTTGTGCAGCACATCCCCACACGATACCCTTAAATATAGCAGTGTCATTATAATGTTTCTGGAAAAAAATGGCCGTTGCATTTCTTGCTTTTGCTTTTATACAGGCTAAGGTAGACTCTCCTGATTGGCTTTGCAATACCATGTGATGTGATAAGGAAGGAATTATGTGAAAGTTCTCTTGATGTCATGTGAGTCTTCTCTGGATGAATCAATCTTCTACAATGTGTAAAAGAGCGGTGGGCATATTACACAATTCGTACAAATCGATTGACAAATTGTTTCAGCAAATTCATGTACGGCGCATGTTGATGTGGGCTCCGACGGTGAGCCCACATCTTTCCCAGCACATGTCAGTTGTTTTGAACAGCTGACATGTGCCCCTAACAGCCAAGGGTGAAATCGTTAAATGCCGCTGTCAATCTCTGACAGCGGCATTTAATGTGATCGAGCCGGTGGCGCATCACTAATCCCGCCCATCATTGCCTGTGTCACATGACCATGGGTCGCTGATGGATTGACATGACAACCTGGGCCTGCAGCAGACCCCTGCAATTGTCATTGTCGGATTGCTATAAGCGGTCGGCACTCATAGCAAGTGAGCTTTTCTGCTACACACAGGCGATCTGATCATCACCTGTGTGTAGCAGAGGCGATCGGATTATCGCAGCTTCTAGTCTCCCATGGAGATTATTGAAGCAAGTGAAAAGTAAAAAAAAAAGTTTTTAAAAATATAAAAGAATTAAAAAAAATAAAAGTTCAAATCACCTTCCATTCGCCCCATTCAAAATAAAACAATTAAAAAAATACACATATTTGGTATTGCCGCGTTCAGAATCGTCCGATCTATCAAGATATAAAAAAAAAAAATCCGAACAGTGTAGCGAGAAAAAAAGTCAAAACGCCAGAATTACGTTTTTTTTGTCTCCGCAACATTGCATTAAGATATGATAACGGGTAATCAAAATATTGTATCTACACCAAAATAGTATCATTAAAAACGTCAGCTCAGCGCAAAAAGTAAGCCCTCACTCAGCCCAAAATCCCGAAAATTGAAGACGCTACGGGTCTCGGAAAATTATGCAATTTTTTTTAACAAACTTTGGATTTTTTTCACCATTTAAATAAAAAAAACAGTTGTGGAAATGCACTTAATTTGCAATTTCACCGCACTTGGAATTTTTTTCCCATTTTCAAGTACAGTATAAAACCAATGGTGTCGTTCAAAAGTTCAACTCGTCCCGCAAAAAACAAGTCCTCACACGGCCATATTGATGGAAAAATAAAAAAAGTTATGGCTCTGGAAGAAGGGGAGCGAAAAGCAGAAATGCAAAAACGAAAAAGGGCTGTGGTGTGAAAGGAACTACATAGATAGAGTGATAGATATGAGATGAGATAGATAGATATGAGCGATAGATAAAGCAATATAGCTAGTGACGAAAAAGCATCACATTACTCTGAGAATTTTTGGCTTTTACTCCACATCCATACCCATCTATTTGGGGTGCACGCCCAACATATAGCATTTGAATCACACATGGCAAATATGAACCCCTTGATCACACCCCAAAATAAATACTGACTACACCAGAACCAGTAAATAAGTACAGATTTTCCCAGACTTTGTAAAAAAGACCTCCTAACTAAATACATACATGCAGATATGCCGTATATACTGTATATGAGATAGGATATATAGGGAGATAGATACAAAAGAACACAGCAGCACACTGTACGCACTAAGATGTGTGCAAACATTGATGATTTTTAATTAGTGCTGGATCCTTCCTGCCCTTTAAATTTGTAGCTTTAATCCTGGGAGAGAAATGTTTGATAAATATTAGGTTTAGGGTCTCATCAAAGAAAGGTCACCTTGCCGTGGCTGGTGGTCTCTCATGAATTGGCCAGTTTATGATCCAAGTATACTCCATGTAGCAGTAAATAGATCAGGGACCTAAGAAGACGATCCTTTTGCATTATTACTCTGTGAGCACCACTTGTTTGGTAAAGACCATAAAAATTAGCACTAAATTAAAAGGTCCATATCTCTGGGATCATACGGCAGATAATTTCTGTCCGTCTACCAATCATATTTAGTATATAAAATCAAAAAGAGCATGCTTTTATTTCATTATTAAGACAGGGCCTATTATATCTCATATCACACATGTCCATATCATTATTGCAAGCAGATTTCATAGTGTATGAATTATATCTTGCACCAAAAGAGGGCGCTGTGCTCACAAACTTATTTATCCAGCGGTATGACCTGTGTCATGTGTCTGATAATAATGCCCACAGTAGATGGTAAAAGACAATTAAAACTTATTCCGTAAAGGGTCCACTTTTACGCTTTTTACTGATTTGTTAACTCAAAAATAATCTGAACAATTCACTTTGTAAGCACTAAATTTAGAAAGGAGAGGGACCTTGTGCAATGAGAATACCCCTTGTACCCCTTGTCCCAACTTCCACTAGTCCCTTCTGTCATGACTCTCTAGCACCTCTGTGCTCATTGTTCAAGTACTGTATATTTGATTTACTCAAATGATGAGAAATCACAAGACGTCAGCAAATTAATAGTCGTTTACATATAATCTAGCGACCTGCCATTGAGCATGAGAACAAAAAATTGAGCATCAAGCAGCAGTCTTGGGCTAGCCTGGCAACTGTGTATGGGTCTTGGGGTAAGTCCACACATGTATTTTTTTCTGCATAAAAATGCAGAATATGAGCAAAAAGCCACAGTGGAAATTTCATACTCTCTGGATGCGTTTTTTTTAAAATTTTCGGTGCAGTTTTTGCTGACAGTCTTTTGTGATCTCACCGCGGCTTTCTAGACACTGACGTCGCGCCGGCTTCAATCCCAAAATTGAAACTGGAATGCTGCCTGGAGGAATAAATTTAATTTCCTCTGGGCAGTAAGGCTCTAAGTGTCGGCCACAGACAGGTTCACAACACTGTAAACCTGCAGACTAACCCGATATCTGAAGATAATAGTCTTTTCTTGGATGACAGGTTCCCATTATTGTTGGGGTCACACTTGCAAGTACAATGCGAGAAACTCACGCAAGTCTCTCGTCTCAATACCCGGAGCATTGCACTCGCAAGTGTGGCCCCAGCCTAATACTAGAGACAGGATAGGACAGCCTTTATTGGGTACACCAGTGAGATTGCTATTACACTTTTTGGATCAAAGTAGTATTAACCAAGTTCCCTATATTATTCACATGTACTATTACTATTTACTTATTACTTATAGGGGTATGTGCTCATTTTGTTTTTTGTTTTCTTTTTTCAAAATGGCCACAGTGTGAACGTGCACCTACATATTGCATGTATACCAACTTATGCTCCGGCTCATTTTCTTGGTTTTGCTGTAGTTTCATGTACTTTGTAGAAACAGTAGTGTGGCTCCCCTTTCTGAGTTAGGCATTTCTGGGTATATGCTCATTTTAGTTTTTTTCTTGGGTTTTGTCTTTTTCTGCACCATAAAGTGTCTGAGGAATGTCCATTTCCTAGTGCCGAAACGTCACTCTACATACCGTACCTATTGGATTGCCTCACAATAAATGTTTCTGCAATCGTTCATCAGTTGGAGTGCCGAGCACTTTCATACATTTATCTTAATGGAGTGACGCTGTTCTCGTGCACCCACTCACTACGCAACTGTATTTTCGGTCCAAGTGCTATCTTTTAAAAAAAACGGATGGCACACAGACCAATGTCATTCAATGAGGCAGCGCTGATGAGCGACTTTTTTTAACTGACTAAATGTGCATGCGAAAAAAATTGCAGCAAGCATGATTTTTCTCCAAAAATCTAATCAGACTCACCCATTCAAATCTATGGGTGCGAGAAAAAAATCAGATGCCATAATTAGACACAGCATGGCATCCGATTTTTATGGCTACATTACAATTCTATAACATAGAAAACTGTAAATGGTCCTATAAATTATTTATAGCTGTTGAGTAACAATGCGGATTACACATGGATAACAAGTGAAAAAAAAATCGGCCCACTATTCTGAATGAAAATTGGTAGATTTTTTTTTTACGCACAAGTGCCCCTAGCCTTATAGGAGTGCCATATACATATCCCTGACATATATGATTTATGGCACCATTAGTCCTGTTTGAACCAAAAGGAAATAGCGGATCAAAAATGTTATTATCACTAAGCACAATCAGTCTAAAGGGTGCAAGATGACTTAGCATCCCAGTTTCAACTATTTTGAAATACTGAAATAATACTAAGAAATAAGAAAAAAATTGTATAGACGATGGCTAAGGGGAATCCCACTGCTTAAATGAGAAGCAGAAAAAAAGAGAGACTGAACCAGTTGTGTCTGCTCTTTCCCTATTTAGGATAGCTTCACGGATCAGGGATGTATGCAATAGTTTTCTCTATACTGGTCTAGGAGAGGTGGACATGTTCTGGTGTACTGGTTATTTCTATAGTTGTTGCGAGCAGTGTTTGGTTAACCCTTTCCATGTTCCCTAGTTGTCTTTATATTACTTTGTTGCCTCTCGGGCTGTACACTTTATGTTCCTTTGTGTATTTCCCTGAGAGTGTATTGTGTGACTGTGTTTCAGTTCTGCCCTGTCTTATTTTGTATTTCTCTATACATGTTTCAGACTAGTCCTGCTTAGGAGCATAGTAAGGAACAAGGCTCAGGACCCCTAGCGGGTCAGACTAGGAGCACACTTACCATCCTGCAGTTCACCGTGACAGTGGGGCTTCTTCTGGAGCTGGAGACCTTGTAGATGTTTCAGACATCTGATATTCACAGTCCACATCTTGATTATCATGTCCAAACTCCTGCTACAAACTCAGCAGCTTAATATCTGTCTATAAAGGTGTTGCGTTTGGTTGAGGAGACCTTTGGCCAGTCGAAACATCAATGTTCCTATGAGTCGCACAACACCAGGGCTTATGGGTACTCGGCACCGAGCCCGTTGAAGTCTATGGGGAATGTCACAAGTAGCACAGCTCGGTCCGTTGCCCTGGCGCTCATACAAAGGGGGATATTTACAGGGGATTTTAGTAATTGTTCGTGACGCAACCTGTGGTTTCTGATCAAGGTGACCAGCGCTGCAGGGTTAATCTTCTGAGGGGATGGTTACTGGCAGCAAGATGTTAAGTCTTCCACAGGTAAGACTAGATCCCTCAAAGTATATGGCGGTGCAGGCAATAAGGCAGACACACACAAGTCAGTCTCTTTCCATACCTTTACTGGTGATGGTTGCAGGTATGTCCCGGGAAGCTGCTCAGGGTGGAGTATGTACATCCAGGTAATCGCCAAGTAGGTTTAAGGCCTCCTTTCCTTTTAAAGTGTATGAGTCCTAACCTGCGTGAAGTCAAGTTTAACTCTAAGCAAGACAGCTTCGCCCGGCCAACATTGTGGTGGAAGTCTTCTTCTGGAAAGAACTAAGTCTATCTGGCTACGCACGCCCGACTCCTGTTCTCCCTGACCCCAGTTACGTATCGGCACTTAGGGCTACCCTCTGTGACTTGAAGTCCAGCAGGGATTCCGGTGTTTCTCTCACTAGCCGTAAAGGTTCTAGCAATACTTCGGACCCGGTGTCCGGTTAAGTCGAGTGAAGGTGGTCTGTCACCGAAGTCACTCCTTCCTTGGGTCACCACTCGCCCGTCGCCCTACCTCACCCTTAACATAAGCACGGGGTAGCAGTGGGTGTAGTAGTAATCAGCTTCTTTCCTTCTAAAGTTCACTGACCGATTCTCAGTTAGCTCGATGTTCTGCCAACTGTAGTCCCCTTCATTCTGTTCCTTCAAAGACTCTGTCCAGAGCAGCTCTCAGGACCTTTCGTCAGACTGAATACACGCTTGCTCCGAGAGTCACTTTCCACATTCCTTAGGGAACTAACAGTCTGGATGATCTGAGATATCAGCTTGCAATCTTTCCTCCTCTGTCTTCTGTCTCGTCCGACAGGAAATCTCTCTCTCAGTCTGGCTAGTATGACTCACTAGCACACACAACTGATCTGATCTCATCTCTACTCACTCAATGATCTCTCTCTGCTACGTCTCTCACACCCCCTTAAATATTCTAAAGGGGCTCCCTCTGGTGGAAATCTAGGGAAGTGTGGGATATGAATGAATATCAGGTTTTGCAATTACCTTTCAGTACATACTCCTGGAACATGTGTACCAAGCGCAGCTGGGCCACACATCCCCCCCTAGTTATCGTCAGCACTCCCGGGCTGAAATAGAAAAGCATTTTTATAATAACATTAACAAAATAACTCATCCCTTGCGGGAGGTAAGGACTCTTGAACGTTACACTGTATACAAATTGCAAGTAGAAAAATATCAAAAATACTTTTCACAATAAATAATTACAAGACAAGATTCTTGTGGAGGACCCGCACCAAACCTCCCACGTGGGTCCTGGGTGGGCTGCAGGACTTCATTGCTGCAGACCTCACTCAAGGCCACACCATACGGGTTTTTCTTCAGAGGTAGATATGGCTTTCACGTAAAACCAAGATGGGGCACCGAAGTGCAAACTATTTACAATTAAAGTTTTTGGGCTGGCAAAGTCCTCAGCCACACAGTCCTTGCATATGAACATTTCAAGTAAATCATCACATTCTATAATAATACTGTATTACTCTTTACCCAACTGGGGTATACTATTTAAAATTATGCATATTATGCAAACATCATCAAATATTATCAACATTTCAATAAAGTGCAAATTCTTCTTCAACTTTGTACAGATGCAGTAAACCCTGTCCGGGTCCTACTGTTCTTCTCCTTTTTTGCAGATAGCGATGACGTCTTCCACTCCTGGGCTGGAAGCACGCGGTGCGCTCTGGAACGCATCACAAAGAGATCATGTCCTGCTACCTGTGTCTGGGTAGCCACAGTCCTTGTTTCACTTTTGCGATTGGTTTTGCGACTTCCTGGAGGCCTTACAGGTGCCTCTTCTGAATGCAGGTTTTCCAACGATGACGCAGATTTGTGCAGTGGCTTACTTGGGGTCGCTGCACTCTGTTGCGTTGCAGAATAAGTCGCAGTATACGATGCAGAATAGGTCGCAGTATATAATGCAGGATAGGTCGCAGTATACGATGCAGAGCACGATGCAGGGCACGATGCAGGTGTGCGGCCTGGCCCTGATGTGGCTGGGGCTTGGGACACTGAGACACGAGATACATTGCCGGCTTCAGGGACGGGGTCGCTGACACGGAGACATTCAAGGCATACCACCCCTTAAGGCCCCAATGCCGCGTGTAGGTGACTATATCCCCTATGAGCAAATCCCTTCCTGGATGCCCATCTGGTAGGTGAGACTCCATATCCCTGCGGTTGACGAATATCTCCTGGCACAGGCCTGGCTCATGGATGAAACCCCAGCCTCCCTGGAGTTTAAAGTCTCTAATGGCCCCCTGGCGCCGCGGTTCCCGGAGCGTACCTTTATCTCTCCTGACGTTTTCTTTATCAGCGAGATCCTTTTCCCGGTACCTCTGGCGAAGCTGCTGCGCCTCTCTCCGCTCCTGCTGCTGCCGCTGCTCATGTTCACGGCGTCGCCACTCGTTCTCCAGCTGGGCGGCGTATTCTACGTTGTCCAGGTACTCCATCTCCTCACAGTCGACTTCCATCACGAACGGCTGGGCCTCCTCCGGTGTCCCTACCGGGGGACTGCATTCCGCTGCGGCCTCCAGGCCGGGCTGGCACTCCGGAACGGGCAGGGCCTCCTCAGCCTCCTTCTCTCCCGCCGCGTCCCCGGCGGAGTCAGGATCAGCACTTTTGGAGCCGGCCTCCGGTTTCTCATCAGCTGCTGGCAATGGTGGCACAGGTAACGGTTGCGCTTCTGGAGGGGAGAGCGTTGCGTCCCACAGCAGCCGCTGTTTCAGGGCACGCCAGCTTTTCTCCATCTCCTCCATTTCTTCACGGTGTCGGGCCAGGTCCCTTAGCACCGCATCCACCTCCTCCATTTTCTGCATTTTCTGGTCGGTCTCCCGACCTGGGGACGGTTCAGGCACAGGCAGCAGCTCTTCTGGGGAACGGGGTCTGAGCACCGCCGCTCCTCCACACAGCGTCTCCTGTCCTTCCGCCATCTCACTCCAGGCCAGATTGTGGTTTCCATCTGGAACAATCTGGTCTCTTCCGTGGAGGCGGGACTTTCGCTTCCTCTTCTTGGCATAGAGGATGAAGAGAAGGCGGATCTCTTTTGCAGTGGGGCAGGCTCTTGTATTGTAATAGCATTTAGACAGGGCGCCCATAGCTTTCGCACCACGGGGGGGGTACGCCCACGAAGGCATGCCCCTCTTCTTCACCAGCGCCTAAGGGCGTGAATATGGCGGCAAAATGGCGGAAAATGGCGCCAAATATCACAAAAACTGCACACAGTCTTTTTGCACAAAACAGTTCAATTAGGCACACAGGACTCACATCCAGTAAGCTTTGTATCCTGTTCGTGACGCCAAAGTTAGATGAGTCGCACAACACCAGGGCTTATGGGGTACTCGGCACCGAGCCCGTTGAAGTCTATGGGGAATGTCACAAGTAGCACAGCTCGGTCCGTTGCCTTGGGCGCTCATACAAAGGGGGATATTTACAGGGATTTTAGTAATTGTTCGTGACGCCACCTGTGGTTTCTGATCAAGGTGACCAGCGCTGCAGGGTTAATCTTCTGAGGGGATGGTTACTGGCAGCAAGATGTTAAGTCTTCCACAGGTAAGACTAGATCCCTCAAAGTATATGGCTGTGCAGGCAATAAGGCAGACACACACAAGTCAGTCTCTTTCCATACCTTTACTGGTGATGGTTGCAGGTATGTCCCGGGAAGCTGCTCAGGGTGGAGTATGTACATCCAGGTAATCGCCAAGTAGGTTTAAGGCCTCCTTTCCTTTTAAAGTGTATGAGTCCTAACCTACGTGAAGTCAAGTTTAACTCTAAGCAAGACAGCTTCGCCCGGCCAACATTGTGGTGGAAGTCTTCTTCTGGAAAGAACTAAGTCTATCTGGCTGCGCACGCCCGACTCCTGTTCTCCCTGACCCCAGTTACGTATCGGCACTTAGGGCTACCCTCTGTGACTTGAAGTCCAGCAGGGATTCCGGTGTTTCTCTCACTAGCCGTAAAGGTTCTAGCAATACTTCGGACCCGGTGTCCGGTTAAGTCGAGTGAAGGTGGTCTGTCACCGAAGTCACTCCTTCCTTGGGTCACCACTCGCCCGTCGCCCTACTCTCACCCTTAACATAAGCACGGGGTAGCAGTGGGTGTAGTAGTAATCAGCTTCTTTCCTTCTAAAGTTCACTGACCGATTCTCAGTTAGCTCGATGTTCTGCCAACTGTAGTCCCCTTCATTCTGTTCCTTCAAAGACTCTGTCCAGAGCAGCTCTCAGGACCTTTCGTCAGACTGAATACACGCTTGCTCCAAGAGTCACTTTCCACATTCCTTAGGGAACTAACAGTCTGGATGATCTGAGATATCAGCTTGCAATCTTTCCTCCTCTGTCTTCTGTCTCGTCCGACAGGAAATCTCTCTCTCAGTCTGGCTAGTATGACTCACTAGCACACACCACTGATCTGATCTCATCTCTACTCACTCAATGATCTCTCTCTGCTACGTCTCTCACACCCCCTTAAATACTCTAAAGGGGCTCCCTCTGGTGGAAATCTAGGGAAGTGTGGGATATGAATGAATATCAGGTTTTGCAATTACCTTTCAGTACATACTCCTGGAACATGTGTACCAAGCGCAGCTGGGCCACACACCTACTTAGGCCAATTTTACACATCCAACGATCTAACATTAACAATGAAATCAAAGTATTTTCAGAGCATTTTATAGAGAAATGTAAAAAAACTGAGCTTGAGTTGATCAAACTGTGTCCTACAGCAGGATAATGACTCAAACAATACATACAGACGTACATGAAGTGCCCTCCAGGGCAGTGGGGATACTCGGTACCGGGCCGCTTCTAAAAGGGACAGTGTCATGGCAGCAGTGACCCAGTCCGTGGCCCTGGGTGTTCAATAAAATGGGATATTTACAAGGGATAATAGAGTTTGTAATAAAATGTATATAAAGTGTTCGTGATGCCACCTGTGGATTCTGGTCAGAGGTGACCAGCGTTGCAGTGCAGATCCGCTGGGACAGGTGATGATGCAGCAGAGTTGGTATAGCTCCCCACAGGTGGATCTGAGTCCCAGGGCAGATGTAATATATTGAAGATGGTAATGATGTAGTATTTTGCAAGGGATGTAGCAGTGCTGAGTGGGTGTTACAGGAAGAACTTGAAAGGACACAGTCATTTGCAGTTTCCAAAGCTTTACTCATGGTTCTTGTGTACACAGATGCCCGCGTGGTGCCGTGTCCTCCAGGTGAGGGGTCCAGCAAACTCCCAGGTAGATTGGGATACGCCTTTCCAGGAATCCCTTCAATGTGTTCCTTTCCTGGCCGTCTCACTGTGCTGACTTTCCACCCTTCCTGTCCAACAGCTCACTGTCAGTGTCCCGAGCCAGCAGCCGGGGAACTGTCGGGTAACGTCCTCTCTGCGTTCCCTTGCTCCTATCTGGCTTCCTTTTCAGCAAAGATAACTGTGGCTGTGGCGGAAGCACCTACAGGTGCCACTGGCTCTGGCTTGGAAGCTGAGTCTTGAAGTTCTTCCACTAGGCTTGGGGGCTGGTACCACTACTGTGACCTGGTCCCTCCACTATTGGATCGGGCCTCACGGATGGACTACTCACTATCCATGCCCCTAGGACCTCTTGTATCCTCCGGAAGCTTCTTTCTGCCTCGTGCTTAATTCTATGTTTCTGCATCTGGGGACAAGCTCCTTACAGCTTGAGCTCCCCTCTCCCTCTGACCCTACAGTCTCCTTCCCGCTCTCTAAGCTCCACTCCCTTCCTTCTACTTTCTCCACCCACTCCCCAACATCCTTTCCTACCCAGCCTGGGATGAGACCATCCTCCCGTAGGGTACATCCAGGGTGCCCTGCTGCTATAGTCTGTGTTGGGTGCAGGTGTTAGAGTCCTGAGTGGTGCTCCCTGCTTACCTGAGAGTGGGGTACCACACCTCTGGATGAGGTGCAGTACCTCTGTGGCGACTGGACCCTCAGGGGCGCCACATACACAACAATTCATAACCACTGGCAAGCAATGAGACCTGATCTCAACCCGATTGAACAATTTTGGAGCGAGTTGAGCTCTGAAGAGCTTGAAAGAATTGCATTGAAAGAGTGGAAGAAACTAGCAGCGGACAGGTACTAGAAGCTCACAGATGGCTACCAAAATAGTTTTGAGGCTGTCGTTGTCAATGGTGGTGCAACCAAGCATTAGTGAATGACTCTTTTAATCCTGTCCATGTCATATAGTATGTTTATTTATTTCTTTTTTTTTATACACGGCATATATGATGACAGGTACATTTTTTCATTGAATATATTTGGACATGTCATTAATATATTCTGATGATATAGAGTTGGTACATCTCTACCAATTGGTACATCTGTTTCTGAAAATACTTGTCTTCTGGCCGGGTGTGTACACAGTTCATGCACGCCCTATAGTTAGACCCCATATTTCAACTACACTAAAAGCCTTAGACCTCGATTCATCAAAGTGATTATGCCAGAACTCTGGCACAGATCACTTTGGAAAGTTGCAAAATTATTGCAACTTTTGGTATTTTCATGGCAGTTTTACCCAGCTCCACCAAAATAGGCACAACAAGGGCATGATGCCCATCTTGTCCAATTCATGTCAAGCTCTGGCATTCCTTACAATAGAATCTTACTCCAGTCCCTGACTAGAGCACATAGGCACACACCATTTGTCAGAAACTACTTCCGATTCATTAAGGCATGGGATGATCTTGATAAATCAGGAGCCTCTCACTCCAGGAGGCCCCTCATTAAGACTGGCATGAGACCTTGTTGAAGGCAGAGTAGTGAAATTATGAAATTATGTCAAGTATAGCCACAGCTGCACTGAATGATAATATCCTATATCCTTTCAAAAGGCTACTCAAAATAAATATGCAGGGTCATGAGAATTGAAGCCCACTGGGCCCTACAGTAAATGTGGAGGAGCATGAAGCCAAATGTGCTCATATTTAAAATGGAACTGTTGACCTGTTCATGCTCAAAGTTGCCATAAACATCGGAAAGGATACAGGTTTTCTCTGTAGTACCGAAAGAAATCATTTGTCAGCTTCCTGCACGCAGGAAAATGCAAGAGGAAATGACTGAATATCTTTCACGCTTAGAGTAAGCATTATCCAGGAGTGCTTGCACATGGAAGATCTAAAGTGTTGCACGCATTGTTTAAAGGGCATCTGTCATCAAAACTTTGTATAATCAGTTATCCAAAGCTGCCCGTCCTCCCAACAAGCAGAACCACGGAGATGACTTTTTTTTTTTTTAGAAATACCATTGTTACTACATTTAATCCTATTGTTCCTATAGAATATCGCTTGCAGGGAAGTGATACTACCAGGTTGGATAGGAGACTCACATTCAGTCTTTTCTTTGTAGCCTTTTTGTGCAGCTTTTTATATTGTTTTGGATTTTTTTTATGCCAGAGCCTGGATTGGATTGAAAATTTAAATGCATATTAGCATAGGGCTGAAAAATCAGCAGCAAAAATCCACAAAGGCAAAATCAGCATCTAATTGTGGAGATTTTGCTGCTGATTCTACTGAAGAAATGTGAATTTACGGTAGTTTTCACCCTCAGGCCAGGGTCACATGAGCTTATGAGTAGAGTTGAGCGATACTTTCCGATACCAATAAGTATCGGATCGGAATTGGTATCGCCGATACCAAAAAAGTATCGGCGATACCCGATACCGATACCGGAAATCCAATGTAAGTCTATGGGAACAAAATATCGGAATTAAAAAAAACCCATTCTTGCCTTGTTGGTTAATTGTACATGAAGGAAAACAACAAAGAGTAATGTAGAATGTATTGGGGGAGGTTGAGGAGACATTAAAGGCATAGATGTTTAACCCAATCAAATGGAATAGCATTAATATTTTTTTTTAAAGATGTTCGGATTGACGAAGAAATTGACAATGTTGTTAACCTTTTTTCTATTTTGGCAAATATGTATGTTTCATAACTTCCATGCTCTTCACCTTTTTAACTTTTGCCACACTTTCTCCTTCATAATCTTCAGCAGCATCATCTTTTTCATCCAATTATTCTTCATCTTCACCTTCTTTATCTTCTTCTTAAACTTCTTGCTATTCATCTTTTTGTTAACATTACTCATATTGTTCTTATTAAACTATTATTCTTCTTCATATTCTACTTCATCTTCATCTTCTTCATCATATTCTTATTTGTGACAGAGATTCCTGTACTTGTAATCTGTAAAAGTATGAATTTTTCTTCCTTCCGTTCTTGCTGTCACAAAAGATTTAAATTACAACAGTATTTGTCCGTGTTCAGTTTAGCCTGCAGCAGCAGGCATTTTCCAGGGGCACCACGAGGAGGAACGGACTCACCCCCATACACTGCTTAGTCTTCTTCTGCTTATAATTTAGAGCATATATTTTGCTCTTCATTTTGGTCTTATACTTCATGTTCTTCTGCTTTTTGATCTTCTGCTTATTGTTCTTCTGTCTCTTGTTCTGTATCTTGTAGTTTGTCTTAACCTTCTTTGTCCTGTTGGTGATCTTCTTCTGGGTAATCTTTTATTTCTTCTTTGTGATGGTGTTCAGGCTGGTTGGCTTGATGCTCGTCGTCCTTGTGGTCGTCATCTTCTTCGGGGTGGTCATCAGGGTCGTCGTCTTCATTGTTGGAGATCCAGAGTGATTACCCAAAAAAACATTTAAAAAATCTTAAATTTGTAAATGTAGCTGAAGGTACAAGAAGGCTGACTAACTTCCGAGAACCAGCTGACGTTACTGGAACCCGGACGGGTATCAGATGGTACAAGAGACAATGGAAGTAACGAGGACCAGCTGACTGTGCTGGAACCCGGAGGGGCAGCAGAAGGAAAAGAGCCAATGGCACAACCGAGGACCAGCTGACGTTACTGGGACACGGTTACTAAGCAGGAGGTACCTGTGCTCCAAAGCACTACCAAGGACCAGCAGACGTTGCTGGAACTCGGATACCGAGATGGAGGCACCTAGGCCAAAGGCACTGCGGAGAACCAGCTGACGGTACTGGAACCCGGACGGGTACCATAAGGCACCCATGAAAATGTAAGTTGACAGGCCGCAAGCCGTCCGCAGTTACCGAATCACACAGTCCTACAGTGGGTGCTTGTCCTATTGTCACAACGGAAACAGCCTTTATTTACATATCCCACAGCACACATAGGAATCACCTAAACTGCAGGCACCATAGAGTCGGCTAACCCGAATGCAACACGACAGGACAATTTATTGGAGGCTAATTGACGTTGACACTGCCAGGAAACAGCTGTCGTGCTGTAACCAGGCTGGGCAGGAGTCAGTACCCGTGCCAATTATTTCCGAGCAACAACTGGCGTTGTTGGAGCCCAGGGATGAGAAGAGAAGAGGGTGGAGGCAGCAGGACTTTTTGCCATACACACAGCAGGGGAACAGCTGGCGTTACTAAACCCCACTAACACTATAGCTTGTGTATTTGTCTGTGGACACGACACTTCTGAGCAGCAACTGGCAGTGTTGTAGCCCAGGGAGTAGAGTTCAGGTGGTAGAAAGTGTGATACACCAAAGGGGATCTTGCTGGATGGGAGATATATTTCTTCTAGCAGACTGAAGTTTGGTCAGGATTTTCCATGATCACAAGGACCTGTGAAGAGGTCATAGTCACGTGATCAGGTCAGCTGATGTGTACCTCACCTGAGGGTGTGGACTAGGCCTATTTAACAAGAAGCTGTGGGAGTATGAGGAGGGGAAGGAAGGAGTTTGGCTGGAGACAGGCTGGAAGAGTGTTTTGTTACAGTGTGTCAGTGTGCACCAGGAAGCGAGTACCAGACCACCCGGAATGGCACCTGGCGGTCTCTGCTGACCTGCATCCGCTTAGTTAAGCCCGTCCCAAGCAAGGGTGAGTCTGGGACCAGTGGTTCTCCAAACTGGAGTGATTTATGTTCTGTTTTGATTTTGTTATCTGGACTTTTGTTGAACCCGTCATTAAAACCACTGAACTTTGAATTGAACGCCTGTGTGTTTACCTCATTACTGCGGCCCGGCCCCTGCCTACCAGAGCGGATCCCTACAATTGGTGGCTTGAAAGCGGGCACACGCAGTGAGGTCAGGCTGTGGTATTGTTTGTTTTTTTTCCTCTGCATGACAGTCGATGTCCTGGGTGAAAAAGTAACGCAAAACCCGGTGGAGAACTGTCCGGAGATGGAGAGCACAGTAAAGATGCTGGTGGAAGCCATGCGACAGCAGCAGCAGGCTATGCAGCAGCAACAGCAGGCTACACAGCAGCAACAGCAGGCTATGCAGCAGCAACAGGAAACCAATAGTCTACTGATGCAGCACATCGCAGAGCCGCAGACAGCAGGAGCTGCCCGGGGATGCCAGGATGTCCGGAAAGCGGTGTGTACAGCGATCTCAAAGATGGAGCAATCAGATGACGTTGAGGTATACCTGGAGATGTTTGAAGGCGTGGCTAAGAGGGAGAGACTGCCTCGGGACCAGTGGGCCGAGATCGTGGCTCCGTTTTTGGCTCCAGGACCCGCGAAAGCCTATAGGGACCTACCCCCCGAGCATCAGACGGACTACGAGATTGTCAAGGGTGAGATACTCGCACGTCTTGGGGTAAATGTGTTAGTCCGGGCCCAGCGGGTACACCAGTGGAAGTTTTCCACTTCCGAGACAGCTCGGTCCCAGTATTATGACTTGATACACCTGATGGAAAAGTGGTTGCAGCCGGAGGTGTTGTCACCCCGTGCTATGCTGGATCGTATAGTGACTGATAAATTCTGTAGGACTTTGCCCCACACCCTGCAAACCTGGGTTGGACAGGCAGCCCCTACTGATGGTCTCCAAATGGTAGACTTCATTGAAAGATATGGGGCTACCAAGGAGATACAGGGAGAGACTACCCGGAAGGTAATGAGTAAATTCCCCAAACCTTCACCTGCCGTTCGGCGAGCAGAGACTCGGAAGGCCGCCCAAGACACATCTGGGGACGAAAGAGGCCCCATAATCTGTTGGCGGTGCCAAGAACCAGGACAAGTGAGAGCTGATTGCCCCCACCTGACTGAGCCCATGGACACAAACTATGGGTACTATAAGTCTCACTATGCCGAACACATGTGTGTAGTGGGCAAACCAGAGGGACCCAGTATGAACCATTTGTGTAAAGTGGAGGTGGAGGGTAACCCTGCTGTGGCTCTTCTGGACTCAGGGAGTCTCGTAACCCTAATACGAGCCAGCCACGTCCAAATCAGCGAGTATACTGGTCGGAAAATGGGTCTATTGTGTATACATGGGGACCTAAAACATTATCCTACCGCCCTGGTGATGATCAACACGCCAGCAGGAGGAGGTGCCACGAGGTGGGGGTGGTGGTTAATTTGCATTATGAGGTAATAATGGGGAGAAATTTTCCGTTATTTTCTGTGCTTTGGCCTGTAATTACCCCTCCCACGGAACAGTCGTCGGCACCAGTGGCAACCAGGTTGCATTCTCCAGAAATCGGGCATGAACCTGGTGGCCCAGAGGAAGATGTGCTGGCGGTAGGAGTACCTTTGCCTTCGGTAGAGGAGGAAAACCCCTCTCCTATACAAGTGTTAGCTGGGGAAATGGAATATTTGCCACCGGGACCGAAATTGTCAGACTTAAATGTGACAGGTGACAATTTTGGTACGGCGCAAATCCGGGACCCTACGTTGGCTCGAGATCAGGAAAATGTACTGGTTGTCAATGGGGAACCCCAACAACCCGGGGAAGCTACAGTATTTCCCCGATTCGAGCTGAACCAAGATTTGCTGTATCGGTTGAAAAAGTACGTGGGGACATTGTCGAGCAGTTGCTGGTACCCCAGTCATATCGTAAGTTGGTAATGGACCTAGCGCATGCGCATGTACTGGGGGGACATCTGGGTCAAAAGAAAACCCTAGACCGAATTCTACAACGGTTTTACTGGCTAGGGGTCTATGAAGAAGTTAAACGGTATTGTAACTCTTGTCCCGTGTGTCAGGTAACCAGTCCGCAGCCTCATTTTCGGAGTCCCTTAGTACCATTACCAATTATAGAGGTCCCGTTTTAGAGAATAGCCATGGATCTGGTGGGGCCTGTTAATAAATCAGCGAGGGGTCACCAACATATCCTCGTAGTTCTAGATTACGCTACCAGGTATCCTGAGGCTATTCCCCCGCGCCACACCTCTGCCAAACTTATCGCAAAATAACTCATGGGTATGTTCTCTCGGGTGGGAATCCCTCAAGAAATCTTAACAGACCAGGGGACCCCCTTTATGTCAAAAATCATGAAGGAACTCTGCCACTTGTTGAGTGTTAAACAGTTGCGCACATCGGTCTATCATCCTCAAACAGACGGGTTGGTAGAAAGGTTCAATAAGACCCTGAAGAATATGTTGAAAAAAGCTGTCTCTAAAGATGGTAAGGACTGGGATCTCTTGTTGCCATACCTAATGTTTGCAGTGCGGGAGGTGCCCCAGGCATCTACGGGGTTCTCGCCCTTCGAACTATTATATGGCAGACATCCCCGTGGCTTACTCGATATAGCTAAAGAGACCTGGGAAAACCAACCAACTCCCCACAAAAGTGTGATAGAACATGTGGCCTAAATGCAAGAGAGAATGGAGACAGTCCTACCATTAGTCCGAGAACATATGGAAGCAGCACAAAGGTCACAGAGGCAGGTCTATAACCGGGAGGCACGGGTAAGGTCCTTTAACCCTGGGGATCGGGTGTTGGTACTTGTGCCTACAGTGGATAGTAAGTTCCTTGCAAGGTGGCAGGGACCCTACGAGATTATGGAGAAGGTGGGTCCCGTAAACTATAAAGTACACCAACCAGGGCGAAGAAAGCCAGAACAGGTATACCATGTGAATCTGCTCAAACTATGGAAAGACAGAGACCCTCTTGGTGAGGATTGTCCACGGCCTGCATTTCCACTAGAGAGGGCTCCCTTGCCTCAGGAGAAGGCAAGAGAAGTTCTCTCCGCAGTCAAAATAGCAGACACTTTGTCTCCTAGACAAGTTCAGGAGGTCCGTGTCATGTGTGCATCGCCACGAAGATCGTCGCTGTTGCACATTCTGACTTCTCACAGCTGAGTTGCTGTTTCTTTGTGTTTGGCAGTTAGGGAGTTAATTCTGTCTGTGCTCAGTTCTGGGACTGGGTGCAGTTTCTCCCGGCTGCAATTAATTATTTGTTGATTGGTTTCCTTTAAATCTCTGGTTGTCTGTTTGGGAGTTGCCAGTGAAATTCTTCATGCAGACCACAGATAGGATTGAATCTGTATAGACTTAAGTTAAAGAGCTCCTTAGTTGTTTTAAGCTCACCTAACTTAGAGTTTAATATCCCAGATCATTTATGTTCCTTCTGTGTTTGAGTGTGTATGCAAGTCTGTGTTTTCTCCAGTCTGTCTTATATTTCTAATCTGTGTATTTAGCAGAGATCAGCCCATATCCCTTTGGTGGTAATCAGAATCCTTCTTAGGACTGATTACAGGGTTCAGGGACTGATAGGAGACAGGGTTAGGCTGGAGACTTGGACCTCTGAACCATTATCAGTACCTCCAAGGTGAGGGATTAGTTAGGACCCCAGTTTAGGGTCAGGTTAGTCCTCAAGATTAATCCTGAGTTCAACGGATATCGTGTCAGGTAAATCTATTCTATATTTACATGCTGATGTTGCTAATCTATATGTTGTATAGAGTGTTGTTCTTTTAAGAATAGTTTACTGACATCGTACACATATCATAAGACCGCGTGACATTTTCACTGGCCAATAAAATTATTCCCAGTTGCCATGGATCCAGTAGCCCAGCTGGCTCTGCAGTTGCAGGGATTATCCATGGAGCTGACGGACATTAAGTCCAAAGTTTTGTCTCCCCTGGAGCAAACCAGAGTTGAACCTAAAGTAGCTCTCCCGGACAGGTTCACTGGTGGGCGAGACAAATTTTTTACCTTCAGGGAAGCATGTAAATTGTATTTTCGGCTTCGGCCTCGATCATCAGGGAGTGAAGAGCAGAGAGTGGGAATTGTTATCTCGCTCCTACAAGGGGACCCTCAATCCTGGGCATTTTCCCTTCCTCCGGGATCCCCGGCTCTACAGTCAGTAGATCGATTTTTTACTGCCCTGGGTTTGGTATATGATGACCCAGATCGGGTCTCTCTTGCTGAGACAAAATTACGTAAGATACAGCAGGGAGATCGTCCGGCGGAGGAATTTGCTTCTGAGTTCCGTAGATGGGCCACAGATACTCAGTGGAATGACCCAGCTCTTAGGAGCCAGTTTTGTCATGGGCTTTCTGACAAATTAAAGGACGTTTTGGCTCAGTATGATTCTCCTCCATCACTGGAGGCTGCTATGGCCCTGGCTATCCGTACTGATAGACGGCTCCGGGAGAGGTGCGAGGTAACTCCGCCCCCTGTTGTTACTCCACCTACTACTAAAGTCCCTTATGTTGAGGTTCCCCTTGTCTGTTCGGAGGAGCCTATGCAGTTGGGAGGGACATCATTTCGTAGGAGGGGATTGGCGGTACGCCGCAGGACTAGAAGGTGTTTCTTCTGCGGGAAAGAGGGACATTTTGTTGGGGGATGTCCGTCCCGTGCCTTGTTGAACAAGAAGTCGCCGGAAAACTGTTAATCCCAGGTTGTGTGGTGGACGACAACCTGGGAGTATGTATTTCGTCCGCTAGTTCTTCTCAGTTCCTTGTACCAGTGGAGGTGGTAGTTGGTACGAGAGTGGAGAGATTTTCTGTTCTTCTTGATAGTGGGTCCGGGCTAATCTGGTTGACGCTCAGTTTGCTCAGGCTCAAGGTATGCATCTGAGTGTATTGGTCAAACCGATCCCTATATTCTCCATTGACGCCAGGCCTCTCGGCCAAGGTAGCTTTGTTCATGAGGTTCATAACATTGACCTTCGGGTAGGGGCAATACATAGGGAACTATTATCTTGTTATGTGTTGGAGGGTCTACCTACTCCTATTGTGTTGGGACTTCCTTGGTTGGTTAAACATAACCCTGTGATTAATTGGCAGTCCAGAGAAATAAGCCAATGGGGTGAGTTTTGCAAAAGTAACTGCATGAACACAGTCATCAGTGCGGTCGTGCCTAGTACTTTGCCTCCTTTTTTGGAGGACTTTGGGGATGTGTTCTCTGAGGAGGGGTGTCAGGAGTTGCCTCCTCATCGCGTGTATGACTGCTCTATTAATCTCCTTCCTGATGCTAAGTTACCTAAAGCTAGGTTATATAACCTTTCTGGTCCTGAGAGGCAGGCTATGAAAGATTATATTTCTGAAAGTCTGGCCAAAGGGCATATTAGACCTTCATCTTCCCCAGTGGCCGCGGGGTTCTTCTTTGTGAAGAAAAAAGATGGAGGCCTACGCCCTTGCTTGGATTTCCGCGAACTTAATCGGATTACTGTTCGAGATCCGTATCCACTCCCTCTGATTCCTGATCTCTTCAATCAAATTGTTGGCGCCAAATGGTTCTCTAAATTGGATCTCAGGGGGGCGTATAATCTGATTAGGATAAAAGAGGGGGATGAGTGGAAAACGGCGTTTAACACGCCGGAGGGACATTATGAGAACCTTGTCATGCCTTTTGGTCTGACTACTGCACCAGCAGTATTCCAACATTTTGTTAATGACATTTTTCGTCATCTGGTGGGGCTGTTTGTGGTCGTATATTTGGATGACATTTTAATTTACTCGCCAGATCTTGTGTCTCACCAGGAGCATGTGAGACAGGTGTTGCAGATCTTGCGAGACAATAAACTATACGCCAAACTGGAAAAGTGTGTATTCGCCGTACAGGAACTTCAGTTTTTGGGTTTCTTGGTGTCAGCCTCCGGTTTCCGTATGGACCCTGAAAAGGTGAGAGCAGTGCTTGAATGGGATCAGCCAGAGGATCTTAAGGCTCTGCAGCGTTTTCTGGGGTTTGCTAACTACTACCGGAAATTTATTTGTAATTTCTCATCTGTTGTCAAACCTCTCACTGACGTGACAAGAAAAGGGACGGATTTTTCTAAATGGTCGGACAAAGCTTGCCAAGCTTTTTCCTCTTTGAAAAAATGTTTTGCTTCGGCACCCGTTCTCATCCAACCAGATGCATCACAGCCGTTCGTTGTGGAGGTGGACGCGTCTGACGTAGGGGTGGGTGCAATATTGTCCCAGGGTCCGTCCCCTGGTAAATGGCATCCGTGCGCTTTCTTTTCTAAGAAATTGTCGTCCGCCGAAAGGAATTATGATATCGGCAATAGGGAACTTTTGGCCATTAAGTTGGCTTTTGAAGAATGGCGTCACTTTTTGGAGGGGGCAGTCCACCCGGTCACCGTCATTACTGATCACAAGAACCTGCTGTATTTGGAATCTGCTAAGCGTCTGAATTCCAGACAAGCTCGATGGTCGTTGTTTTTTACCAGGTTTAATTTTGTTGTCACTTATCGCCCTGGATCTAAGAATGTTAAGGCGGATGCCTTGTCTCGCAGTTTCCCAGGGGCCGGGAAAATGGATGACCCGATTCCTATCCTTCAGGAGGGGGTGGTAGTGTCGGCTGTATGTTCTGAGCTTGAGGAGGAGGTATTAGAGGTTCAGGGGGACGCCCCTGCAGGACCTCCAGGGAGACTGTTTGTCCCAAATCAGTTGAGACAAAAGGTTATTGAGGCACATCATAATTCTGCTTTAGCAGGACATCCAGGGAGTAAGGCTACTTTAGATCTCCTTTCTCGCCGGTTTTGGTGGCCTAACGTTAATAAAGATGTTTTAACTTTTGTCGCGTCCTGTGGGGTTTGTGCTCGCTCTAAGACCCCTCATACCCGTCCGTCTGGGACCCTCTTACCCTTGAAACTTCCGGAGCGTCCATGGACTCATTTGACTATGGACTTCATCACGGACCTTCCTCAGTCGTCAGGGAAGACTGTCATACTGGTGGTTGTTGACAGGTTCAGTAAGATGGCACATTTCATTGCTCTTCCTGCCCTCCCTAATGCTAAAACTCTGGCGCAGGTGTTCATTGGGGAGATTGTGAGACTTCATGGGTTGCCTTCTGATGTGGTGTCAGATAGGGGGTCTCAGTTTGTGTCCAAGTTTTGGAGGGCATTTTGTTTACGTCGGGGGATGCAATTGTCATTTTCCTCGGCTTTTCATCCGCAGACCAATGGTCAGACAGAGCGTCTGAATCAAAGCCTAGAGACTTATCTTCGGTGTTTTGTCTCAGAGAACCAGGAGGACTGGTCTTCTTTCTTGCCTCTGGCAGAGTTCGCTCTTAACAACAGGCGGAGCGAGTCCACTGGTAAATCCCCGTTTTTTGGGGCATATGGTTTTCATCCCCAGTTTTGTACTTTCAATGGGGGGGGCCCTTCTGGGGTTCCTGAGGAGGAGCGTTTCTCGTCGTCACTTGCTTCAGTGTGGAGAGGTGTATTGAATAATCTGAGTGCTATGGGGAACCGTTATAAACGTATGGCTGATAGGAGGAGAGTTTCTGGTCCAGATCTTAATGTGAACGATCTGGTATGGTTGTCTACCAGGAATATAAAACTTAAAGTTCCCTCCTGGAAGCTGGGCCCCAGATTCATCGGGCCGTACAGGATCAGTTCCATAATTAATCCTGTGGCATTTCGTCTGGACCTCCCTCCTACGTTTAAAATTCATAATGTGTTCCACAAGTCATTACTTAAGAGGTACGTGGCACCAGTCATACCATCACCTCTACCTCCTCCTCCAGTGGTGGTCAATGGTAACTTGGAGTTTCAAGTGTCAAAGATCATTGACTCACGTCTGAATCGCCGGTCCCTTCAGTACTTGGTGCATTGGAAGGGGTATGGTCCAGAGGAGAGGACGTGGGTTCCTGCGTCTGACATTAACGCAGATCGTTTGGTGCGGACCTTCCACAGAACTCACCCGGGCAAACCTGGCCCTGAGGGTCCGGAGGCCCCTCGTAGAAGGGGGGGTACTGTCATGTGTGCATCGCCACAGATCGTCGCGGTTGCACATTCTGACTTCTCACAGCTGAGTTGCTGTTTCTTTGTGTTTGGCAGTTAGGGAGTTAATTCTGTCTGTGCTCAGTTCTGGGACTGGGTGCAGTTTCTCCCGGCTGCAATTAATTATTTGTTGATTGGTTTCCTTTAAATCTCTGGTTGTCTGTTTGGGAGTTGCCAGTGAAATTCTTCATGCAGACCACAGATAGGATTGAATCTGTATAGACTTAAGTTAAAGAGCTCCTTAGTTGTTTTAAGCTCACCTAACTTAGAGTTTAATATCCCAGATCATTTATGTTCCTTCTGTGTTTGAGTGTGTATGCAAGTCTGTGTTTTCTCCAGTCTGTCTTATATTTCTAATCTGTGTATTTAGCAGAGATCAGCCCATATCCCTTTGGTGGTAATCAGAATCCTTCTTAGGACTGATTACAGGGTTCAGGGACTGATAGGAGACAGGGTTAGGCTGGAGACTTGGACCTCTGAACCATTATCAGTACCTCCAAGGTGAGGGATTAGTTAGGACCCCAGTTTAGGGTCAGGTTAGACCCCCGGTCCTCTTCTTTCCTGTGACAGTTTATCAAGTCCTCAAGATTAATCCTGAGTTCAACGGATATCGTGTCAGGTAAATCTATTCTATATTTACATGCTGATGTTGCTAATCTATATGTTGTATAGAGTGTTGTTCTTTTAAGAATAGTTTACTGACATCGTACACATATCATAAGACCGCGTGACAGTCCGAGAGTTTGTTAGCCGAAATACCGATGTTTTCTCAGAGCTCCCTGGCCGTACCTCCCTAATCCAACATGACATTGTCACGGAGCCGCAGGCCAAAGTCCGATTAAAGCCATATCGGGTGCCTGAGGCCCGGCGACAAGCCATCTCAGAAGAGGTAAAGAAGATGCTGCAGTTAGGGGTTATTGAAGAGTCCCAGAGTGAGTGGGCCAGCCCAATAGTCCTAATACCAAAACAAGATGGGACACTAAGGTTCTGTAATGACTTCAGAAAACTTAATGAAATTTCTAAATTTGACGCCTACCCCATGCCCCGGGTCGATGAGTTAATAGAGCGGTTTGGGCAGGCCCGGTATTTTTCAGTCATTGACCTCACAAAAGGGTATTGGCAGGTGCCCCTAACAAAAGCAGCAAGAGAGAAAACTGCTTTTGTAACACCCGAGGGACTGTTCCAGTATATAGTCCTACCCTTCGGATTGCATGGCGCTCCAGCGACTTTCCAAAGGTTAATGGATGTTGTTCTTCGTACTCATCGCCGATATGCCATGGCCTATCTCGACGATATTGTGGTGTACAGTGCAGACTGGGAAAGTCACTTAGCCAAGGTACAGGCGGTGATTGATTCTCTGCGACAAAGCAAGGCTAACTGCCAACCCAAAGAAGTGTTCCATAGGGTTGGAGGAAGCTCGGTACCTGGGGTATGTGATTGGGAGAGGAGTTATCAAACCTCAAATAAACAAAGTGGAGGCAATCCAAAACTGGCCCCGTCCCCTCACCACAAAACAAGTGAAAGGGTTTTTGGGGTTAGTGTGATATTACCGTCGGTTTATTCCCAATTTTGCAACCCTGTCGGCGCCGTTACCTGACTGCCTGAAAGGGAGGAAGTCAGTAATGGTTGGCTGGAATGATCAGATTGAAAAAGCGTTTGTAAAACTAAAAGGGGCACTGTGTGGGTCACCAGTTCTGATCACACCCGACTTCAAAAGAGAATTCATTGTCCAGACTGATGCGTCAGAGGTAGGTCTGGGTGCCGTGCTGTCTCAGGAGGTTAACGGGGAGGAGCATCCCATTAGTTTCCTGAGTCGAAAGCTTACTCCAGCTGAAACCAGATACAGCATTGTAGAGAGAGAGTGCCTGGCCATCAAATGGGCACTGGAGTCATTGCGCTACTATCTGTTGGGGAGAACGTTTCGGTTGGTAACTGATCATTCCCCTCTGACTTGGATGAGTCAAGCCAAAGAGAGAAATGCACGAGTCACCAGGTGGTTTATGTCCCTGCAAAATTTCAAATTTTCAGTAGAACATCGGGCAGGTAAATTACAGGGGAACGCAGATGCACTGTCCAGAGTTCACTGTATGTTATGTGTCCACCCTCCTAAGGTTGAACAAAGGGGGGAGGTATGTGGTACACCAAAGGGGATCTTGCTGGATGGGAGATATATTTCTTCTAGCAGACTGAAGTTTGGTCAGGATTTTCCATGATCACAAGGACCTGTGATGAGGTCATAGTCACGTGATCAGGTCAGCTGATGTGTACCTCACCTGAGGGTGTGGACTAGGCCTATTTAACAAGAAGCTGTGGGAGTATGAGGAGGGGAAGGAAGGAAGGAGTTTGGCTGGAGACAGGCTGGAAGAGTGTTTTGTTACAGTGTGTCAGTGTGCACCAAGAAGCGAGTACCAGACCACCCGGAATGGCACCTGGCGGTCTCTGCTGACCTGCAGCCGCTTAGTTAAGGCCGTCCCAAGCAAGGGTGAGTCTGGGACCAGTGGTTCTCCAAACTGGAGTGATTTATGTTCTGTTTTGATTTTGTTATCTGGACTTTTGTTGAACCCGTCATTAAAACCACTGAACTTTGAACTGAACGCCTGTGTGTTTACCTCATTACTGCGGCCCGGCCCCTGCCTACCAGAGCGGATCCCTACAAAAGATATACATAACAGGAGACATGGATAACGTTGCCAACCAGTTATTTAATCGGAAACCGGACAGGCAAATTCAGGCGAGATCCATGCCTTGTTCATTTTCAGAAAAGTAAGCCGGTCTACATTATCGGAGGATAGTCGCATGCGACGGTCTGTTAGTACACCACCTGCAGCACTAAAGACGCGCTCCGATAATACACTGGCAGCAGGGCAAGCCAGCACCTCCAATGCATACTGGCTAAGCTCTGGCCATGTATCCAGCTTAGAGACCCAAAACTTGAATGGGGAAGAGCAATCTGGGAGTACACTGAGAGAGCAAGACATGTAGTCTGTCACCATCTTACGGAAACGTTGCCTCCTGCTGACTGGAGCCGTCTCGGATGGTGTACACATTGGTGGCGCTGCCACAAAACTTCGCCACATTTGGAACATACTGGTCTTGCCCTGTGCAGAGGCGCTGCTTGTGCTCCCTGTTGTAGCAGAGCTGTCTCCACTGCCTCGACGCACAGAGCTGCTTTGTAAAGCAGTAGCAGCAGCAGTGCTCTCGGCTGGAATGGAGAACATTATGGATTGCACCAGTGTGTCTTGGTACTCCCGCATTTTACGCTCCCGGTTCAACGGTGTGATGAGGCTTTGTAAGTTGTCCCGGTAGCGAGGGTCTAGGAGGGTGTACACCCAATAATCAGACGTGGTGAGAATGTGGGCAATACGGCGGTCGTTTCTCAGGCACTGCAGCATGAAATCAACCATGTGCTGCAGACTCCCAACTGGCCAAGAAACGCAGTCCCCTGCAAGAGGCGTAATCTCTGCCTGCTCTGCATCACCCCACCCTCGCTCTACATACTGACTAGAGCGTTGTGTACCTCCCTCTGGAGCGATGTCTTCCTCCTCCATTGACTCCTCCTCATCCTCCTCACAAAGTGAGCCCTGCCCAGCCCTTTGTGAGGAACCACGTTGTGCTGACTGTCCAGAAGGTGATGGAATTTGTGACTCCTCATCCTCCACCTCTTCCAAAACCTCATCCCTTAGTGCTTGCAGTGTTTTTTGAAGCAGGCAGATAAGGGGGACAGTCAGGCTGACTAGTGCATCATCTGCACTCGCCATCCGCGTTGACTCATCAAACGCACGCAAAACGTAGCAGATGTCCTTCATAGAGGCCCACTCAGTAGTGGTGAAGTGTGAACGGCGCAAATTGCGAGTTGATTGCGCCTGATGCAGCTGATACTCCATTACTGCTGGCTGCTGCTCACACAACCGCTCCAACATATGTAACGTGGAATTCCACCTGGTGGGTACGTCACATATGATGCGATGTTCAGGAAGGCGAAATCTGCGTTGCAGAGCTGCAATGCGCGATCTGGCCATGCTGGAACGTCGCAAGTGAGCGCACTCTAGGCGGACCTTGTGCAGCAGTGCATCAACATCCGGATAGTCCCTCAAAAAACTCTGCACGACAAGTTGAGCACATGTGCCAGACATGGTATGTGAGTGAGGTTGCCAAGGCCCAGAGCTGCCACCAGATTTCGGCCATTGTCACACACTACCAAGCCTGGCTGGAGATTCGCTGGCAAAAACCACACGTCGCTCTCCTGCTTGATGGCATTCCAGAGCTCCTGCGCTGTGTGGCTTCGATTCCCCATGGAAATTAATTTCAGGACAGCCTGTTGACGTTTGGCCACGGCTGTGCTCATATCGGTCGCAACAGGTAAGCGTTCATGGGTCCATGTGGAGGTAGACCGTGACGGCTCCTGCAGCGATGATTCTGAGGAACTGGAGTAGGAGGAGGAGTCAATGTGTACAGACTTGATTCCTGCAATCCTTGGAGTTGGCAGAACACGTACAGCGCCACTCGCAAGATCTGTACCCGGCTCCACAACATTGACCCAATGGGTAGTGAGGGAAAGGTATCGTCCCTGGCCATGGGTACTGGTCCACGCATCGGTGGTCAGGTGGACCTTGCTACTGACGGCGTTTAGTAGCGCATGTTTAATTTTTCCCTCAACATGCTTTTGCAGACCAGGGACGGCTTGCCTGCTGAATTAAAATCGGCTTGGCACATTGTATTGTGGGACTGCCAATGCCATTAAGTTACGGAAACTGTCAGTCTCCACCAGCCTGAATGACAGCATTTCAAGGGACAGGAGTTTTGCAATGCCAGAATTCAGAGCCTGTGCTCGTGGATGGTTTCCCGAGTATGGCCGTATTTTATCCCATGCCTGTGCTACCGATGGCTGTTTTGTGGCCTGGGAGTGTGAGGATGACAGGGAACTTGCTGCTGTGGGTGGAATAACACTTTGTCTCTGGACAACAGTGACCAAGGTTCTTCCATGGTGATCCTGTGAGGAAGCCGAACCATCTGTGTGTGAGCTGGAGGAAGAGGCTCCAACACAACCTGAAGATGTAGGTGCTGCTGTAGGTTGGCCTACATCTCCAGTGTGTCTTTGTAACTCAACTACGTGCTTTGTCCGCACATGTTTCCACATATTTGTGGTATTGAGGTTACTGACACTTTTACCTCTTTTTACTTTTTGATTACACAGCTTGCATTTGACATAGCAAATATCATCTGCAAGTGTGACAAAAAAGGACCACGCAGTGCAAGTCCTGGGAGCGCCCTTTTGACTTTTGGAAGAGAACTGCTCCGAACAGGTGCCAAACTGGAGGCTACAGGCAACCGAGTCTGCAACCTACCTCTCCCTCCTGTTTGGACCGTTGGGGCAATCTCTTCCTCAGAGCTGCTCCCACCACCTTCCTGTTCCTCACGCCATGTTGGGTCTTGGACCTCATCATCTCCACTACCCTCTTCCAACACCTGCTGCTGTTGGGTGGTCTGGCCAGCACCATGCTCAACAGAAACTGGCACCTGAGTCTCATCATCATCAGATGCGTTCTGCGGTGTGCTGACCATCGGCACTGGTTCACCCGCTTCTTCTGATTCAGAGAGACACAGCTGTTGTGCATCACTGCATACTCCCTCTTCTTCACATTCCAGAATGCTGCTTGGCTGGGCC
Organism: Oophaga sylvatica; assembly: GCA_033576555.1. Classification (NCBI taxonomy): domain Eukaryota; kingdom Metazoa; phylum Chordata; class Amphibia; order Anura; family Dendrobatidae; genus Oophaga; species Oophaga sylvatica. Next base: position 27,674,803 of record JARQOD010000004.1, read on the forward strand.
CCTGTTTGCAAGCCAACAGATTCTGAGAACAGAAGCAGAGACTCAGCTGGCTCCTGTACAGAACTCTCTGACTGCCTGGGCAATTTGGCAGGCGGTGAAGAGACAGATGGTTGCTCAACAGTGCTGTGGTCCTGAGAGGAGGTGGAAGCAATTGAAGTCGATGCATTGGCTGCCATCCAACCAACAACGGCTTCAATTTGTTCTTCCCGCAGCAGGGGGGTACGCCGAGCTCCTACAAAAGTGCGCATAACGGAACGCTCACGGGGAAAACTGGTGGATGCTGTGTCACTGGGGGCGGCAGCAGCCACAGAATCCCCACGTCCTCTCCCTGCTGAAACTCCACGGCCACGACCACGTGCCTTACTCCCTGCCTTCTTCATCTTGGTAGATTGAAAGAAAGTCAGAAAAGTTATAAGGCCTAAGTGTTGTTATTCCGCAGAGACTGCAGTGAACACTGCAGACAACTGTTCACTAGGTGTGAAAGGCCCCTTTGTGTACTTCTATAGTGTTTGCAACCAATGTATTGTATACGGATGGAAGCACGTCACACTAATAGATTTGAGTTATTTGAAATAGAATGGAGCAGCACCAATTAGAGAAAAATGTCAAGGATAAGGCAGTAAGGTCCCTAACTAATGCCTATCCTCGCTTTAGAAAAGTCTGTCTGCATGGGAACCTATGAATCCTCTCTCCAGACCAAAATCTACATCTCTGTGGAGGGGTGATGAACCTGCTATAATTAAAAGGCCTGTGACCACCAGGTGGAGTGCTCAGGCAGAAGGTAAATGAATACATATCAAAAAACTGACCGGCACATCCAAACTTAGATTCAGTGTGAACAGGTGCTAAACCTAGAGTCACCAACTCATATACATACAAGAAGAAAAGGTAGCACACTGTAGCGCTATAGCTTGCAAACACGAAATATGAAAAATATGAAAAATGAATTACATCATTACCTTAGAAATATGAAAAATTGAGAAGTCTTAGCGCATAAGATGGCCAAATTATGTGAGCCTGATAGCCACGTCAAGGCTCTTCTCGTATATCAGGTCCCTAACTAATGCCTATCCTCGCTTTAGAAAAGTCTGTCTGCATGGGAACCTATGAATCCTCTCTCCAGACCAAAATCTACATCTCTGTGGAGGGGTGATGAACCTGCTATAATTAAAAGGCCTGTGACCACCAGGTGGAGTGCTCAGGCAGAAGGTAAATGAATACATATCAAAAAACTGACCGGCACATCCAAACTTAGATTCAGTGTGAACAGGTGCTAAACCTAGAGTCACCAACTCATATACATACAAGAAGAAAAGGTAGCACACTGTAGCGCTATAGCTTGCAAACACGAAATATGAAAAATATGAAAAATGAATTACATCATTACCTTAGAAATATGAAAAATTGAGAAGTCTTAGCGCATAAGATGGCCAAATTATGTGAGCCTGATAGCCACGTCAAGGCTCTTCTCGTATATCAGGTCCCTAACTAATGCCTATCCTCGCTTTAGAAAAGTCTGTCTGCATGGGAACCTATGAATCCTCTCTCCAGACCAAAATCTACATCTCTGTGGAGGGGTGATGAACCTGCTATAATTAAAAGGCCTGTGACCACCAGGTGGAGTGCTCAGGCAGAAGGTAAATGAATACATATCACAGAGAGAGGATTCATAGGTTCCCATGCAGAAAGACTTTTCTAAAGCGAGGATAGGCATTAGTTAGGGACCTGATATACGAGAAGAGCCTTGACGTGGCTATCAGGCTCACATAATTTGGCCATCTTATGCGCTAAGACTTCTCAATTTTTCATATTTCTAAGGTAATGATGTAATTCATTTTTCATATTTTTCATATTTCGTGTTTGCAAGCTATAGCGCTACATGTGCTACCTTTTCTTCTTGATGTAATGAGTTGGTTCTAGTTTAGCACTGTTCACACTGACTCAAGTTTGGAGTGCGGTCATTTTATATGTTTCATTTACTTCTGCTGAGCACTCATGGTGGTCACAGGCCTCCAATCCAAACTTAGATTCAGTGTGACAGGTGCTAAACCATCACCACTCTATCATACAAGAAGAAAAGTAGCACACTGTAGCGCTATAGCTTGCAACCAAATATAAAAATATGAAAAATGATTACATCATTACCTTAGAAATATGAAAATGAGAAGTCTTAGCGCATAGATGGCCAATTATGTAGCATACCACGTCAAGCTCTTCTCGATACATCCTAACTATCTATCCTCGCTTTAGAAATTTCTGCATGGGAACCTATGAACTTCTCCAACCAAATCTACATCTCTGTGAGGGTGAAACTGCTATTAAAAGGCCTGTGACCCGTGGAGTCTCAGGCAGAAGTAAATGAATACATATCAGTTTTTGATATGTATTCATTTACCTCTGCCTGAGCACTCCACCTGGTGGTCACAGGCCTTTTAATTATACAGGTTCATCACCCTCCACAGAGATGTAGTTTTGGTCTGGAGAGAGGATTCATAGGTTCCCATGCAGACAGACTTTCTAAAGCGAGGATAGGCATTAGTTAGGGACCTGATTACGAGAAAGCCTTGACGTGGCTATCAGGCTCACATAATTTGGCCATCATATGCGCTAAGACTTCTCAATTTTCATATTTCTAAGGTAATGATGTAATTCATTTTTCATATTTTTCATATTTCGTGTTGCAAGCTATAGCGGTGTGCTACCTTTTCTTCTTGTATGTATATGAGTTGGTGACTCTAGGTTTAGCACCTGTTCACACTGACTCTAAGTTTGGATGTGCCGGTCAGTTTTTTGATATGTATTCATTTACCTTCTGCTGAGCACTCCACCTGGTGGTCACAGGCCTTCCAATCCAAACTTAGATTCAGTGTGAACAGGTGCTAAACCTAGAGTCACCAACTCATATACATACAAGAAGAAAAGGTAGCACACTGTAGCGCTATAGCTTGCAAACACGAAATATGAAAAATATGAAAAATGAATTACATCATTACCTTAGAAATATGAAAAATTGAGAAGTCTTAGCGCATAAGATGGCCAAATTATGTGAGCCTGATAGCCACGTCAAGGCTCTTCTCGTATATCAGGTCCCTAACTAATGCCTATCCTCGCTTTAGAAAAGTCTGTCTGCATGGGAACCTATGAATCCTCTCTCCAGACCAAAATCTACATCTCTGTGGAGGGGTGATGAACCTGCTATAATTAAAAGGCCTGTGACCACCAGGTGGAGTGCTCAGGCAGAAGGTAAATGAATACATATCAGTTTTTTGATATGTATTCATTTACCTTCTGCCTGAGCACTCCACCTGGTGGTCACAGGCCTTTTAATTATAGCAGGTTCATCACCCCTCCACAGAGATGTAGATTTTGGTCTGGAGAGAGGATTCATAGGTTCCCATGCAGACAGACTTTTCTAAAGCGAGGATAGGCATTAGTTAGGGACCTGATATACGAGAAGAGCCTTGACGTGGCTATCAGGCTCACATAATTTGGCCATCTTATGCGCTAAGACTTCTCAATTTTTCATATTTCTAAGGTAATGATGTAATTCATTTTTCATATTTTTCATATTTCGTGTTTGCAAGCTATAGCGCTACAGTGTGCTACCTTTTCTTCTTGTATGTATATGAGTTGGTGACTCTAGGTTTAGCACCTGTTCACACTGAATCTAAGTTTGGATGTGCGGTCAGTTTTTTGATATGTATTCATTTACCTTCTGCCTGAGCACTCCACCTGGTGGTCACAGGCCTTTTAATTATAGCAGGTTCATCACCCCTCCACAGAGATGTAGATTTTGGTCTGGAGAGAGGATTCATAGGTTCCCATGCAGACAGACTTTTCTAAAGCGAGGATAGGCATTAGTTAGGGACCTGATATACGAGAAGAGCCTTGACGTGGCTATCAGGCTCACATAATTTGGCCATCTTATGCGCTAAGACTTCTCAATTTTTCATATTTCTAAGGTAATGATGTAATTCATTTTTCATATTTTTCATATTTCGTGTTTGCAAGCTATAGCGCTACAGTGTGCTACCTTTTCTTCTTGTATGTATATGAGTTGGTGACTCTAGGTTTAGCACCTGTTCACACTGAATCTAAGTTTGGATGTGCCGGTCAGTTTTTTGATATGTATTCATTTACCTTCTGCCTGAGCACTCCACCTGGTGGTCACAGGCCTTTTAATTATAGCAGGTTCATCACCCCTCCACAGAGATGTAGATTTTGGTCTGGAGAGAGGATTCATAGGTTCCCATGCAGACAGACTTTTCTAAAGCGAGGATAGGCATTAGTTAGGGACCTGATATACGAGAAGAGCCTTGACGTGGCTATCAGGCTCACATAATTTGGCCATCTTATGCGCTAAGACTTCTCAATTTTTCATATTTCTAAGGTAATGATGTAATTCATTTTTCATATTTTTCATATTTCGTGTTTGCAAGCTATAGCGCTACAGTGTGCTACCTTTTCTTCTTGTATGTATATGAGTTGGTGACTCTAGGTTTAGCACCTGTTCACACTGAATCTAAGTTTGGATGTGCTGGTCAGTTTTTTGATATGTATTCATTTACCTTCTGCCTGAGCACTCCACCTGGTGGTCACAGGCCTTTTAATTATAGCAGGTTCATCACCCCTCCACAGAGATGTAGATTTTGGTCTGGAGAGAGGATTCATAGGTTCCCATGCAGACAGACTTTTCTAAAGCGAGGATAGGCATTAGTTAGGGACCTGATATACGAGAAGAGCCTTGACGTGGCTATCAGGCTCACATAATTTGGCCATCTTATGCGCTAAGACTTCTCAATTTTTCATATTTCTAAGGTAATGATGTAATTCATTTTTCATATTTTTCATATTTCGTGTTTGCAAGCTATAGCGCTACAGTGTGCTACCTTTTCTTCTTGTACTCCAACTCCCCAGCTGGTTGAAAACAAATGGGCACTCACCCAAAAATCCCCAAAATAATAAAATGCCCACAAGTTCACAAAGCTGAAAAAAAGGCCCTTTTGTGACTTCAAATGTTTGAACCCAATTTTGTTACGGATGGAAGAAGGTCAACAAAAATTTTTGAGTTATTTGAAATAAAAACACACCAATTAGAAAAATTCAAGGAGGGGGGCCGTGACCACCTCGCGACACCCAGCAGGGTTGAAGAAACTAACTGGAGCGTGATCTGCACCAAAAAAAAAAACCTAAACTAAGTGAACACTGCACACAACTGTTCACTAGCGTAAAAGGGCCCTTTGTGTACTTCTATAGGTTTGAAACCCCAAGTTGTATACGGAGGGAAGCGCGTCACACAAAAATTTGATTTTTTAAAAAAAGGAGCAGCCCCAATTAAAAAAAATGTCAAGGATGGGCAGGACACACGCTCAGCAGACACAACCACAGTGGTTGAAAAACTAACGGAGCGTTATCGCACCCCAAAAAAAATAAAAACCTAGCTACATTGAACACTGCACAAAACTGTTCATAGCTTAAAGGCCCCCCTTTTTGTACTTCTAATGTTTGCAACCAAATGTATTGAACGGATGGAAGCGCAACACTAAAATTTTAGTTATTTTGAAAAAATGGAGCAGCAAAAATTAAAAAAAAGGGAAAGGGGATGAGGCAGTGACACCGCTCAGCAGAAAAAACCCCCTGGTTGAAGACAACTGGAGCGTGTCGAAACCAAAAAAAAAAAACCTCAACTAAGGAAAATGCACACAACTGTTCATCGAAAAAGGGCCCTGTGTACTTCTTAGTGTTTGAAACCCAATGTTTGTATACGGTGGAAAGCGCGCACACTAAAAATTTTGGGTTTATTTGAAATAGAATGGACACACCAATTAGAGAAAAATGTAAAGGGATGAGCATGACACACGCTCAGCAGACACAACCGCAGTGGTTGAAGAATAACTGAGCGGATCTGCACCCCAAAAATAAACCTCAACTACAGTGAACACTGAAAACTGTTCACTAGCTGTGAAGGCCCTTTGTGTACTTCTAAGGTTTAAAACCCAATTATTGTAACAAAGGAAGCCGCACCAAATAATTTTGAGATTTTAAAAGAAGGAGCACCCCAATTAAAAAAAAAGTCAGGATAGGCAGGACACACGCCAGCAGACTAAAACCAGGGGGGGGGAAGAAAAACTTTAGCGTGATCTGCCCCCAAAAAAATAAAAACCTCAGATTTCAGTGAACCTGCACAAAAATGTTCACTAGCTGTAAACCCCCCCTTTTGTGTATTTCATAGTGTTTGAAAAATGTTTGATACGAGGGAAGCCTCACACTAATAGATTTAGTTATTTAAAAAGAAGGACAGCACCAATTTAAAAAAATTTAAAAAAGAGCAGTGAGGACACTGCAGAGAATACAAAAACGTTGGTGCAAGCAAAATGCAGCGTCACCTGCACCACACACACACCCTTTCACAGGCTGTGGAAAACAACACTGCAAGGAAAAAAGGATGTTTAAAGAGCGGTTTTTCAAAAAGCCCGCCTACACAGCAATTCACAAAAACGCTTCGTAACTGTCCCCCCAGAGTCAGCAGAGCACGTTCTGTCCCTAACTGATTTACGCACAGTACGCTAAAATGGCGGGGGGCGCCTTTTATATGCTTCTGACATCATTTCAGCATCCAATCACACCCTCCATTAGTTTAAAATGACCGCACATTACGGATGTGCCCACCTTCCTAGGATTTCATTGGCTGTCTAAAAAACACATTTGCCCTTTAAAAAAATTATGGGGAAATTCCCCATTCCGGTATACGAAATGAAAAATATCGGAACTAATACGGAATTCCAACAGCGAAAATCGGCGATACCGATACTTTCGGTATCGGAAAAGCCAACTTTTCTTATAGAAAAAACGGTTTATTTTTTGTCAGTGCCTATTTTTTTACCTATTTACTATTTATACACATTTTTTAAAAAAATTATGTTTTAACACGTTTTCTAGGATGCTTTAAATGGATTAGTTTTTTTTCGCCGAGACTTGAATGGTACTCTCATCAATATATGAAAGAATTTTTTAATGCGCAATTTGCCCGAAAACAATTAAGGCATTTGTTTAACACTTCCTGTACAGACGTTACCTGGACTGATTCAGGTCTCCCCGTCTCAAAAATTTTAAAAGCCCTTTAAATTTAGGCTGTAGACCCGACCCCCCGTGCATCACGGTCCATACCAGACCAAATAACAGATGTCTGAAAGGTTTTTTTTGGAGTTTTTTTCCATTGCTTTGCTCAAAAAAAAATAAACTTTATCGTTTCTTCACTTTTTC
>JARQOD010000004.1:27682165-27745800 GCA_033576555.1 Oophaga sylvatica
ATATAACTAATTTTGATGGTAACAAACTGCAGTGGTAAGCGTTCCTTCTCAAAACTCAAATTAGTTGAAAACCGATTAAGGACATCCATGAAGCAGGAACGACTTGTAAATCTGGCTATCATGAGCATCGAGTCAGATATACTGCGTGAATTTGACTTTAGTGACATCATTAGTGATTTTGCAGCACAAAAATCAAGGAAAGTGCCTGGATTGTAAAAAATGAATGATTTTACCTGAATTACTCTGCGTAAATGATTATTGTAAATAAACTTGTGTTCGTTTTATTTTGTTTTTGCATTACATATTGCAACACCTTGAAAAATGGGCCTCCCTCCAAAATGGGCCCCGGGCCACCCACTGTCACGCGGTCTTATGATATGTGTACGATGTCAGTAAACTATTCTTAAAAGAACAACACTCTATACAACATATAGATTAGCAACATCAGCATGTAAATATAGAATAGATTTACCTGATACGATATCCGTTGAACTCAGGGTTAATCTTGAGGACTTGATACACTGTCACAGGAAAGAGGAGGACCGGGGGTCTAACCTGACCCTAAACTGGGGTCCTAACTAATCCCTCACCTTGGAGGTACTGATAATGGTTCAGAGGTCCAAGTCTCCAGCCTATAGGGTATGCCACACTAAACAATATCGCTAACGGGATCGCTAAAAAACGTCACTATTTAGCGATCCCGTTAGCGATATTGTTCAGTGCGGCAGCTTCCAGCGACGAGCTTCCTGCTGTGATCTCGCTCGTCGCTGGAATCGTTCCGGACCCTATTTCATCGCTGGCGCTCCCGCTGGGTAAGTATATTATCGCTGTGTGGCACCTTTTCTTAGCGATTTAGCGGTACTTTTGTACCGCTAAAGTCGTTAAGAAGATCGCTAACGGCGATAGCGTCGTTAACTATATCGCTAAATGCGGCAGCATTTAGCGATATAGAAACAATCCCGCTAGCGATCTCATTAGTATGCAACGCTAACGAGATCGCTAGCGGGATAGCTTAGTGTGGCAGTACCTTAACCCTGTCTCCTATCAGTCCCTGAACCCTGTAATCAGTCCTAAGAAGGATTCTGATTACCACCAAAGGGATATGGGCTGATCTCTGCTAAATACACAGATTAGACATATAAGACAGACTGGAGAAAACACAGACTTGCATACACACTCAAACACAGAAGGAACATAAATGATCTGGGATATTAAACTCTAAGCAAGGTGAGCTTAAAACAACTAAGGAGCTCTTTAACTTAAGTCTATACAGATACAATCCTATCTGTGGTCTGCATGAAGAATTTCACTGGCAACTCCCAACACAGACAACCAGAGATTTAAAGGAAACCAATCAACAAATAATTAATTGCAGCCGGGAGAAAACTGCACCCAGTCCCAGAACTGAGCACAGACAGAATTAACTCCCTAACTGCCAAACACAAAGAAACAGCAACTCAGCTGTGAGAAGTCAGAATGTGCAACCGCGACGATCTTCGTGGCGATGCACACATGACAGTACCCCCCCTTCTACGAGGGGCCTCCGGACCCTCAGGGCCAGGTTTGCCCGGGTGAGTTCTGTGGAAGGTCCGCACCAAACGATCTGCGTTAATGTCAGACGCAGGAACCCACGTCCTCTCCTCTGGACCATACCCCTTCCAATGCACCAAGTACTGAAGGGACCGGCGATTCAGACGTGAGTCAATGATCTTTGACACTTGAAACTCCAAGTTACCATTGACCACCACTGGAGGAGGAGGTAGAGGTGATGGTATGACTGGTGCCACGTACCTCTTAAGTAATGACTTGTGGAACACATTATGAATTTTAAACGTAGGAGGGAGGTCCAGACGAAATGCCACAGGATTAATTATGGAACTGATCCTGTACGGCCCGATGAATCTGGGGCCCAGCTTCCAGGAGGGAACTTTAAGTTTTATATTCCTGGTAGACAACCATACCAGATCGTTCACATTAAGATCTGGACCAGAAACTCTCCTCCTATCAGCCATACGTTTATAACGGTTCCCCATAGCACTCAGATTATTCAATACACCTCTCCACACTGAAGCAAGTGACGACGAGAAACGCTCCTCCTCAGGAACCCCAGAAGGGCCCCCCCCATTGAATGTACAAAACTGGGGATGAAAACCATATGCCCCAAAAAACGGGGACTTACCAGTGGACTCGCTCCGCCTGTTGTTAAGAGCGAACTCTGCCAGAGGCAAGAAAGAAGACCAGTCCTCCTGGTTCTCTGAGACAAAACACCGAAGATAAGTCTCTAGGCTTTGATTCAGACGCTCTGTCTGACCATTGGTCTGCGGATGAAAAGCCGAGGAAAATGACAATTGCATCCCCCGACGTAAACAAAATGCCCTCCAAAACTTGGACACAAACTGAGACCCCCTATCTGACACCACATCAGAAGGCAACCCATGAAGTCTCACAATCTCCCCAATGAACACCTGCGCCAGAGTTTTAGCATTAGGGAGGGCAGGAAGAGCAATGAAATGTGCCATCTTACTGAACCTGTCAACAACCACCAGTATGACAGTATTCCCTGACGACTGAGGAAGGTCCGTGATGAAGTCCATAGACAAATGAGTCCATGGACGCTCCGGAAGTTTCAAGGGTAAGAGGGTCCCAGACGGACGGGTATGAGGGGTCTTAGAGCGAGCACAAACCCCACAGGACGCGACAAAAGTTAAAACATCTTTATTAACGTTAGGCCACCAAAACCGGCGAGAAAGGAGATCTAAAGTAGCCTTACTCCCTGGATGTCCTGCTAAAGCAGAATTATGATGTGCCTCAATAACCTTTTGTCTCAACTGATTTGGGACAAACAGTCTCCCTGGAGGTCCTGCAGGGGCGTCCCCCTGAGCCTCTAACACCTCCTCCTCAAGCTCAGAACATACAGCCGACACTACCACCCCCTCCTGAAGGATAGGAATCGGGTCATCCATTTTCCCGGCCCCTGGGAAACTGCGAGACAAGGCATCCGCCTTAACATTCTTAGATCCAGGGCGATAAGTGACAACAAAATTAAACCTGGTAAAAAACAACGACCATCGAGCTTGTCTGGAATTCAGACGCTTAGCAGATTCCAAATACAGCAGGTTCTTGTGATCAGTAATGACGGTGACCGGGTGGACTACCCCCTCCAAAAAGTGACGCCATTCTTCAAAAGCCAACTTAATGGCCAAAAGTTCCCTATTGCCGATATCATAATTCCTTTCGGCGGACGACAATTTTTTAGAAAAGAAAGCGCACGGATGCCATTTACCAGGGGACGGACCCTGGGACAATATTGCACCCACCCCTACGTCAGACGGGTCCACCTCCACAACGAACGGCTGTGATGCATCTGGTTGGATGAGAACGGGTGCCGAAGCAAAACATTTTTTCAAAGAGGAAAAAGCTTGGCAAGCTTTGTCCGACCATTTAGAAAAATCCGTCCCTTTTCTTGTCATGTCAGTGAGAGGTTTGACAACAGATGAGAAATTACAAATAAATTTCCGGTAGTAGTTAGCAAACCCCAGAAAACGCTGCAGAGCCTTAAGATCCTCTGGCTGATCCCATTCAAGCACTGCTCTCACCTTTTCAGGGTCCATACGGAAACCGGAGGCTGACACCAAGAAACCCAAAAACTGAAGTTCCTGTACGGCGAATACACACTTTTCCAGTTTGGCGTATAGTTTATTGTCTCGCAAGATCTGCAACACCTGTCTCACATGCTCCTGGTGAGACACAAGATCTGGTGAGTAAATTAAAATGTCATCCAAATATACGACCACAAACAGCCCCACCAGATGACGAAAAATGTCATTAACAAAATGTTGGAATACTGCTGGTGCAGTAGTCAGACCAAAAGGCATGACAAGGTTCTCATAATGTCCCTCCGGCGTGTTAAACGCCGTTTTCCACTCATCTCCCTCTTTTATCCTAATCAGATTATACGCCCCCCTGAGATCCAATTTAGAGAACCATTTGGCGCCAACAATTTGATTGAAGAGATCAGGAATCAGAGGGAGTGGATACGGATCTCGAACAGTAATCCGATTAAGTTCGCGGAAATCCAAGCAAGGGCGTAGGCCTCCATCTTTTTTCTTCACAAAGAAGAACCCCGCGGCCACTGGGGAAGATGAAGGTCTAATATGCCCTTTGGCCAGACTTTCCGAAATATAATCTTTCATAGCCTGCCTCTCAGGACCAGAAAGGTTATATAACCTAGCTTTAGGTAACTTAGCATCAGGAAGTAAATTAATAGAGCAGTCATACACGCGATGAGGAGGCAACTCCTGACACCCCTCCTCAGAGAACACATCCCCAAAGTCCTCCAAAAAAGGAGGCAAAGTACTAGGCACGACCGCACTGATGACTGTGTTCATGCAGTTACTTTTGCAAAACTCCCCCCATTGGCTTATATCTCTGGACTGCCAATTAATCACAGGGTTATGTTTAACCAACCAAGGAAGTCCCAACACAATAGGAGTAGGTAGACCCTCCAACACATAACAAGATAATAGTTCCCTATGTATTGCCCCTACCCGAAGGTCAATGTTATGAACCTCATGAACAAAGCTACCTTGGCCGAGAGGCCTGGCGTCAATGGAGAATATAGGGATCGGTTTGACCAATACACTCAGATGCATACCTTGAGCCTGAGCAAACTGAGCGTCAACCAGATTAGCCCCGGACCCACTATCAAGAAGAACAGAAAATCTCTCCACTCTCGTACCAACCACCACCTCCACTGGTACAAGGAACTGAGAAGAACTAGCGGACGAAATACATACTCCCAGGTTGTCGTCCACCACACAACCTGGGATTAACAGTTTTCCGGCGACTTTTTGCTCAACAAGGCACGGGATGGACATCCCCCAACAAAATGTCCCTCTTTCCCGCAGAAGAAACACCTTCTAGTCCTGCGGCGTACCGCCAATCCCCTCCTACGAAATGATGTCCCTCCCAACTGCATAGGCTCCTCCGAACAGACAAGGGGAACCTCAACATAAGGGACTTTAGTAGTAGGTGGAGTAACAACAGGGGGCGGAGTTACCTCGCACCTCTCCCGGAGCCGTCTATCAGTACGGATAGCTAGGGCCATAGCAGCCTCCAGTGATGGAGGAGAATCATACTGAGCCAAAACGTCCTTTAATTTGTCAGAAAGCCCATGACAAAACTGGCTCCTAAGAGCTGGGTCATTCCACTGAGTATCTGTGGCCCATCTACGGAACTCAGAAGCAAATTCCTCCGCCGGACGATCTCCCTGCTGTATCTTACGTAATTTTGTCTCAGCAAGAGAGACCCGATCTGGGTCATCATATACCAAACCCAGGGCAGTAAAAAATCGATCTACTGACTGTAGAGCCGGGGATCCCGGAGGAAGGGAGAAGGCCCAGGATTGAGGGTCCCCTTGTAGGAGCGAGATAACAATTCCCACTCTCTGCTCTTCACTCCCTGATGATCGAGGCCGAAGCCGAAAATACAATTTACATGCTTCCCTGAAGGTAAAAAATTTGTCTCGCCCACCAGTGAACCTGTCCGGGAGAGCTACTTTAGGTTCAAATCTGGTTTGCTCCGAGGGAGACAAAACTTTGGACTTAATGTCCGTCAGCTCCATGGATAATCCCTGCAACTGCAGAGCCAGCTGGGCTACTGGATCCATGGCAACTGGGAATAATTTTATGGGCCAGTGAAAATGTCACGCGGTCTTATGATATGTGTACGATGTCAGTAAACTATTCTTAAAAGAACAACACTCTATACAACATATAGATTAGCAACATCAGCATGTAAATATAGAATAGATTTACCTGACACGATATCCGTTGAACTCAGGGTTAATCTTGAGGACTTGATACACTGTCACAGGAAAGAGGAGGACCGGGGGTCTAACCTGACCCTAAACTGGGGTCCTAACTAATCCCTCACCTTGGAGGTACTGATAATGGTTCAGAGGTCCAAGTCTCCAGCCTAACCCTGTCTCCTATCAGTCCCTGAACCCTGTAATCAGTCCTAAGAAGGATTCTGATTACCACCAAAGGGATATGGGCTGATCTCTGCTAAATACACAGATTAGACATATAAGACAGACTGGAGAAAACACAGACTTGCATACACACTCAAACACAGAAGGAACATAAATGATCTGGGATATTAAACTCTAAGCAAGGTGAGCTTAAAACAACTAAGGAGCTCTTTAACTTAAGTCTATACAGATACAATCCTATCTGTGGTCTGCATGAAGAATTTCACTGGCAACTCCCAACACAGACAACCAGAGATTTAAAGGAAACCAATCAACAAATAATTAATTGCAGCCGGGAGAAAACTGCACCCAGTCCCAGAACTGAGCACAGACAGAATTAACTCCCTAACTGCCAAACACAAAGAAACAGCAACTCAGCTGTGAGAAGTCAGAATGTGCAACCGCGACGATCTTCGTGGCGATGCACACATGACACCCACCTCTTAAATCCGGCCCTGCTCCTGGGAAGGTTCACCTGTGTTCCATGTTTTCGCTGTTTGTGGGTAATGGCTCTCACTGTGGTTCGCTGGAGTCCAAAATACTAGAAATGGCTTTATAACCTTTTCCAGACTAATAGATCTCACTTTTTTTCTCATTTGTTCCAGAATTTCTTTGGATCGCGGCATGATGTGTAGCTTTTGAGGATCTTTTGGTCTACTTCACCTTTTCAGGCAGGTCTTCTGTAAGTTATTTTTTGGTCGAGAACAGGTGTGGCAATAATCAGGCCTGGGTGTGGCTATGGAATTTGAACTCTGCTTCCCAAAGATGTGATAAACCACAGTTAATTTATGTTTTAAAGGGGGTCAATCACTTTTTCACACAGGGCCCTGTAGGTTTGGATTTCTTTTTCCCTTAATAATAAAGATCTTCATTTATAAAATGCATTTTGTGATTACTTGTGTTATGTTCATCTAATATTTAATTTTTTTTTGTATTCTGATACATTTAAGCGTGACAAACATACAAATGAATAAGAAATCAGTAATGGGAAAACACTTTTTTGACCCAACAATAAATGTTACATAAGTGGCATGTGTCCAGTATGTGACTGGTGCATGGTTGCATGTGTGCAGTATGTGACTGGTTGTGGTGGCATGTGTGCAATAGCATACATGTAAGCAGGTACGGACTGGGGTTGAATTCAGCCCTGGCATTTGAAATCATACAGGCCCATACTCTCCCCCTCCCCAAGCAGCAGATGGGATATGTTACTAATATTACCCTGGATGGAGGAAAGGAAGATTTACTACATGACCAATATTTCTAATGATTCCCGTAGCCTGCTGCGATAAGTGATGGATTCGGCAACTTTGTGCTCCGTCACAACTCTTAACAGTATGGGTGTCTAGAGAACACTAATTCTGTTAACAATGTAGCAGTCAAGTCGGCCCATGACCAGACAGGCCCTTTTGGCATTTGCCAGAATTGCCAGATGGCCAGTCCGGCCCTGCCTGTAAGTGATGTGTGATTTTAGTCCATACATAATTCTTGAACAGGAGCTCTTTGCTGTGACTGTGCACCCTAATCTTTAGGTATTAGGACCTGGTTTCAACCTCAGCTTCCCCTCTAGATATTCCCCTGGCTTTAAAAAAATAAAACATAAGAAAACCATAGAAACAGACACATACATTAGCAATAACATAGTATAGAAAATCTATTTCAGGCAGCTGAAAACTTAATATGATGATTTATGTAAGGAAAAGTCACAGGGTTCAAACACACAACCTTACAGAACATTTACAGTCCAAGAAGATAATGTTGCCAGACAGTTCATAACTCATGTTAGAACATGGTGTCTATGGATGAATTTTCTAAGGGTGCAACAAGTCATAAATAACATAAGTTATCAGTTTTATCTTCTGCAGAGAGCAGGTTGGATATCATCCTATATGGTCACACCTTAAACAACATAACATGAGTATTACTATTATAGGGGTTAGGAGGACGAGAGGAGATGAAGTCATTGGTCTTTTGTCAGTATTAGTGTCCTGGCTGATGATACCTATGGGCTTCTCTGTGTATAGAAGTTGAGCTGACAGCACAGTCTTTTCCCATCACTATTACATTATCATTTTGTGCTTATGATGGACATTGCTTCTTCCAATATCAAACTCTTAGGCCCCAATTCATCAAAAAGTTTTCAACAGAATTATGGCATAAAACCGTTTTAAATGTTGCGAAAATTTTACCCAACTTGATGTTACACAAAAAGGTTGGGACTTTTGGCATCTTTACTCTTGTCCCGCCAACTTTTTGAAAAGTGGGCAAAGCTTAACCGGATGGTTCCTAATCGAGCATGGCCACCAAAGTCTAAAAGTGGCGCAAATTTATGCAAAAATATACTCTGGAGTGCATTTCTTGTGGTGCTGAAAGATCTTACTCAAGTGTACTCTTCATTAAGACTGGCATACAAAATGCTAGTCTTGATGGATCACGGGCAAAGTCTATATATTCCTGCTACAGTTTCTTGTATTTATCTCTCATGGTATTGGCCCTTTCGTTAATGGTGCCGCAATAGGATTTTAGTTAAATGATATCGATATTATCAGCGTCGGACTGGAGCACCTTGGGCCCACCAGAGAAAATCATTCTTGGGGCCCGCTATGTAGCTACATAGAAATAAATACAAGACCACCAATTGTGCGGTAAAACATGCTAATATCAGGGTATAATATAAGGTAGTAATTATGTAGCAGGGGTTGGGGTAGCCCCTCTCATAGAATATAAAGTAGCCAACTCATAGAATATAAAGTAGCCCCCTCATATAGTATAATGTAGCCCCCTCATATAGTATAATATAGCCCTCCTCATAGAATATAATGTAGCTCCCCATAGAATATAATGCAGCAAGCATCATAGCGTATAATGCAGCCCCCCATAGAATATAATGCAGCCCCCTTCATATAGTATAATACAGCCCCCCCACAGAATATAATGCAGCCCACCTCATAGAGTTACATGCCCCCCCTCATACAGGGTATCATGCAACCAGGACATATATATATATATATATTATATATATATATAATATACACACATATATATAATATATATATATATATATACTATATATATATATATATATAACTATACTCACCTCTCCTCATCGCTCCCACGCTGATTCAGGCGGCGGCTGATATCTGCAGATTAACATTATTTGGTGATATGAGAAGTTCCCTTTAAAATATAAGTCAATGGGAAAGCTAAAAAGATGTCAAGATCATGAAGTCTTTTCAAGCGTATGTCAGTGCTTTCGTTTAAAAAAAAAAAAGCTACTGTTTTCTTAGGCTGCTTTCACACATCCGTTTTTTGACTTCAGGCACGATCCGGCGTGTTGTTAAAACAACGGATCCGGTACCGGATGCGTTTTTTTTAGCATTGACTTTCATTAGCGCCGGATCGTGCCTGATGTCATTGCGTTGTATCCGTTTTTGGCCGGATCCAGCAGAAATGTACATTCCGGCGGCCGGACAAGACGCTGACTGCAACGTTTTTTCTGTTTGCCGGAGCCGCCTGATAGTGCCTGAATCGGCGCATCAGGCGGCCGGAAACAATAGAAGTCAATGGAACCGGATCAGACTTTTGTGCAATTCGTCAAAAGTTTGATCCGGATTCTGGAAATCAGGGACTACTACTACTACTACTACTACTACATTTCCCAGTGTCTCCGGACATCCAAAACCCTCTTTTTCCGGGTTCAAAAGTTCAGGTCGGATCCACCAAAAAAAACGGATCCGTTGCATCAGTTTTTTCATTTCAGTGCCAGATCCGTCCCTTCAGGTGTTCGACGGATCATGCCTGACACAAAAAAATGGATGTGTGAAAGAGGCCTTATTCGTTATAAAGATATTTTTTTAAAGTCATTGACTGTCAGTAAGACGCTCCTATAAAGAAAAAGCTCCAGCAAGAATAAAGTGTTGAAAAAGAGCTCAAGTAAAGTCCAGAAAATACTAATATAAAGGTGATTTTAGGTCTACAAAACCCAAGAGAAAAGTAATAATTCCTGAAGAGTTTTCTTCTTGAAAAACAGATTGTTTTTCCTCTCGTAGAACATGTTCACACAGAGGGTTTTTTGGCAGTGTTTTACAACACAAACTCTAAAACTGGTGTTTTTTTTTAAAGATTTTCTACTGCAAAAACTGAGAAAAAACACCTCAGTATGAGCCTACCTCAGTCTCCACAGAGCAGATTAACATATGAACTACCCACAAATCGCCCCCATAAACTCCAATGGGTAATCTGCACTGCTGGTCATTCCAGTGGATTTTAACCTGTGACATGTCACCTAGTCACTGGACACTGCAGTGGGTGGCCCGTGGCCTTAAGGTACTGCCACACTAAACAAGATCGCTAACGAGATCGCTAAAAGACGTCACTATTTAGCGATCTCGTTAGTGACGCCGTTGTGTGTGGCATGTAGCAACGACGTGGCCCCTGCTGTGATCCTGCTGTGATCTCGTTCATCGTTCACATCGTTCTGGACCCTATTTTTATCGTTGGCGTCCCGCTGGTGAGCATATATCGCTGAGTGTGGCACCTTTTTGTAAGCGATGTGCGGTGTTTTTGTACCGCCAAAGTCGTTAAGGAGATCGCTAACCGCGATAGCGTCGTTAACGAGATCGCACAGTTTGGCAGCTACTAGCGACATTGAAACGATCCCGCTAGCGATCGCATTAGTATGCGTCGTTATCGTGATCGCTAGCGGGAACGTTTAGTGTGGCAGTACCTTTACACAATGGGATGGGGTATTCCACGCGCAGACCCCACAGCGAGCACCACAGGGTCAGCCCCAGATTTTTTTGCTTCAGATTCTGCTGCACTTACACCTCAGTGTGAACATGGCCTTAGGTAAACTAAGATGTGTCATATCTGCCATAAATCCTGTAAGACTGAGCCCGAATGTCACATCCCACTGGGATTTCTCATGTGCCAGCGCTGCCGTTCATAATCTGTTCTAAGTACATGGGCACAAATGTCAGGAATTGCTAGAAATAACTCCACTTCTCAGAGCAATGGCAGCAGCGCCCTGAGGACTGACCCTGCCAGCAGATTCCCCCTGCTGTACCCAGGAAAGGTGGGCAGCACAGGGGCAAGATGGGACATGTGCTGTACCAGAGCAGAATGAATGGAGCCCCTGTGCCCCCAGGGCCCGGAGGGTGACATCATCAGTGGGCACAAGGGCTCTCAGCCCAGCCTCCTGCACTCACAGGGGGATAAGTGAACCCTGCAGCCAACTATTCAGGAGTAAGTTGGAAAGTTGTGCCCCCCATACCTGCTGATATAGCCATCGACGTCCCCATCACAGGTCTGGAAGAGGCGCCTCATCCTCTCCTCACCGGGGCTGGAGATGTCGCTGCTCCCGTTGCAGCTGCTGGTCCCGGTGACTTCCACAGCCGCCATAGTGCACGGCTGGGCGTCCACAGACTGCCCACTGCTGGATGAGGAACAGCCAGAGCCAGCTGCGGACACAGCCACCAGTTCCTCGCCCAGCTCTCCTCTCTCCTGGTGCATGTTCCTTCCCCGCTCCCCTCCCATACACACATGGCTCCACTCCGTAAACTTCGTACACACATGGCTCTGCTCTGTACACATAGCTCAGCTCCGTACACTTCGTACAGACAGGGCTGTTTTGTACACCCCGTACACATGTTGCTCCGCTCCGTACACCCCATACACACTGGGCTCTGCTCCGTACACCAAGTACACACATGGCTCTGCTCCATACAACCCTACACACGTGGCTCTGCTCCGTACACCTCGTACACACATGGCTCCGCTCCGTACACCCCGTACACACGTGGCTCTGCTCCGTACACCCCATACACACGCGGTTCTGCTCCGTACACCCTATACACACGCGGCTCTGCTACGTACACCCTATACACATGCGGCTCTGCTCTGTACACACTATACACACGTGGCTCTGCTCCGTACACCCTATACACATGCAGCTCCGCTCCGTACACCCCATACACACACAGCTCCGCTACTTACACCCCATACACACGTGGTTCCGCTCCGTACACCCTATACACACGTGGCTCTGCTCCGTACACCCTATACACACGTGGCTCTGCTCTGTACACCCTATACACACGCGGCTCTGCTCCGTACACCCTATACACATGCGGCTCTGCTCCGTACACACTATACACACGCGGCTCTGCTCCGTACACCCTATACACATGCAGCTCCCACAGCTCCGCTACTTACACCCCATACACACGTGGCTCTGCGGTACACCCTATACACACGTGGCTCTGCTCCGTACACCCTATACACATGCGGCTCCGCTCCGTACACCCCATACACACACAGCTCCGCTACTTACACCCCATACACACGTGGCTCTGCGCCGTACACCCTATACACACGTGGCTCTGCTCCGTACACCCTATACACATGCGGCTCCGCTCCGTACACCCCATACACACACAGCTCCGCTACTTACACCCCATACACACGTGGCTCTGCGCCGTACACCCTATAACACACGGGCTCTGCTCCGTACACCCTATAACACACTCGCCCCCCTCCGCTCCGTACACCCATACACACACAGCTCGCCATGTACACCCCATACACACGTGGCTCTGCTCTGTACACCCTATACACGCGCGGCTCTGCTCCGTACACCCCATACACACGTGGCTCTGCTCTGTACACCCTATACACACGCGGCTCTGCTCCGTACACCCCATACACACGTGGCTCTGCTCCATACACCTCATACACAAAGAGCTCTGCTACATCCACCCTGTAAACCCCTCCTGACCTCACACAGAAACTTCCCCTCACCCAGCACCATGACAATCAGCACCTCAAAGTCCTGCATACAGAGGCCCCTGATCATGTGACCCCTAACTCCTCCCCTCCCGTGAACTCATCACAGGTCCTGTGCGCACAGAGCAGCCTAGCGATGTCATTGCTGGGAATGATTTATAGGATGATGTGGAAATGGCTGGCGTAGTGCTCTCAGCTGGATGAGGGGAGTTTGCGCCTGACATCTGCACACCAGCATGGCCGGTCAGTTGTGTAGGCACTATCGACATGCAGGGCAGGGACTAATGAAGGAGGCAGGGGCTAGGGGCGAGGCCCACCAGAGATTTCTCCGGTGTCCCGGTGCCTCAGTCCGACACTGGATATTATATCTGTGCTATAGACACCATTGGTGCACCAGTTTAGTCTTCATATGGGTGGTATTGTTTATAGGTACGGCGGCGAAAACTCATGAAAACGCCGTAAGTTGAGTATTAAACAGGGGCAGGGATTTAAATTTAAAGCGGCACTCCAGCTGTGCAATAAAAAAAATGCTGTGAAGTGGTGCTTTAATTCACCTATTATTTGTCTCCTAAATTTTCAATAACCTTAAAATAAGTCCAAACTTATCCAGAAATACTGTCAAATGTAATACCATTCCACAAGCGCTTATGAGTCATGTTCATTTTTAAAGGGGTTCACCAGTATTTAAAAAAATAATTAAAGAAAATATCTTTATAACTAAATTCCTAAATAAATTTAAATAGCAAATTGCACTCATTTTGTCTTGGGAGGTAACCATTATAGAATTAAAATGTCCGTCATCATTTACACTGACAGAAAGCTGTTATATCCAGGAGACAGTAGAGGTACTGTGGTAAGAAGAGGCTGCTCACACCGCTGTCTACTATAAGGCCGGCGTCATATTACCGTAGAATACGGCCGAGTGCTATGCGAGAAAACTCGGCCCAGTGTTTATCTGTGGGACAGCTCACATCAGTGTTTAATTTCTCAGGCGTATTCAGCGTGCGTGTAAAATTGCAGCATGTTGCGATTGTCGCCGAGACTTGCCAATGCAAGCCTATGGGTGCGAGAAAAAAATGCACAGCACTCGGACCATGTAAGTGCTGTCCGATTTTTACGCACTGGTGTCCTTTGAAAAGCCGAAAAATATTTAGAATTGAGAGTCCTCAGTGGTTGATACCTTTTAATGGCTAACTGAAAAGATGGTAACAAATTGCCAGCTTTCGAGACTACTCAGGAATCTTCATCAGGCAAGACTAATACAAAATCTGAAGAATCACATATTTGTACACAACACAGCACAGAAAAAATGCAATAGATGAGACAAGTGACGTGAAGCAGAACTGTCATTATGGGAGAGGGATGAACAGTTGTGGCAATAAATATTGGAACAGTTCATAGATAAGGAGTGTGAAAGTTTTATTGCCCTCTGATTGGGGTCTGGTAATGTTTTGTGATGTTCTCACAGGGTCTTTGAAGCAAATTCCTTAATTGATGTAATAGGCCATAAATCCATGTGATAGGTTCATTCCAGCATTGAGAGTGTCAAAGGTCACCATCAATTTGTATTCGCAAACTCTCATGTGTCTCTGAGATGTGAAACTACCTTTCAGTACAAGTAATTTCATGTCCAACATGCTATGACCGGGGATGCCAAAGTGTTTGGCCACAGGTAAATCCATTCTTTTTTCTCTTATTGTGTGGCAATGGGAATTCATCCTTGTTCTCAGTTCTCAGCCCGGTCTACCCCACATACAGACCCCCAGTTGGACATTTTGTACAAATAATTAGGTACACCACATTAGATGTGATGCAGCTGAAAGTACCTGGGATCTTGAGGTTCTGATGTGAGTTGGGGATCTTTATCTTGTCCGTGGTCATTATAAATGGACAGGTTTTGCATTTCTTCTTGTTGCAAGGAAAGGTTCCTGCAGCTGTTGGAGAGGACAGGGAACTTCTGACAATGATGCTTCTTAGATTTGGGGGCTGCCTAAAACACAGTAGTGGGGGGTCTGGAAATATGGATTGTAATCGGGCATCTTTTTGCAGTAAAGGTTGTAGTTTCCGTGCAGCTCCCCTTAGCATCTCCAGATTTGGATTGTAGGTGACCACTAGATGCACCCGGTTATTTTCTTCTTTAGTTTTGTAATGTAGCAGGTGATTCCTTGAAATTCTGGTGGCTCTTGTCATTTGGTTTTCAATTGTTCTTGGATGGTAGCCCTGATTTAAAAAGGTCTTTCTAAGGCGACCAAGGTGTTCAACTCTATCCATGGGGTTGGAACATATACGGTTGTTTCTGATGGCTTGGCTGTAGACAATAGAGTTTTTTTACGTGTTTTGGATGGAAACTATCCCATTTAAAGTATGTTGGACGGTCGATTGGCTTCTGATACAGGGATGTCTCTATTTCATTGTTCTTTAGCTTAATGATGGTGTCTAAAAAAGTTAATTTCAGTGCTAGAGTAGTTGAGTGTTAAATTGATGGTGGGATGAAATTGATTGAACTGTTCATGGAACGTCTTTAGCTGTTGCTCAGACTCCGTCCAGATAATTAAAATGTCATCAATGTAGCGGTAGTAGGCCAGAGGCCTGATGGGACATGAGGACAGAAAGTCGCTTTCAAGCTTGGCCATGAAAAGATTTGCATACTATGGAGCCATTTTACTTCCCATCGCTGTGCCAGTCTCCTGTAAATAGATCTTGTTGTCAAATTCAAAGTAATTGTGGGTGAGGATGAATTTTGTGAGTTTCACCACAGAATCAGCATTATTCTCGGTGTTTTCCATGAAGACGTTGCAGGCATTTAATCCATCCTGGTGTGGGATATTAGAGTACAAAGATTGAAAAGCCGGCAATTCATGTGCCGTGTACAGTAAAATCACACTGACAGGTTACAATAAAATAGATATAAACACAAAGAATACAGAAATATATAGATGTCAGTGACATACGCACATATATATAATATATATATTATATATATACAGTATATATATATATATACATATTACATAGATAGAAGAAAAGCCGGCAATTCAAGTGCGGCGTACAGTAAAATCACAGAGTGACAGGTTAGAATAGATAGCATAGATATATACACATAGGATACATAGCTATATAGACGTTTCATGGATATTACTCCCTTCCCAGGCTATAAACATCTACCCCCAGCAGTCGGCTTTCCCTCTGCTGGTTACGAAAATTACTTGGAGCCCATGCCATTTTTTTCAGAAAAATAATCTTTTTTTAATTAAATACATGTACAGTAAGCTGTACACACTGTACTAATTGTATTTGTCACTGACATCTATATATCTACCTTATTCGCATTAAGCACGGGGATGAATGGAAGACGGCTTTTAATACCCCAGAGGGGCATTTTGAGTACCTAGTGATGCCTTTTGGGCTTACTAATGCCCCTTCCATCTTCCAGTCCTTTATGAATGATATTTTCAGGGATTTTGTGGATAAATTTCTGATTGTTTATTTGGATGATATCTTGATTTTTTCCAATGACTGGGACTCTCATGTGAAACATGTTCGGACTGTGTTCCAGATTTTGAGAGAGAATGCTCTGTATGTGAAGGGATCAAAGTGTCTTTTTGGCGTACAGAAGGTCTCATTTCTGGTTGCAAGGAAAGGTTCCTGCAGCTGTTGGGGAGGACAGGGAGCTTCTGACAATGATGCTTCTTAGATTTGGGGGCTGCCTAAAACATAGTAGTGGCGGGTCTGGAAATATGGATTGTAATCGGGCATCTTTTTGTAGTAAAGGTTGTAGTTTCCGTGCAGCTCCCCTTAGCATCTCCAGATTTGGATTGTAGGTGACCACTAGAGGCACCCGGTTATTTTCTTCTTTAGCTTTGTAATGTAGCAGGTGATTCCTTGATATTCTGGTGGCTCTTGTAATTTGGTTTTCAATTGTTCTTGGATGGTAGCCCTGGTTCAAAAAAGTCTTTCTGAGGCGACCAAGGTGTTCATCTCTATCCATGGGGTTGGAACATATACGGTTGTATCTGATGGCTTGGCTGTAGACAATAGAGTTTTTTATGTGTTTTGGATGGAAACTGTCCCATTTAAGGTATGTTGGATGGTCGATTGGCTTCTGATACAGGATGTCTCTATTTCATTGTTCTTTAGCTTAATGGTGGTGTCTAAAAAGTTAATTTCAGTGCTGGAGTAGTTACGTGTTAAGTTGATGGTGGGATGAAATTTGGTTGAACTGTTCATGGAACGTCTTTAGCTGTTGTTCAGACTCCGTCCAGATGATTAAAATGTCATCAATGTAGCGGTAGTAGGCCCGAGGCCTGATGGGACATGAGGACAGAAAGTCGCTTTCAAGCTTGGCCATGAAAAGATTTGCATACTGTGGAGCCATTTTACTTCCCATAGCTGTGCCAGTCTCCTGAAGATAGATCTTGTTGTTAAATTCAAAGTAATTGTGGGTGAGGATGAATTTTGTGAGTTTCACCACAGAATCAGCATCATTCCCGGTGTTTCCCATGAAGACTTTGCAGGCATTTAATCCATCCTGGTGTGGGATATTAGAGTACAAAGATTCCACATCCATGGTGGCCAGGATGGTTCCTTCTGGTAGGGGACCTATTGCTGCTAGTTTATTCAGTAGGTCAGTTGTGTCCTGAATGTAGCTGGGTGTATCCTTTACCAGGGGTTTAAGAATACCCTCTACCCATCCAGATACCTGCTCAATAAGGGTGTCCACACATGAAATAATCGGCCTCCCTGGATTCCCAGATTTGTGGATTTTGGGAAGCATATAAAACGTCCCTGTTCTTGGACTTTCTGGTATCAGGTCATCAGCTCTTATGGATTTGTCAGACAGACAAGATACCAACTTGCTTAGTTCCTTGTAATAGTCCTGTGTAGGGTCCGACTCCAGTTTTCTGTAGTAGCGTGTGTCCGTAAGTTGTCTGTTTGCTTCCTTCATATAGTCTGATGTGTTCATCATGACTATTGCACCTCCCTTGTCAGCAGGTTTAATGATGATTTCTTTGTTGGTTTTCAGAGACTGTATGGCCTTTCTCTCCTGGGCACTGATGTTGGATGCTTGTCTCTTGTTGGTGGCTATGATGGTGGATTTTATCAAATGTCTGAATGAGTCTATATATTTATCCAAATGAGGGTTACGTCCAGGTGGAGGTGTCCAGTCTGACCTCTTCTTGGTTGTTGGGATCCCTTTTCCTTCAGTCCGAGTGTTTTCTGAATCTTCTGTATCATTGAAGTATTCCCTCAGGCGCAGTCTCCTGAAAAAATGTTCCATATCACTGCAGAGTTCGGTTTTATCCAGGGCCTTAGTGGGACAAAATGAGAGTCCTCTAGAAAGCACGGCAAGCTCCACTTTGTTGGGTTTGTAATCTGAGAGATTGATGACACAGTTAGATGCTTTTGTGTCTGGAATGGAGTGGTTGTCAGAGTTGTCAGGTTTTGGTTTTGTTTTGTATCTGTTTGTATAGAGTCCGCAATTGAGGCGCAGTCTGTGTAGTTTCTTTTCCTTGTTATGAATCAGAAAGGTCCGTAGTTTGTTATAGTATTGTTGTAATTTTTGCTCTGTGCTTTCTGTAAGTGTTTTCCTCAGAGTTTCAAATTGCCCTTGGACTTTACTCCTTATGCTGTAGCAGACATGCAAAAGATGGTTCCTTAGTCTTTCAGAAGTCCTGTGACAAAGGTTTTGTGCATAATGGGTATTGTAGGTGTGAAGAATTGGATTTGTAATCCAGAGTCCTTTGGGAATTAGATTCTCCTTTTTGCATTTAGATAAGAAAAAAATGTCGCTGTCCATTTGTGCGCGTTTCTTCAGAAGTGGTTTTAGTTCCATAAAGATGCGGTACATTCTGGTATCCTCTATTTTGATATAGGAAAGATGTGTATCTTCGTACCGTGTTAGCCAGTAGATAGAAAAATATTTAGACTTGAGAGTCCTCAGTGGTTGATACCTTTTAATGGCTAACTGAAAAGATGGTAACAAATTGCAAGCTTTCGAGACTACTCAGGTCTCTTCATCAGGCTAGACTAATACAAAATCTGAAGAATCACATATTTATATACATAACAGGACTCAGGAATAATGCAATAGGTAAGACAAGTGACGTGAAGCAGAACTGTCATTATGGCAGAGGGATGAACATAAATATTGGAACAGTTCATAGATAAGGAGAGAAAGTTTTATTGCCCTCTGATTGAAGTCTGCTATTGTGTTTTGATGCCCCTAGAAGGTCAGAGAAGCAGATTCCTTAATTGATATAGAAAGACATAAATCCATGTGACACGTTCATTCCAGCACTAAGAGTGTCAAAGGTCATCATAAGTTTATATTCCCAAACCTTTCTATCTTTCTCAGATTTGAAGTTAGATTTTAATACAAGTAATTCCATATCCATCAGGCTATGACCGGGCATACAAAAGTGTTTTGCCACAGGTAAATCCATTCTTTTTTTTTTTTCTCTTATTGTGTGGCGATGAGAATTCATCCTTGTTCTCAGTTTTTGCCCGGTCTCCCCCACATACAGACCCCCAGTTGGACATTTAGTACATATAATGAGGTACACCACATTAGATGTGATGCAGCTGAAAGAACCTGGTATCTTGTAGTCCTGATGTGAGTTGGGATCTTTATCTTGTCCGTGGTCATTATAGATGCACAGGTTTTACATTTCTTCTGGTTGCGAGGAAAGGTTCCTGCAGCTGTTGGGGAGGACAGGGAGCTTCTGACAATGATGCTTCTTAGATTTGGGGGCTGCCTAAAACATAGTAGTGGCGGGTCTGGAAATATGGATTGTAATCGGGCATCTTTTTGTAGTAAAGGTTGTAGTTTCCGTGCAGCTCCCCTTAGCATCTCCAGATTTGGATTGTAGGTGACCACTAGAGGCACCCGGTTATTTTCTTCTTTAGCTTTGTAATGTAGCAGGTGATTCCTTGATATTCTGGTGGCTCTTGTAATTTGGTTTTCAATTGTTCTTGGATGGTAGCCCTGGTTCAAAAAAGTCTTTCTGAGGCGACCAAGGTGTTCATCTCTATCCATGGGGTTGGAACATATATGGTTGTATCTGATGGCTTGGCTGTAGACAATAGAGTTTTTATGTGTTTTGGATGGAAACTGTCCCATTTAAGGTATGTTGGATGGTCGATTGGCTTCTGATACAGGGATGTCTCTATTTCATTGTTCTTTAGCTTAATGGTGGTGTCTAAAAAGTTAATTTCAGTGCTGGAGTAGTTACGTGTTAAGTTGATGGTGGGATGAAATTTGGTTGAACTGTTCATGGAACGTCTTTAGCTGTTGTTCAGACTCCGTCCAGATGATTAAAATGTCATCAATGTAGCGGTAGTAGGCCCGAGGCCTGATGGGACATGAGGACAGAAAGTCGCTTTCAAGCTTGGCCATGAAAAGATTTGCATACTGTGGAGCCATTTTACTTCCCATAGCTGTGCCAGTCTCCTGAAGATAGATCTTGTTGTTAAATTCAAAGTAATTGTGGGTGAGGATGAATTTTGTGAGTTTCACCACAGAATCAGCATCATTCCCGGTGTTTCCCATGAAGACTTTGCAGGCATTTAATCCATCCTGGTGTGGGATATTAGAGTACAAAGATTCCACATCCATGGTGGCCAGGATGGTTCCTTCTGGTAGGGGACCTATTGCTGCTAGTTTATTCAGTAGGTCAGTTGTGTCCTGAATGTAGCTGGGTGTATCCTTTACCAGGGGTTTAAGAATACCCTCTACCCATCCAGATACCTGCTCAGTAAGGGTGTCCACACATGAAATAATCGGCCTCCCTGGATTCCCAGATTTGTGGATTTTGGGAAGCATGTAAAACGTCCCTGTTCTTGGACTTTCTGGTATCAGGTCATCAGCTCCTATGGATTTGTCAGACAGACAAGATACCAACTTGCTTAGTTCCTTGTAATAGTCCTGTGTAGGGTCCGACTCCAGTTTTCTGTAGTAGCGTGTGTCCGTAAGTTGTCTGTTTGCTTCCTTCATATAGTCTGATGTGTTCATCATGACTATTGCACCTCCCTTGTCAGCAGGTTTAATGATGATTTCTTTGTTGGTTTTCAGAGACTGTATGGCCTTTCTCTCCTGGGCACTGATGTTGGATGCTTGTCTCTTGTTGGTGGCTATGATGGTGGATTTTATCAAATGTCTGAATGAGTCTATATATTTATCCAAATGAGGGTTACGTCCAGGTGGAGGTGTCCAGTCTGACCTCTTCTTGGTTGTTGGGATCCCTTTTCCTTCAGTCCGAGTGTTTTCTGAATCTTCTGTATCATTGAAGTATTCCCTCAGGCGCAGTCTCCTGAAAAAATGTTCCATATCACTGCAGAGTTCGGTTTTATCCAGGGCCTTAGTGGGACAAAATGAGAGTCCTCTAGAAAGCACGGCAAGCTCCACTTTGTTGGGTTTGTAATCTGAGAGATTGATGACACAGTTAGATGCTTTTGTGTCTGGACTGGAGTGGTTGTCAGAGTTGTCAGGTTTTGGTTTTGTATCTGTTTGTATAGAGTCCGCAATTGAGGCGCAGTCTGTGTAGTTTCTTTTCCTTGTTATGAATCAGAAAGGTCCGTAGTTTGTTATAGTATTGTTGTAATTTTTGCTCTGTGCTTTCTGTAAGTGTTTTCCTCAGAGTTTCAAATTGCCCTTGGACTTTACTCCTTATGCTGTAGCAGACATGCAAAAGATGGTTCCTTAGTCTTTCAGAAGTCCTGTGACAAAGGTTTTGTGCATAATGGGTATTGTAGGTGTGAAGAATTGGATTTGTAATCCAGAGTCCTTTGGGAATTAGATTCTCCTTTTTGCATTTAGATAAGAAAAAAATGTCGCTGTCCATTTGTGCGCGTTTCTTCAGAAGTGGTTTTAGTTCCATAAAGATGCGGTACATTCTGGTATCCTCCATTTTGATATAGGAAAGATGTGTATCTTCGTACCGTGTTAGCCAGTAGATAGAAAAATATTTAGACTTGAGAGTCCTCAGTGGTTGATACCTTTTAATGGCTAACTGAAAAGATGGTAACAAATTGCAAGCTTTCGAGACTACTCAGGTCTCTTCATCAGGCTAGACTAATACAAAATCTGAAGAATCACATATTTATATACACAACAGGACTCAGGAATAATGCAATAGGTAAGACAAGTGACGTGAAGCAGAACTGTCATTATGGCAGAGGGATGAACATAAATATTGGAACAGTTCATAGATAAGGAGAGAAAGTTTTATTGCCCTCTGATTGAAGTCTGCTATTGTGTTTTGATGCCCCTAGAAGGTCAGAGAAGCAGATTCCTTAATTGATATAGAAAGACATAAATCCATGTGACACGTTCATTCCAGCACTAAGAGTGTCAAAGGTCATCATAAGTTTATATTCCCAAACCTTTCTATCTTTCTCAGATTTGAAGTTAGATTTTAATACAAGTAATTCCATATCCATCATGCTATGACCGGGCATACAAAAGTGTTTTGCCACAGGTAAATCCATTCTTTTTTTTTTTTCTCTTATTGTGTGGCGATGAGAATTCATCCTTGTTCTCAGTTTTTGCCCGGTCTCCCCCACATACAGACCCCCAGTTGGACATTTAGTACATATAATGAGGTACACCACATTAGATGTGATGCAGCTGAAAGTACCTGGTATCTTGTAGTCCTGATGTGAGTTGGGGATCTTTATCTTGTCCATGGTCATTATAGATGCACAGGTTTTACATTTCTTCTGGTTGCGAGGAAAGGTTCCTGCAGCTGTTGGGGAGGACAGGGAGCTTCTGACAATGATGCTTCTTAGATTTGGGGGCTGCCTAAAACATAGTAGTGGCGGGTCTGGAAATATGGATTGTAATCGGGCATCTTTTTGTAGTAAAGGTTGTAGTTTCCGTGCAGCTCCCCTTAGCATCTCCAGATTTGGATTGTAGGTGACCACTAGAGGCACCCGGTTATTTTCTTCTTTAGCTTTGTAATGTAGCAGGTGATTCCTTGATATTCTGGTGGCTCTTGTAATTTGGTTTTCAATTGTTCTTGGATGGTAGCCCTGGTTCAAAAAAGTCTTTCTGAGGCGACCAAGGTGTTCATCTCTATCCATGGGGTTGGAACATATACGGTTGTATCTGATGGCTTGGCTGTAGACAATAGAGTTTTTTATGTGTTTTGGATGGAAACTGTCCCATTTAAGGTATGTTGGATGGTCGATTGGCTTCTGATACAGGGATGTCTCTATTTCATTGTTCTTTAGCTTAATGGTGGTGTCTAAAAAGTTAATTTCAGTGCTGGAGTAGTTACGTGTTAAGTTGATGGTGGGATGAAATTTGGTTGAACTGTTCATGGAACGTCTTTAGCTGTTGTTCAGACTCCGTCCAGATGATTAAAATGTCATCAATGTAGCGGTAGTAGGCCCGAGGCCTGATGGGACATGAGGACAGAAAGTCGCTTTCAAGCTTGGCCATGAAAAGATTTGCATACTGTGGAGCCATTTTACTTCCCATAGCTGTGCCAGTCTCCTGAAGATAGATCTTGTTGTTAAATTCAAAGTAATTGTGGGTGAGGATGAATTTTGTGAGTTTCACCACAGAATCAGCATCATTCCCGGTGTTTCAAATGAAGACTTTGCAGGCATTTAATCCATCCTGGTGTGGGATATTAGAGTACAAAGATTCCACATCCATGGTGGCCAGGATGGTTCCTTCTGGTAGGGGACCTATTGCTGCTAGTTTATTCAGTAGGTCAGTTGTGTCCTGAATGTAGCTGGGTGTATCCTTTACCAGGGTTTAAGAATACCCTCTACCCATCCAGATACCTGCTCAGTAAGGGTGTCCACACATGAAATAATCGGCCTCCCTGGATTCCCAGATTTGTGGATTTTGGGAAGCATGTAAAACGTCCCTGTTCTTGGACTTTCTGGTATCAGGTCATCAGCTCTTATGGATTTGTCAGACAGACAAGATACCAACTTGCTTAGTTCCTTGTAATAGTCCTGTGTAGGGTCAGACTCCAGTTTTCTGTAGTAGCGTGTGTCCGTAAGTTGTCTGTTTGCTTCCTTCATATAGTCTGATGTGTTCATCATGACTATTGCACCTCCCTTGTCAGCAGGTTTAATGATGATTTCTTTGTTGGTTTTCAGAGACTGTATGGCCTTTCTCTCCTGGGCACTGATGTTGGATGCTTGTCTCTTGTTGGTGGCTATGATGGTGGATTTTATCAAATGTCTGAATGAGTCTATATATTTATCCAAATGAGGGTTACGTCCAGGTGGAGGTGTCCAGTCTGACCTCTTCTTGGTTGTTGGGATCCCTTTTCCTTCAGTCCGAGTGTTTTCTGAATCTTCTGTATCATTGAAGTATTCCCTCAGGCGCAGTCTCCTGAAAAAATGTTCCATATCACTGCAGAGTTCGGTTTTATCCAGGGCCTTAGTGGGACAAAATGAGAGTCCTCTAGAAAGCACTGTGTAATGTATGTAGTACAGTTCATATAGCGTCTTGTGCTTGGGTGCGATGAAAACACAGGAGTCACAGGTTTGATATAGAAAAGTCCTGTATTACTTCGTACAAGTTGGCAGAAATAGTCACACAGTTTGCAGACACAGAAACAGGAGACACAGCAGGCCAGAGTAATCCAAGCTCAGCAATCACTCTCCAATACAGATTCAGGATCTTCTTCTCTGTTACCGTAAGTCCATGCAAACGTGGGTCTTTCAAAGAGCAGGGTTCAGAGTCCACAAGTGCTTCAGAGTTCCTCAGTAGGAATAGCTGGAGTACAAGGTCCAAGGCTTTAGGAGTCAGGTCACAGGTTCACTGCAGGCTAGATTCTGAAGCACTGATTGCTCAGCTGTGGCTGCTTAAGAAGCAAAGGAGAGAATCAGGGCTGGAACATGCAAGCTGGAAACTCCATTTTGACTGAGGGCAAGATAGCTGCAGCAAGACAGAAAGTAAAATGGCTGACGAACAAACTGAGTTTCAGGAATATATACATAGAACCTTACATTACTCCCCCTTAAGGACAACCTCCGGATGACCTCAGACCAGGCCTGTGTGGGTACCTCTGATGAAACTGACGGAGCAAGCGAGGAGCATTAACGTTATTGACCGGTTCCCATGAGTTGTCCTCCACTGGGTAGCCCTGCCATTTAATCAGATATTGTAACTGATTTCTATACAACCTGGAATCTAAAATCCTTTCCACCACAAATTCTTCCTGACCATCGACTAGCACTGGGTCAGGGCAAGGAGAGGAACGTCCAGGAAACGTATTGGGTGTCGCAGCCTTTAGTAGGGATACATGAAAGACAGGGTGGATTCTCATAGTTCTGGGCAGTTGAAGACGACAAGCAACGGCACTTATAATTTTACTGATTTTATAGGGTCCAATGTACTTATGTCCCAACTTAGACGATGGAATCCTTAACTTAAGATTTCTGGTTGACAGCCAGACCAAGTCTCCTACCTTGAAAGCTGGTGCAGGTTTACGAAATTTATCTGCTGCTTTCTTGTACCTTTCTTGAGCCGATTCCAGATTTTCCTTTAGAAGATCCATATTCTTCTGTAAAGACGTGATTCTTTCAGCCACTGCTGGTAAAGGCGTTTCTATGGGAAATCGTGGTAGAATGTTAGGATGATAACCTAGATTAGAGTAAAAAGGAGACTGTTTAGTGGAGGCACTCTGAGAGTTGTTATACGAGAACTCAGCTAATGGAAGTAGATCCACCCAATCATCCTGTAGGTGGCAGATAAAGCAGCGGAGATACTGCTCCAGGGTTTGATTGGTTCGTTCGGTCTGTCCATTAGTCTGGGGATGAAAAGCAGAAGAAAGGTTTACTTTAATGTCCAATGCTGCACAGAAATTTTGCCAAAACCTAGAAGTGAATTGCACCCCTCGATCCGAAATAACCTCATCCGGTACTCCATGTAAGCGAAACACATCTTTAATCATCAAATCTGATGTCTGTTTTGCAGTGGGTAAGCCGACACAAGGGATAAAATGAGCTGCCTTTGTTAGACGGTCAACCACCACTAGAATGGTGTTCTTCCCCTGAGAGGTTGGTAACTCCACAATGAAGTCCATAGAAATGGATCCCCACGGGCGGGACGGGGTGGGAAGAGGCTGTAACAGACCAGTTGGTGAGGAGCGAGGTGTTTTGCATCTTGCACAGACCTCACATGAAGTGACATAATTCAAAACATCCTTCCTGCAAGTGGGCCACCAAAAGAAACGAGAAAGAAATTCCTGTGTCTTTAGAATTCCTCTATGCCCAGCTATCTTGGAATCGTGAATGAAGTTGCAATACTCTTAATCTGACTGTTTCAGGAATATACAGACGTTGTCCCTGAATCCACACACCATTCTTAAAGACAAGACTTACGTCCCTTGGGGGTTGTGCCAAAAAGGAATCCGCATGGTATGCTTCCTTGATGTCCTTAAGTAGGTCTTGATTATGAATTACTCCTAGGAATCTAGAGTCAGGAAGAATAGTCTTAGGAGGAGTAATTGGACGTGTCTCTGCTGAGTAAATCCTAGAGAGTGCATCAGCCTTTCCATTGCGCGATCCTGGTCTATAAGAGATGATAAAATTAAATTGGTTTAAGAAAAGATTCCAGCGAGCCTGGCGAGGAGTCAGGCACTTAGCCGACCTGATAAACTCAAGGTTACGATGGTCTGTCAGGACGACTATTTGCTGTGCAGCTCCCTGAAGAAGGTGTCTCCATTCTTTGAAGGCGGCAATAATGGCCAACAACTCTCTATTGCCCACATCGTAGTTCCTCTCAGCCGAAGACAACTGCTGGGAAAAGAAGGCACAGGGATGCAAGACATTCTTCTCACCTGTTCTCTGAGAGAGTATAGCTCCAACGGCACAGTCTGAAGCATCCACCTCTATTATGAAGGCAAGCTCGGGGTTGGGATGTACTAGGATAGGTGCAGTGGTAAATTTATCTTTTAGACGGGAAAATGCTTCCTGGGCTTGGGGAGTCCAGGAAAACCTAGACTCTTTCCGGGTAAGTTGAGTGATAGGTGACACTACCTCAGAGAAATTTCTAATGAAACGTCTATAGAAGTTGGCAAACCCGATGAAGCGCTGTACCTCCTTCACATTTCTAGGACTTGGCCAATCCTTGATGGCTTGGGTTTTGCTTCCATCCATACTAATTCCTTGTGTAGACAGTACATACCCCAGAAATTGAATTTCGGTCCTATGGAATTCACACTTTTCAAGTTTGATGTAAAGATGATTTTGTCTTAGACGTTCCAAGACCATTCTCACATGTCCATGATGTTCCTCTGTGGAGTTAGAAAAAATTAGAATATCATCCAAATAAATTACCACGAATGTATCTAGGAGATCCCTGAAGATGTCATTCACCAAGTGTTGGAAAGTGGCTGGGGCGGGTACTCAGACCAAAAGGCATAACTAGATATTCAAAGTGTCCATAGCGTGACCTGAATGCAGTCTTCCATTCATCCCCAGGTCTAATACGGACTAAGTTATAGGCCCCACGAAGATCTAGTTTAGAAAAAATTTTGGCATGTCGCACTCTCTCCAATAACTCAGGGATTAAAGGCAATGGATAACGGTTTCTAATAGTAACCTTATTGAGTTCCCTATAGTCTACGCATGGTCTCAGAGATCCATCTTTCTTCTTTACAAAGAAGATGGGTGCACCTGCAGGAGATGAAGAGGGGCGTATGAAGCCCTTGGCTAGATTTTCATCTATGTAATCCTTTAAAGCCTTTAGCTCGGGCCCGCCAGGGGGTAGATCTTACCAAAAGGTATCTCTGCTCCAGGCAATAATTCAATTGGACAATCATATGGACGGTGAGGAGGAAGCTGGTCAGCGTTCTTCTTGTCACATAAATCCACATAGTCCTGGTATACAGCTGGTAGTTCAGGGACTGACATGATTCCTTTAGGAACAGAGCAAGCTGAAACTTTTGGACTCATCTGTTTCTCTGGAAAGTGTAATTCCTTGGTCTCCAGTTAATGGTAGGATTCTGAGCCTGCAGCCATGGTAGCCCTAGAATAATGGGAAAGTGGGGAGAAGAGATAAGCATAAAGGACAGTTTCTCTTGATGATCTTTACCCATAAGAACCCTCAAAGGCTCTGTTTCCTGATCCACTGGTCCAGAGGTCAGCAGGGAGCCATCCACAGTTTCCATCTGTACTGGAGTAGCCTTCTTCACTGAACGTATTCCCTGTTTCAGAGCAAAGGAGACATCCATAAAATTTCCACTTGCCCCTGAGTCGATCATAGCAGAGCTAGACACCCAAGCTGAGTCAACCCAGAGTTTGATGGAAAGAAAGCAATGAGAATTGTTTTTCTTACAACTCAGCTGGGACACCGCTGAGGAAACTTGAAAAATGGCAGCGTTTACACAGTCAACGTCCTCAGAGGTAATGGAGTTTAAGTCCGAGAAATCAAGATCTGTTGCTGCAGATCTCTCTGGAGCCTGAGGCTCGGACCTGACAGATCCCCTCTAGCAACACTCACAATGAATGAGTGCTGCAGTAGTCTTACTAGAACGGCTGGGGCAGTTTATAATGAAGTGCCCTGACTTACCACAATAGAAACATAGATTCTCCTTAAAACGATGTTCCTTGCGTGCATCACTAACCCGTCGTTGTAAAGAGTCTACCTGCATGGGTTCAGGTTCAGGTTCCCGTGTAATCCTACTCAAAGGTTCCTTAGCTGGAGAGGAAGGTAGGAAAAGGTTAGTATGATTGCTTTCGACCATCTCTCTTGCCTGCGTTCAGTCAGACGAGTATCAATACGGATGCAGTAGTTAATAAAGTCACCTAACGCAGTGGGAGGGTCGGCACGAGCAAGTTCATCCTTAATCAGTGGAGATAACCCCTTTCGAAAAATAGATTTTTTGGCGGAACTGTCCCAGGTGGTATCAAGGGCCCATCTCCTGAAATCCAAGGCATATTCAGCTACCGAGTGCTTACCTTGGCGCAAAGCTAACATGGCTGCTTCAGCTGTTGCACCTCGATTGGGGTCATCAAACACCTGCCCCATGGCTGAAATAAAATCATCAAGGTGATTCAAACAATCATCCTCAGTCTCAATCAGAGGGTTTGCCCATATTAAAGCCTTGTTGGTAAGCAACATAATTATAGTAAGCACCTTAGATCGTTCAGTGGGAAATTGTGAAGCATGTGCAGAAAAAAAAAGATTGCATTGATTAATAAATCCCCTGAATTTCTCACGTTCACCGCCAAAACGAAAAGGGGGCAACTTGGGAATCCCAGCACTCGGGGCTACGGCAGGAGCCTGGACTCGCCCCTCTAGAACCTCAATCCTGGCTCGCAAATCCTGGGTAGTCTGTCCAACCACTTGCAAATTGTGATTATTGAGGTCCTGTAGATTTGTAAAACGGGTCTTTATATTCTGCAAATCTGCAAGGATATTATCAGTCACTCCGCAAAGTTCCTTTATGCGGGCCTCCATTTTCCAGATCTTTTAAGACAGGATTACTGGAAGAAGAGGAGAGAAAAAAAAACAATAGTGTTCACCTGTGGCAACACTGCAGAGAGAAAAAAAAATTAAGGGAACTGCTCACCTGGAATGGTTGTGAGAAGTCACAACCACTATCATCACAGAAAGTTTCAACCAGACATCTGATATCCAGAGTTACAGCAGACAAAAAAGAGAAAAGAAAGGAAAAAAAAAAAAACAATAGTGTTTACCTGTGGTAACACTGCAAAAAGAAAAAACTTAAGGGAATTGCTCACCTGGAATGGTTGTGAGAAGTCACAACCACTGTCATCACAGAAAGTACAACCGGACGTCTGATATCCACAGTACAGCAGACACAGCCTTCCAGACCCAGCAGACACTAACGTTTTGGCTTCAGAATCTTGTAATGTATGTAGTACAGTTCATATAGCGTCTTGTGCTTGGGTGCGATGAAAACACAGGAGTCACAGGTTTGATATAGAAAAGTCCTGTATTACTTCATACAAGTTGGCAGAAATAGTCACACAGTTTGCAGACACAGAAACAGGAGACACAGCAGGCCAGAGTAATCCAAGCTCAGCAATCACTCTCCAATACAGATTCAGGATCTTCTTCTCTGTTACCGTAAGTCCATGCAACGTGGGTCTTTCAAAGAGCAGGGTTCAGAGTCCACAAGTGCTTCAGAGTTCTCAGTAGGAATAGCTGGAGTACAAGGTCCAAGGCTTACAGGAGTCAAGTCACAGGTTCACTGCAGGCTAGATTCTGAAGCACTGATTGCTCAGCTGTGGCTGCTTAAGAAGCAAAGGAGAGAATCAGGGCGGGAACATGCAAGCTGGAAACTCCATTTTGACTGAGGGCAAGATAGCTGCAGCAAGACAGAAAGTAAAATGGCTGACGAACAAACTGAGTTTCAGGAATATATACATAGAACCTTACACACTGCAAGCTCCACTTTGTTGGGTTTGTAATCTGAGAGATTGATGACACAGTTAGATGCTTTTGTGTCTGGAATGGAGTGGTTGTCAGAGTTGTCAGGTTTTGGTTTTGTTTTGTATCTGTTTGTATAGAGTCCGCAATTGAGGCGCAGTCTGTGTAGTTTCTTTTCCTTGTTATGAATCAGAAAGGTCCGTAGTTTGTTATAGTATTGTTGTAATTTTTGCTCTGTGCTTTCTGTAAGTGTTTTCCTCAGAGTTTCAAATTGCCCTTGGACTTTACTCCTTATGCTGTAGCAGACATGCAAAAGATGGTTCCTTAGTCTTTCAGAAGTCCTGTGACAAAGGTTTTGTGCATAATGGGTATTGTAGGTGTGAAGAATTGGGTTTGTAATCCAGAGTCCTTTGGGAATTAGATTCTCCTTTTTGCTTTTAGATAAGAAAAAAATGTCGCTGTCCATTTGTGCGCGTTTCTTCAGAAGTGGTTTTAGTTCCATAAAGATGCGGTACATTCTGGTATCCTCCATTTTGATATAGGAAAGATGTGTATCTTCGTACCGTGTTAGCCAGTAGATAGAAAAATATTTAGACTTGAGAGTCCTCAGTGGTTGATACCTTTTAATGGCTAACTGAAAAGATGGTAACAAATTGCAAGCTTTCGAGACTACTCAGGTCTCTTCATCAGGCTAGACTAATACAAAATCTGAAGAATCACATATTTATATACACAACAGGACACAGGAATAATGCAATAGGTAAGACAAGTGACGTGAAGCAGAACTGTCATTATGTCAGAGGGATGAACATAAATATTGGAACAGTTCATAGATAAGGAGAGAAAGTTTATTGTATGCCCGGTCATAGCATGATGGATATGGAATTACTTGTATTAAAATCTAACTTCAAATCTGAGAAAAATAGAAAGGTTTGGGAATATAAACTTATGATGACCTTTGACATTCTTAGTGCTGGAATGAACGTGTCACATGGATTTATGTCTTTCTATATCAATTAAGGAATCTGCTTCTCTGACCTTCTAGGGGCATCAAAACACAATGGCAGACTTCAATCAGAGGGCAATAAAACTTTCTCTCCTTATCTATGAACTGTTCCAATATTTATGTTCATCCCTCTGCATAATGACAGTTCTGCTTCACGTCACTTGTCTTACCTATTGCATTATTCCTGTGTCCTGTTGTGTATATAAATATGTGATTCTTCAGATTTTGTATTAGTCTAGCCTGATGAAGAGACCTGAGTAGTCTCGAAAGCTTGCAATTTGTTACCATCTTTTCAGTTAGCCATTAAAAGGTATCAACCACTGAGGACTCTCAAGTCTAAATATTTTTCTATCTACTGGCTAACACGGTACGAAGATACACATCTTTCCTATATCATTTCTGAGATTCATTTTGTCTCCGTCTGTTATTGAAATGGACCTGGTCAAGGTTCAGGCCATCTGTGATTGGGTTCAACCTACTTCATTGAAGGCTCTTCAGAGATTTTTGGGTTTTGCCAATTTTTATCGTAAATTTATTGGTAATTTCTCTGGTATTGTTAAACCATTGACTGATTTGACCAAAAAGGGTTCCGATGTGGTGAATTGGCCTCCTGAGGCAGTTTCTGCGTTTCAGGAACTTAAGCAGAGATTCATTTCTGCTCCTGTTCTACGGCAGCCTGATGTTTCTCTGCCGTTTCAGGTGGAGGTTGATGCCTCTGAGATTGGGGCAGGTGCCGTTTTGTCCCAAAGGGATCCAGAGACCTCTAAGAGTAACCCTTGTGCCTTTTTCTCTCGAAAATTTTCTCCTACTGAACGTAATTATGATGTGGGTAATCGGGAGTTATTGGCCATGAAGTGGGCCTTTGAAGAGTGGAGACATTGGCTGGAAGGAGCCAAACATCAGGTGGTGGTCCTCACGGACCATAAGAACCTGATTTATCTCGAATCAGCCAAGCGACTTAATCCTAGACAGGCCAGATGGGCCTTGTTTTTCACACGTTTTAATTTTGTGGTTTCTTTTCTTCCTGGCACTAAGAATGTCAAGGCGGATGCCCTCTCGAGGAATTTCTTTACAGATTCTCCTGAGTTATCTGATCCTGCTGTTATTTTTAAAAAGGGTGTGGTTCTTTCCGCCATTTCGCCCAATTTGAGACTGGCTTTGGAAGGGTGTCAGGAGGATAAACCTGAGCGCTGCCCTGTTGGGAAGTTGTTTGTTCCCGATCAGTGGAAAAAGAGTGTGATGTCTGAGATTCATTGTTCCGCGTTGGCTGGTCATCCTGGGATTTTTGGTACCAGAGACTTGGTGAGTCACTCCTTTTGGTGGCCTACCTTGTCTCGTGATGTCAGGGACTTTGTGCAGTCCTGTGGGACTTGCTCTCGTTCCAAGCCTTGCTCTCGTTCTAGTGGTTGTTAATGCCATTATCTGTACCCAAGAGGCCATGGACCCATATTTCTATGGATTTTATTTCTGACCTTCCTGTCTCTCAGAGAATGACCGTTATCTGGGTAATCTGTGATAGGTTTTCCAAGATGATACATCTGGTGCCATTACCTAAGTTGCCTTCCTCCTCCGAGTTGGTTCCTTTGTTCTTTCAGCATGTGGTTCGTTTACATGGCATTCCGGAGAACATTGTGTCTGACAGAGGAGTCCAGTTTGTTTTCATATTTTGGAGGACATTTTGTTCTAAACTTAGTGTTCAGTTGTCTTTCTCCTTTGCATTTCACCCTCAGACCAATGGACAAACCGAGAGAACAAACCAGACCTTGGAGACTTATGTGAGATGTTTTGTGTCTGCTGATCAAGATGACTGGGTCTCTTTTTTGCCTTTGGCTGAGTTTGCTCTTAATAATAGAGCTAGCTCTGTCACCTTGATGTCTCCATTTTTTTGCAATTCCGGGTTTCACCCTCGATTTTCTTCAGGACCGGCGGAGGCTTCTGTCTGTCCGGGGGTTGACTCCATTGTGCAGCGTATGTAGCAGATTTGGGACCAGGTGGTGGAGAGGTTGTCTCTCTCTCAGGAGAAGGCCCAGCGGTTTGCCAACCGGCATAGGACTGATGGTCCTCGTTTTAAAGTGGGGGACTTGGTTGGTTGTCCTCAAGGAATATCCCTATGAAGGCTGCATCTCCAAAATTTAAGCCAAGGTTCATTGGACCTTATAAGATCATGGAAATTATTAATCCGGTTTCCTTCCGTTTGCTTCTTCCAGGGACATTTAAGATCCATAACGTGTTCCACAAGTCCTTATTGAAGAGATTTGTCGAACCAGTGGTTCCTATGGCTGCACCTCCCGACCCTGTTTTGGTTGAGGGCAATTTGGAATGAGAAGATATTGGATTCTCGTTTTGCTAGACGGAAATCTCAGTATTTGGTTAAGTGGAGAGGTTATGGTCAGGAGGACAATTCTTGGGTGTTTGATTCGGACATTCATGCTGGGAGACTTATCCGTGCCTATCATCGAGCCCATCCTGATCGGCCTGGTTGCGCAGGTGAGGGTTCGATGACCCCTCTTCAAGGGGGGGGTACTGTTGTGAATATGCTGGATGCGGCTTCTGAGCTAGGGCTCCCTCCGGTGGTTGCTGAGGGTAATGAACTGATTAATAAATGGCCTTCAGCTGGCACTGAATGGTAGGATATAAGTGGTCTGAGTTCCCATTAGCCTTGCCGGTTATCAATTGTTCCTTCTGGTCTTGTTTGAAGCACTGCTGGGTTCCTGCTCTCCTTCAGATAAGTGTTTGCTGTTTTTTTTTTCCTCTGTTTGATTTTCATTGCTGGTTTGCTGCTTGCAGTGGACTTCAGCCTGTCCCCTTTTGGGGGTCTGGCGCTGCAATTGTGCTCCGTTTTTGTCTGCACTTTTGCTTTGCTCCTTTGTTGCTTTTTATTTGCTGAGTGGCGTTTGTTGCACCAGATATCTGATTTGGGTGGATGAGATCGTGTGATCTCAGGTTTTTGGCAATCAGAAGTGTTGGTATTTTTTAGGGTTTTTGTTGGATTGCAGTCAGAATTCTTTCCTGTACTTTTCTGTCTAGACAGATTGGGCCCCAGCGTTTGCTCATTCTATTTTCTGTCTGTGTCCGTGCTTTCTTCTTGTCTAACCGCCATTACATGTTTGGCGGCTTCCTATTTACTTTGGGGATCTGCTCCAGGGCAGATAGCTTTCATCTTTCTGCCTTTAGGTGTAGTTATCTCTCAGGCTGTGACGAGGCGTCTAGGATCAACGTAGGAACGCTCCACGGCTACCTCTAGTTGTGTGGTTAGTTCAGGTTACTGCAATCCAATAGGTTCCAGCCTCTCTTGTGTATTACCGTTTTTGCTATTTCTCCTCAGTTACCGAAACATAACAAAAGTCCTCCTTTTACTTATAATAAGTCCTAATCTGTTGCATATGCCAACATGGGGCTTTCTACTACTCATCTTCACAGACACTTGTAAAATTAACATTCTAGAACAGGTTTTTATCAGTATAACAAGGTGGAGTCCATTTTAATGTAGTATAGAGAATACCTCTTTAGAGAAGACTAGAATGTTTTGATAATTGCATTTAGCTATTTATTTGTAATGACATTTCCTTTAGTTATTTATTCTTTGCATTCCCAGAGAATTTCTTTAAGGCTTCTATGGACTGATCAGCCCCACTTGGAGACTGGTATAATATATGCTGCACATACTATCAGTGGTTATTAGAAGATTCACCAGGGGTCCAATGCTAATATAATGTATTATATAACATATTCCTAATTGTAAATTCCAAATCTATAAATGTGAATATAAAATCTAAGCATTATATACTTGTTTAATCTGCACATGCTTCAGCATGGAGTGTAAGAATTGGAATATATTTAGGCACAGAATGTCCCTATGAGAACTTTCCCAAGACTATATATGAGCTATTGTGTGAACTCCCTGGGGTGCCTGTAAAAGTGGAATTCACTTTCACCCCCACTGCACACCTTCCCACACCCACAGAATCCCCTAAGGACCATATCCAAGAATAGATGGGAGGGTGTAATGACCATGGATGATAAATACAACATGATGCAATTAAATTTAACCTCCTGCCTTCCACTCCTGGAAGGAGCAATCCTTCTCAAACTATGTAGCCATATCTTGTTATAAAAGACAAAGGGAAAAAAATAATCTACAGTAGGTAAAAATGCGATTAACAAACTGAAGAAAAGGAGCTTATTAGTATCCAGACCCCAAGAGTAGAAATTATTTGATATTAGAAATTATTAGATAATTTTCCATCACTTATGATTGGATTAGGCTGTGTTCACATTCTGTTCTTAGGCTCCATTTTTAGGTATAAACGGAGGAAGTGATCCGCGGGATCAGTTATACAAACGGAAGCAGAGGGCCCTATTGATTATTACTGTATCTACCAGGGTTCTGTCCTTTTAGAACATAAGAAAAAGTTCAGGTTCAGTTTGGATGACTTTTTTTTTCTGATCGGAAAAATGGACCCCACAATAACAATTTGCAAACGTGATGTAACAGATCACTTATTCTGTTGGTTCCTAAAATTGAACAGACGAACGTAATGTCCAAAAGGGG
The DNA here is from genome assembly GCA_033576555.1 of Oophaga sylvatica. Classification (NCBI taxonomy): domain Eukaryota; kingdom Metazoa; phylum Chordata; class Amphibia; order Anura; family Dendrobatidae; genus Oophaga; species Oophaga sylvatica. The sequence continues at coordinate 27,717,906 of JARQOD010000004.1, forward strand.
CTTTATTTCTCTATGCAAAATTCAAAAATTTTCAGAGAGCACTGACAGCAGGTTATGCACTGGCAAATTTATGGGATTATTTATTGAATCCAATGAGCTTCCATTGCTGGTGGTTGCAGGCAGACAGAATTTTATCATTTAAAGGGGTAATAAGTGATGGCAGATTGCTAGTAAATGCTTTCATTTAATAGGTACTAAGGGTTCTGAATTTGGAGACCCCTTCAAATCCATGGTAAGCAGTACTTTTTTAGTGTTATGTCCTCTTAAGCATTTTCCCCGCACAGTGATACATCCAGCTCCATGGTGGGAGTCTTGTAATGGACGGTACTCGGCCACCATCCAAACACTGAAGCTGATGCCCAGATTCCCCTACGAAGAGGAAAATATGTTAGCTATTCCCAAGATAGAATGGTAGGCTAGGGATAACTTTCTGATCACTGGGGGGTCAGATCAGTGGGACTTTCAGAGACATAAAAAAAATGTCTGGAAGCTGAGAGGCCAGCTTTAAAGAGCCCCATTTTGATTGTAGCACAGGTGCCCATTCTCAATCTCTACTTCATTCATTGTCTATTGGACTGCTGGAAATAGCCCAGAGCTTAATCCAGCACTCCCAAAAATCGTGAGCTTCCCACTAAGACAGATTAGGCAAGAAAAGCAGTTAATTTTTGTACAAATAGACTTTATTAAACTTTTTCCAATGCTTACATTCTTACAGTGTCAACATATTCCACAGCACAATACAGAGACTACACTGACACCAATAAATCTAATGATATGCTTATTATTATTATTATTATTATTATTATTATTTATGAAAGGCCTTCAGCTCAATCTCGATCTCTTGATGGCTGAACACTCTGTAGGAAGATCAATCTTATGCAAGCCTAGATAGACAGGGTCTTCTCCGCCATTACCTTGATAGTATCAAGCCGTCGGTTGCTGGTCTTCCTCTTCACCTTCTATTCCTCTGACCCTGATGTCCTTCTCCAGTGATTGCTCTCTTCGTATGATTTGTCCAAAGTAGACAAGCCATAGCTTGGTAATTATTGCTTCGAGTGACATGTCTGGCTTGATTTGTTCCAAAATTGATTTGTTTGTCCTTCTTGCCATCCATGGTATTGATATACACCTATAATATTAAAATATCTATACAGAACACCAACAAAAAACGAATCATGAATGACTCATAAGAAAATTCAAAAGTACTTTATTAATGAAACAATAAAATATCATATAAAACCAATATAAAAAATCTAGTGAACACCACAAAAGAAAAGGTGGGTCACCTGGACTATTAGATGTAATGTATATATATGACCAACAATGATGGAAATATGCAACACATATATCGTATATAAATATATATAAATCCAGGAACTATCGTTATAAATGGTATTATCAGAAATGGGACATCACAGATAGATAGTATATGTAATGTTACTAGTAAATGTCCAAATAACCAAATAATAAAGTAATAAAGTATAGTCCCAGAGAAAAGGTCATATATCTCACCTATTAAAGTGTCAGTAGTCCAGGCACCCACCACAACCGACGCGCGTTTCGCATCAAAATGCTTCGTCCTTTATTATTTGGTTATTTGGACATTTACTAGTAACATTACATATACTATCTATCTGTGATGTCCCATTTCTGATAATACCATTTATAACGATTGTTCCTGATTTATACATATTTATATATGATATATGTGTTGCATATTTCCATCATTGTTGGTCATATGTATACATCACATCTAATAGTCTAGGTGACCCACCTTTTCTTTTGTGGTGTTCACTGGATTTTTTATATTGGTTTTATGTGATATTTGATTGTTTCATTAATAAAGTACTTTTGAATTTTCTTATGAGTCATTCATGATTAGTTTTTTGTTGGTGTTCCATCCATGGTATTGATAACATCCTTCTCCAGTATCACATTTCAAAGGCGATGATTTGTCTTCTGTTTTGTTTCTTTATCGTCCATTTTTTGCATCCATATGTTACTACAGAAAAGACCAGACTATGTACAAAGAATTGTCTTCGACACCAGTGAAATGTTCTTCGATGTGTAGACTTTGTCCAGTGACTTCATTGTTGATTTGCCAATAGCTATTCTTCTATTGACTTCCAGTATCGTTGCTGAATGATTATTGATCTGAGTAGGTTGAAGTGCTTTACATCTTCCAGTTCATCGCCGTCCATCTCAAATGTGCTCCGGTCGTACCTGGCAGTAGTCAATATCTTTGTCTTCCTTGTATTAAATAGGAGTCCCATGTTAGAACTTTCCATCTTGGCACTCTGTAATCAGTCCTTCATTCCATCTACGCTTGTTGCTATCAATGTTGTATAATCTGCGTATTTAAGATTGTTGATAATTCATCCAGCAATTTTGATTCCTTGTTCTTTTTTGGCATTAAAATGTGCAAATAAACTGGAGTGCCCAGAGGAAGCATCTGCAAATATGAGGTTATGGTAACGGCTATACTTTATGTTATAGTATTGCTGCAACTTTTCCTAGGTATTCACTTTAATCACAACCCTCCTAATTATCCATGTCTTGTATAAGTAGTAATCCTATTCTACCTATTGGTAGTACCTCTCACCTTTCCTGTAATTGTCATGTGATGGGGCTTATGAAAACATGTCCCAAATTGGGTGTTTCTTGGAGGTGTGGTGGTTATTCCTGAGTGGACTGCCCACAAAAAAAGGGATTGTCCCAGAAACAAACATTTATAAGAATAATGCTGATCCAGCTGCTGAGACCTCCACCCCCCACCAATCCTGAGATAGGGAGGCATCCAAGTCTCTTGAGTGAATGGGGCATTACTGAGCATGTGCGACCACCACTTCTATAAACAGTAAATAGAACGGTGGTCGCACATGCTCACTAACGCTCCATTCACACAGGACACTTTCGGACCTCCGTACACATGATCGGTGAAGTCCCCATCGATTGCTTCCCATTCATCATGCACTTTTCACTTACCCTGTGGATGTGTGGTCTAGTTGCTTATGAAATAAGCCCTCTAAATTTCTTGTAAAGTAGAATTAGTTGCTGGGTACTACTCTGCTGACTGTCCATGGCTCTTATGAGAGGGCAGAACCAGAATCGGGGATGGGTAATTAATTTTATTCCATATCACAGAATGACAGAATAGGAGTTGGACCAAGATTAGGCAGCAAGGGCAGTTGCCTAGGGTACTTATGGATTGGGAGGCACAAATTTATTATTACTGTTCAGTTTCAAATTATCATTATTAATATTCTTGCATTTAGAACTATATTTGTTTTAGTAATAATTAAAGTACTTATCAGATAGCAGTAGTCAAGCTGTCATCATTATGCTCACCTAGTGTGGGAAACCATTACTATTGTCCCACATCAGAGATCCAGGAGGTTGAATGAGATGTAAAAATACAGTAATTCTTTATTTGCCGTTACTAATTCAGCTCTTGAGGGAAATGCTGAGATCGGAGAAACGTGAAGATGCTCCAGTTATCCATCTCTAGTAAGATCAACATTCCTGTGTTAATCCCAGACACTGTCTGTAGGAATCCCAGAGGAAAATCTTCATGTCAGTAAAGAAACAGAATGAGAAATCATGTTTTTCGTGTCCAGGAAAATGTGCTCATTAAATGCTAACGTGTGCTAAATGTGTAAATGGTCAAAGCCGAGCACATTTATCTTTGTAGCAGATTTTTACAAATATAATGTTCATTTTGTACTCTTTGTATTTGACAGTTGTTCATATCTGGGTCGGCGACATCAACAGATTCTGCCACATTAATATGCAATTATAAATAGTGCCGCATATTGTGCTTTTTCCTGTCCAAACACCCAAACACAGCAGAAGTCAATGTCTATAAGTTAATGACACTTGTTGGTTACCTTCACTGGAATATGGAGACCTTGACCAACCATTGAAAACCAAGCGCATTGCTTTATCCTTCCGCCACCAAACCCAGACTCCTCCAGCAGACGGACAGATATACTGTAGAAGTGTGATCCGTCACTCCACGGAACATGTTTCTATCACTCCGGAGTCAATTTGTGACAGCAGCTTTATACTACTACATCTGACACCTGGGATTGTGCTTGGTGATGTAAGGCTACATTCTGCTGCTCGGCACGTTTTTTTCCCCTGATGTTAAAGGGGTTGTCCGGTCTAAAATGACTGTGTCACTGCAGACTTATGAATTCCCCCAGTGCATGTGAGTCGCACGTACCAGGGCCTATGGGGTACTCGGCACCGAGCCCGTTCACTTCAATGGGGGAGAGGTCACGGGTAGCACAGCTCGGTCCGTTGCCCTGGGCGCTCATTCAAGGGGGATATTTACAGGGGATTGTAGAATGTTCGTGACGCCACCTGTGGTTTCTGATCAGGATGACCAGCGCTGCAGGGTAGATTCTCTGAGGGGTTGTTACTGGGCAGCAAGATGTTAAGTCCCCCACAGGCGAGACTGATCCCTCGAGATGTATGGCGGTGCAGGGGTGCAGGCAATAAGGCAGACACACACAAGTCAGTCTCTTTCCATACCTTTACTGGTGGTATTTGCAGGTACGTGCCGGGAAGCTGCTCAGGGTGGAGGATGCACAAACAGCAATCACTGAGTAGGTTTAAGGCCTCCTTACTTTCCAAAGTGTGTGAGTTTCCAACTTGCATGAAGATAAGTTTAACTCCGTATAGAACAGCTACGCCCGGCCGACATTGTGGTGGAGCCTTCTTTTGGACAGAACTAGTCTCTATATGCAGGGCCCTGCTAGACTCTTATTCTTCCTGACTCCGGTTACGTATCAGCACTGTAGGGCCCCTCTGCGACCTGAAGTCCAGCAGGGAATCCGGTTTCTCCCACTAGCCGTGAAGGAACTAGCAAGCTCGGACCCGGTGTCTGGTAGTGCAGAGTGGAGGTTCAGCTATCGTCGCTAATTCTCCTCAGTCACTCTTTCTTCCTTTTCACCACTCGCCTGTCACCCTACTCACACCCTTAACATAAGCACAGGCAACAGTAGGTGTAGTCACCAGCTTCCTTCTATCACCGCTCACTGACCGTTCCTCAGTCGACTCGTTGTTACAAATACAGTAGTTCCCTTCCTTCTTCTCCTTCATAGACTCTGTCCAAAGTAGCTATCAGGACCTTCCGTCAGACTGATTTCATGCTCACTTCGAGAGTCGCTTTCCACGTTCTTAGGGATCTAACAGCATGTTCTGAGGTAACAGCTTGTCTTTTCTCCTCTGTCTCATCTGACAGGAATCACAATCAAATGTCTCGCTCAGACTAGAATGTAGAATCTCTCACTCCGATGCTCTGAGGAGAACTGAACTGTCTGAGGTACAACCAACAACTAGCATGACTGTCTGGCTAGAATGCCTACTGCTGCGTTTCTCCACACCCCTATATACCTGAATCTATAGGGCTCCCTCTGGTGGCTCCTGGGGAAATGTGGATGTGAATGAATATCAGGTTTTTGTGATTTACCTTTCTGTGCATTCTCCAGGGAACATGTGTACCAAGCGCAGCTGGGCCACACATCCCCCCTAGTTATCGTCAGCACTCCCTGGCTGAAAAAGAAAAACAATTTTTATAATAACAACAAACATAACTCATCCCTTGCGGGAGGTAAGGACACTTCAACGTTACATTGTGTACAAATTGCAAATAGAAAAATATCAAAATACCGTATTTTTTGGACCATAAGACGCACTTTTTTTCCTCCAAATTTGGGAGGAAAGTGTGGGTGCGTCTTATGGTCGGAATGTAACATGTGGGGAGGGGGGCAGGGGGCAGCGGTGGAGTGGGATCAGCAGGAGGCAAGAAAATATCCCCTCTGCTGCAGGAAACAAGCACTGGGGAAACCCTGGTCCATACTTAAGTGCAGTGAATATTAATCAGCCGCTTCCCCACCCACCTATCAGCTGAGCAGTGAGCGGGGAGCAGCAGATCACAGAGCCACACAGTTTCCCCAGCGCCTGATTCCTGCAGCAGCTGGGCAGATCGGTGTCTGAAGGAGAAGGAGGCAGCAGGAGCAGCTGGCATACCTGACAGCCTGGGACTGTGCTGATGGGAGGCTGAATGCTCCTGTGAAGGACCTGTGATGAGGTCATGAAGAGGGTGGGCTGGAGCATCACATGACCAAAGCCCTGCCTCTTCATGATGTCATCACAGGTCCTTCAGACACACTGTACAACTGAGAATTAATTAAAAGGTTAGGCTACTTTCACACTTGCGTTTTTTTGTGCAGCGCATCATGCGCACATGAAACGCATACGTGTCACATTTCTATCAACTCTGTCTCTATCATCTCTGTCTCTATCATCTGTCGCTATCATCTCTGTCTCTATCATCTCTGTCTCTATCATCTCTGTCTCTATCATCTCTGTCTCTATCATCTGTCTTTATCATCTGTCTCTATCATCTCTGTCTCTATCATCTCTGTCTCTATCATCTCTGTCTCTATCATTTGTCTCTATCATCTCTGTCTCTATCATCTCTGTCTCTATCATCTGTCTCTATCATCTGTCTCTATCATCTCTATCATCTCTGTCTCTATCATCTCTGTCTCTATCATCTCTGTCTCTATCATCTCTGTCTCTATCATCTGTCTCTATCATCTCTGTCTCTATCATCTCTGTCTCTATCATCTGTCTCTATCATCTGTCTCTATCATCTCTGTCTCTATCATCTGTCTCTATCATCTCTGTCTCTATCATCTCTATCATCTCTGTCTCTATCATCTCTGTCTCTATCATCTGTCTCTATCATCTATCTCTATCAACTCTGTCTCTATCATCTGTCTCTATTTCTATGCAACATGTATTTCTATGCAGCCGCACGATCCAGTCTGAGTGCCGGCGGCAGTGCCGGGTGTTCATGCGAGAGACTCACACGAAATCGTGCGAGTTTCTCGCATGTGTGACCCCGGCCTTATACTCACCCTCCAGCGTCTTCACATAGTAGTTTACAGACACCACACTGGTCCCGCAGCACCATCTCCTACCCGTAGCTTCCAACATAATAACATACTATTATATATAATAACACCACATATAATAGTATGTTATTAAATATTTTACCACATTTTTTGTTTCAAATATATTTTTCCCTATTTTCCACCTCTAAAACCTGGGTGCGTCTTATAGTCCGGTGCGTCTTATAGTCCGAAAAATACGGTACTTTCACAGTGCAAATAAATACAAGATTCTTGTGGAGGACCCGTACCAAACCTCCCACGGTGGTCCTGGGTGGGCTGCAGGACTTCTCTGCTGCAGACCTCACTCAAGGCCACACCTTACGGGTTTTTCTTCAGAGGTAGATATGGCTTTACGGAAAACCAAGATGGGGCACCGAAGTGCTAACTATTTACAATTAAGATCTGTGCTGCAAGAGTCCTCAGCACGCAGTCCTTGGCATAAGAACATTCCTAGAAAATCACATTTCTATCATATCACACAATATTTCACATTACCCAACTGGGGTATACTATTTCAAATTATGCAAACATCATCACATATTATCAACATTCAATAAAGTGTAAATCTTCTTAACTTTTTTACAGTTGCAGTAAACCCTGTCTGGGTCCTACTGTTCTTCTTTGTAAATTGCGATTACTTCTTCCATACCTGGGGCTGGAAGTATGTGGTGCGATCTGGAACGCATCACCAGAATATCATGTCCTGCTACCTGTGTCTGGGTAGCCACAGTCCTCTTTTCAATTTTGCGATTTGCTTGAGGCCTAACAGGTCCCTCTTCCAAGTACAGTTCTGGCTCAATAGGGGTCGCTGTGCTCTGCAGCGTTTCCAATTGGGACGCAGTTGTGCGCAGGGGCTCAATTGGGGACGCACTAGCCTGCTGCGTTGCAGAATAGGATGCTGGGCAGGAAGCAGGTGTGCGCAGTGACTTAGTTGGATACGCACAAGGCTGTTGCAATGCAGAGCAGGATGCAGGTGCGCGGCCTGGCGCTAATGGGGTTGTGACTTGGGACGCTGAGACACGGGGTACATCGCCGGCTTCAGGGACGGGGTCGCTGACACGGGAGACATTCAGGGCAAACCACCCCTTTAGACTCCAGTGTCGCGTGTAGGTGACAACATCCCCTTTTAACAGGTTGAACCCCGCATCGCAGCAGTGAACAAAGATCTCCGGAGAGAACCCGGGCTCGCATATGTAACCCCAAACTCCTCGAGCCTTAGAGGCACACACCGTCCCCTGGCGCCGCGGTTCCTGGAGCGTACCTTTATCTCGCCGGACGATCTTCTTGTCCGCAAGATTCTGCTCCCGGTCCCTCCAGTAAAGCTGCTGCACCTCTCTCTGCTCCTGCTCACAGCGTCGCCACTCATTCTCCTTCTGGGCGGCGTATTCCACGTCGTCCAGGTACTCCATCTCCTCCCAGTCAATCTCCATCACGGACGGCTGGGTCTCCTCTGTCGTCCCTACCGGGGGACTGCATTCCGCTGCGGCCTCCAGGCCTGGCTGGCATTTGGGTCCGGGCAGGGCCTCCTCAGCCTCCTTCCCTCCCGTCTCGTCCCCGGCGGAGTCAGGATCAGCACTTTTGGGGCCGGTCTCCGGTTTTTCATCAGCCGCTGGCAGTGGTGGCGCAGGTAACGGTGGTGCATCCAGGGGGGAAAGCGTCGCGTCCCACAGCAGCCGCTGTTTCAGGGCTCGCCAGCTTTTCTCCATCGCCTCCATCTCTTCACGGTGCCAGACCATGTCCCTCAGCACCGCATCCACCTCCTCCACTTTCTGAATTCTTTGATCGGTCTCCCGTCCTGGGGACGATTCAGGCACAGGCAGTAGCTCTTTAGGGGAACGGGGTCTGCGCACCGCCATTCCTCCACACAGCGTCTCCTGTCCTTCCGCCATCTCACTCCAGGCCAGACTGTGTTTCCCATCTGGAACAATCTGGTCTCTTCCGTGGAGGCGGGACTTTCGCTTTCTCTTCTTAGCATAGAGGATGAAGAGGAGGCGGATCTCCCTTGCAGTAGGGCAGGCTCTCACATTGTAATAGCATTTAGACAGGGCGCCCATTGCCTTCACGCCACAGGGGGGGGCACGCCCACGAATGCACGCCCACCTCCTTCACCAGCTCCTCAGGGCACGAATATGGCGGCAAAATGGCGGAAAATGGCGCCAAAAGTCACAAAAACTGCACACAGTCTTTTTTGCACAAAAACAGTCCACATAGGCACACAGGACTCACATATAGTAAGCTTCGTATCCTGTTCGTGACGCCAAAAATGAGTCGCACGTACCAGGGCCTATGGGGTACTCGGCACCGAGCCCGTTCACTTCAATGGGGGAGAGGTCACGGGTAGCACAGCTCGGTCCGTTGCCCTGGGCGCTCATTCAAGGGGGATATTTACAGGGGATTGTAGAATGTTCGTGACGCCACCTGTGGTTTCTGATTAGGATGACCAGTGCTGCAGGGTAGATTCTCTGAGGGGTTGTTACTGGGCAGCAAGATGTTAAGTCCCCCACAGGCGAGACTGATCCCTCGAGATGTATGGCGGTGCAGGGGTGCAGGCAATAAGGCAGACACACACAAGTCAGTCTCTTTCCATACCTTTACTGGTGGTATTTGCAGGTACGTCCCGGGAAGCTGCTCAGGGTGGAGGATGCACAAACAGTAATCACTGAGTAGGTTTAAGGCCTCCTTACTTTCCAAAGTGTGTGAGTTTCCAACTTGCATGAAGCTAAGTTTAACTCCGTATAGAACAGCTACGCCTGGCCGACATTGTGGTGGAGCCTTCTTTTGGACAGAACTAGTCTCTATATGCAGGGCCCTGCTAGACTCTTATTCTTCCTGACTCCGGTTACGTATCAGCACTGTAGGGCCCCTCTGCGACCTGAAGTCCAGCAGGGAATCCGGTTTCTCCCACTAGCCGTGAAGGAACTAGCAAGCTCGGACCCGGTGTCCGGTAGTGCAGAGTGGAGGTTCAGCTATCGTCGCTAATTCTCCTCAGTCACTCTTTCTTCCTTTTCACCACTCGCCTGTCGCCCTACTCACACCCTTAACATAAGCACAGGCAACAGTAGGTGTAGTCACCAGCTTCCTTCTATCACCGCTCACTGACCGTTCCTCAGTCGACTCATTGTTACAAATACTGTAGTTCCCTTCCTTCTTCTCCTTCATAGACTCTGTCCAAAGTAGCTATCAGGACCTTCCGTCAGACTGATTTCATGCTCACTTCGAGAGTCGCTTTCCACGTTCTTAGGGATCTAACAGTCAGCCTGTTCTGAGGTAACAGCTTGTCTTTCCTCCTCTGTCTCATCTGACAGGAATCACAATCAAATGTCTCGCTCAGACTAGAATGTAGAATCTCTCACTCCGATGCTCTGAGGGAAACTGAACTGTCTGAGGTACAACCAACAACTAGCATGACTGTCTGGCTATAATGCTTACTGCTGCGTTTCTCCACACCCCTATATACCTGAATCTATAGGGCTCCCTCTGGTGGCTCCTGGGGAAATGTGGATGTGAATGAATATCAGGTTTTTGTGATTTACCTTTCTGTGCATTCTCCAGGGAACATGTGTACCAAGCGCAGCTGGGCCACACACATGCACTGTGAGCTGCGAGGATTTGCCGGTTTCTAAGCCGGGAACGGCGGGGATGTATGCGATATGCATACTCCTGGGCAGAGCCTGACTAGTAGGCATGGCCTCGCTCCATACAAGTGTATTTCCCTATATACTGCAATACTGTGGTATTGCAACATATAGTGTAAGCAATCAGCTGATCGCACATTCAATCTTCAAAATTGGGCTAAAAAAATATAGTAAAAATAAAAATGGAATGCTTTAAAAATATAAATAAAAAATATAATATAATACCCTCTTTACAAAAAATAAATTACATAAAAAAACAGATTTAGTATCATTGTGTCCCCAAAATCTATTAAAGTATAACATTTTTGAAACCATATGTAAAATGCCCCCCAAAAAATCAAATTAGGGTTTTTTTCAGTTGTCGCACTTCTGAAAAAAAAAATACAATTAAAAGCTATCAAAATATATATGTATCCTAAATTGGTATCAATGAAAACATCAGATCAGCATGCAAACACCAAAGCTCATACAGCACAATGGATGGAAAAATAAAATAGGTATGGCGATGGAAGCAACATTATTTTTTTTTATACATTTCAGAATTTTTTTTCACCAGCAAAATAATAAAAAAAACTGGACACACACGGTATCACCGCAATCGTACTGACAGGACGAATCATGTTTATCAGGTGATCTTAACCGCGCAATAAATGACGTAAAAACAAAACCAAATATAGTGGCAGAATTGCAGGATTTTTTTTACAATTTCACCACACTTGGATTTATTTTTTGTATTTTCAGTACATTGAATCGTAAAAAATGAATTCATTCTAAATTAGAACTGATCCCGCCAAAAAAAACAAGCACTCACGCACTTATACTGCATGTCGATGGAAAATTTAAAAAAATTTATAGCTCTAGGATGAAGGAGAAAAAAAAAATCAAAGTGTAAAAATGAAAAAATTCCTGGGTCGTTAAGGGGTTCATAACACTAGTGACAGGAGATGGTAGAATATTTTTGAGGGACATGTGATCTGGCTTTCTTCTGGCGACTCGACCATGCAGCCCATTTTTCTTCAAGTGCCTCATTATTGTGCTTCTTGAAACAGCCACACCGCGAGTTTTCAGAGAGTCCAGTATTTCGGCTGATGTTATTTGAGGGTTTTTCTTTGCATCCCGAACAATTTTCCTGGCATTTGTCACAGGTCACAGGTGAGGATGTTACCTTTAGTAGCCATTCAAACCCATTTGTGTCATCTTCTGTGCATGTTATCAGGCCAAAATCACCAGGGTATGGAACTTTTGATCGGGGTCATTTGGATGTTTTGGGTTGTCATTATGATTTAAAAAGCGAAAACAAAGTAGTTTGACAATAAATGGCTTCACCCAACCACTAACCATGAGTGGAGAAAAAGGTTTGGTGTTTTCATTCATATTCTCTGAAAAAAGGCCAAGAAAGGAAAAATTCTGCCTGGGTAATAATAATAATAATAATCTTTATATGGCGCTAACTTATTCCGCAGCATTTTACACACATTATCGTCGCTGTCCCCGATGGGGCTCACAATCTAGATTCCCTATCAGTATGTCTTTGGAGTGTGGGAGGAAACTGGAGTACCCGGAGGAAACCCACCAAACACGGGGAGAACATACAAACTCCTTGCAGATGTTGTCCTTGGTGGAATTCGAACCCAGGACTCCAGCGCTGCAAGGCTGCAGTGCTATCCACTGAGCCACCGTGCAACATATGTAAATTTTTGAGCACAACTGTATCTATTGGTTAGAATTATTTCCTGTGAATACTGTATAAGCCCATTTGCTATAATATATAGACAGCTCTGACAAAATTAAGAAACCACTGCAAAATTTTCAGTTTGTCTGATTTTTCTCTTTATAGATACAGTACAGACCAAAAGTTTGGACACACCTTCTCATTCAACGATTTTTCTGTATTTTCATGACTGTGAAAATTGTAGAATCACACTGAAGGCATCAAAACTATGAATTAACACATGTGGAATTATACATTACACTTTACAAAAAAGTGTGAAACAACTGAAAATATGTCTTATATTCTAGGTTTTTCAAAGTAGCCACCCTTTGCTTTGATTACTGCTTTGCACGCAGAAAAGGTGAACGGATGGACTCTACATGCCTGGTTCCCACCGTGAAGCATGGAGGAGGAGGTGTGATGGTGTGGGGGTGCTTTGCTGGTGACACTGTTGGGGATTTATTAAAAATTGAAGGCATACTGAACCAGCATGGCTACCACAGCATCTTGCAGCAGCATGCTGTTCCATCCGGTTTGCGTTTAGTTGGACCATCATTTATTTTTCAACAGGACAATGACCCCCAAACACACCTCCAGGCTGTGTAAGGGCTATTTGACCAAGAAGGAGAGTGTTGGGGTGCTACGCCAGATGACCTGGCCTCCACAGTCACCAGACCTGAACCCAATCGAGATGGTTTGGGGTGAGCTGGACCGCTCACCACTTCAATTTTGAATAATCCTCAACAGTGTCACCAGCAAAGCACCCCCACACCATCACACCACCTCCTCCAGCTTCACGGTGGGAACCAGGCATGTAGAGTCCATCCGTTCACCTTTTCTGCGTGCAAAGCAGTAATCAAAGCAAAAGGTGGCTACTTTGAAGAACCTAGAATATAAGACATATTTTCAGTTGTTTCACACCTTTTTGTAAAGTGTAATGTATAATTCCACATGTGTTAATTCATAGTTTTGATGCCTTCAGTGTGATTCTACAATTTTCATAGTCATGAAAATACAGAAAAATCTTTGAATGAGAAGGTGTGTCCAAACTTTTGGTCTGTACTGTATATTTTTGAGTAAAATGTAAATTGCTCTTTTATTCTGTAAACTACTGTCAACAAATCTCCGAATTTCCAAGCAGTAAATTTTGTATTTATTTTCAGAAAACGAGAAATGGTCAAAATAACAAAAAATGCAGTGCTTGCAGACCTCGAATAATGCTAAGAAAACAAGTTCATAATCATTTAGAAACAACAATACTAATGTTTTAACTCAGGGAGAGTTCAGAAATCAATATTTGGTGGAATAATCATGATTTTTATTCACAGCTTTCATGCGTCTTGGCATGCTTTCCACCAGTTTTTCACACTGCTTTTGGGTGACCTTATGCCACTCCTGGTACAAAAATTTAAGCACTTCTTCTTTGATGGCTTGTGACTATCCATCTTCCTCTTGATTACATTCCAGAGGTTTTCAATGGGGTTCAGGTCTGGAGATTGGGCTGGCCATGACAGGGATTTGATGTGGTGGTCCTTCATCCACACATTGATTGACCTAGCTGTGTGGCATGGCGCATTGTCCTGCTGGAAAAACCAGTGCTCAGAATTGGGGAACATTGCCTGAGCAGAAGGAATCAACTCTTTTTCCAGGATATCCTTTTATGCGGCTTGATTCATATGTCCTTCGCAAAGATTAACCTGCCCAATTCCAGCCTTGCTGAAGCATCCCCAGATCATCACTGATCCTCCACCAAATTTCACAGTGGGTGCAAGACACTGTGGCTTGTATGCCTCTCCAGGTCTCCATCTAACCATTAGACGACCAGGTGTTGGGCAAAGCTGAAAATTAGACTAATCAGAGAAGATTACCTTACTCCAGTCCTCTATGGTCCAATCCTTATGGTCTTTGACAACATTCAGCCTATCTCTCCTTTGCTTCTCATTGATGAAAGGCTTTTTTCTAGCTTTACATTACTTGAGCCCTGCCTCTAGGAGCCCATTACGAACTGTTATTTCCGTGCACTTCACCCCAGCTGCCATTTGCCATTCCTTTTGTAGGTCACTTGAGGTCATCCTGCGGTTGCTGAGTGACATTCGAATAAGATGTTATTCCACTTACTTCATCCTTCCTCCTGCTCCTGAGTTTCCAGTTATTCCTAGTCTCCATGATTCCACATGTCCTCTGAAAACTGCACCAATGCATGGGGTCCATGGGTCCACCTGGACCAGAGGCTTAGCTGATCCACCTCACGTAGTGAGCCCTTACAGTTATTTTCTCAGGCGCTGTACTAGTAGTAACAGGTACAGTGTTTGCATAATTTTATATAGGACCTAAGTCCTCTAAAACACATGTACAGCCCATTTAAAATGTATTTTGGGGGTGACGGACTCCCTCTATGCATAGAACCTCAATTCAGTGTACCCTGGCTGTAAATGTTAGGGGGGATTCATTATTTTGGGGGTACTATAGCTGGCAGATTGCGTTCAAACATATACATGTTCATATTTCCAAAAATAAGGAAAACAGTAGGAAAATACTTTAAAATATGTTGTAACCCCTTTTCATTTCTTCTGTTTTTCATCAGATAATTTGTCGGCTTGAATCCACCTCTTGAAATTGGGAAAGGAAAACACATTGCTTTCCCTACACGTATGTACTTGATAATCATGATTTTACAGAGTTAGATCTGTTTACGTTCTTTGCAATGCGATCCGACACAACTGACCTCTGACTACTACGTCATTCAACATTCAATGCAACGAGCTCAGAAAACTCAGTTTCCCAGGACGACTATAATAACAAACTGTGGATTCAATAGGATTTAATTAGCCAGAATGTACAATATCAAATACACAAAACGGAAAGTTATCTGCAGGTGGACAAGCCCTATAAATTGCAAAAAATAAGTTTGTAATGATTTTATTTATCTCCTTAGAAACCACCTAACATGAAGACAATGTATATGTCAAGGCTTAATATCTCTGAACGCCGTGACCGATCCCAACAACAGATACTGATACATTGTAAAAACACTTTAAAATAACATTAAGAATGTGATGTTATCGGACCGGAGATAATATAACGTCACTTGATACATATTGGCCTTAGAATCGGTTCCTGTTCCTTCCAAATATATAGTGTTATAGCCATAATAATCAATATGGGACTCAGATGTTTTATAGATGTGTTGGAAGAAACGTTTCATGATCAAGTCTGAAATGACTGTTGAGGTCAATTAAGGATAAGGGAGAATATTAGAGGAATAATTCATATTTTAGGCACATTTACTGCCATATAAATGCTATTTAACATATCTACAGTATGTAATTCTGAGTGAAAACCCTTCCTAATTATCCCTTTATTGATTTCTGCAAAAAACTATTTTAGAACTGCACTGGCGATATGCTAATTAGTGGGTGACAAGTCAAGGGGACATTGGTTTCCCCGCTGGACGTGAGTAATATTATTTGTAAGAACGGCATCACCACCGGCTTTCAGTAAATCTCTACCTCCCTGATAAAGTGCATGCGCAAGGAGGCAGCGGTGATGCAGGACTTAGCCAGCTGTTACCGCCATCTCTGCAAATCTCGAGACTAGCTGTATCCTACATCACCGCTGCCTACCTGGGCACGCACAGTGCGCTGATGAAGCCGGGTTATGTACACCCATGTTACTGCGCATAGTCAGGGATGCAGAGATTCGGAAATCGCCAGCGGTGACATCACTCATGTTACTCATACCCAGAGGGGACTGATAGCATGAATAATGGTTTGATTAATCTGGGTAAAAACAACTTCCCTATGACTAGTCGTCCACTAGTTAGCACCACCAAAGTTATAAAATTGTTAATTGTGATATGCAATAATCTATAAGACAATATAAAGAGATTGTTAGTAAACATATTAACATACCAATGTACTGTATATATGGTGATGGTTTAACCCCTTAGTGACAGAGCCATTTTGCAGCTTAATGACAGGGCCAATTTTTACAATTCTGACCACTGTCACTTTATGAGGTTATAACTCTGGAACGCTTTAACGAATCCCGCTGATTCTGAGATTGTTTTTTCGTGACATATTGTACTTCACGTTAGTGGTAAAATTTCTTTGATATGACTTGTGTTTATTTATGAAAAAAATGGAAATATGGCGAAAATTTAGAAAATTTTACAATTTTCAAACTTTAAATTTTTATGTCCTTAAATCAGAGAGATATGTCACACAAATTTCTTAATAAATAACATTGCCCATATGTCTACTTTACATCAGCACAATTTTGGGACCAAAATTTTTTTTTTTTACAAAGTTATAAGGGTTAAAATTTGACCAGCGATTTCTCATTTTTACAACACCATTTTTTTATAGGGACCACATCACATTTGAAGTCACTTTGAGGGGTCTATATGATAGAGAATACCCAAAAGTGACACCATTCTAAAAACTGCACACCTCAAGGTGCTCAAACCACATTCAAAAAGTTTATTAACCCTTTACGTGCTTCACAGGAACTGAAGCAATGTGGAAGGAAAAAATTAACATTTAACTTTTTTTGCAAAAAGTTTACTTCGGAACCTATTTTTTTTATTTTCACAAGTGTTAAAAGAAAAAATGAACCACAAAATTTGTTGTGCAATTTCTCCTGAATAAGCCGATACCCCATATGTGGGGGTAAACCACTTTTTGGGCGCACGGCAGAGGTCGCAAGGGAAGGAGCGACATTTGACTTTTTCAACGCAGAATTGGCTGGACGCCATGTCGCGTTTGTAGAGGCCCTGATGTGTCTAAACAGTGGAAACCCATCACAAGTGATCCCATTTTGGAAACTAGACCACCTAAGGAACTTATCTAGATGTGTGTGAGCACTTTGAACCTCCAAGTGCTTCACAGAAGTTAATAACATAGAACAGAGAAAATAAAAAATCATATTTTTTCCACAAAAACAATCTTTTCACCCCAATTTTATTTTTCCAGGGTAACAAGACCCCAAAAGTTTTTGTGCAATTTGTCCTGAGCATGCTGATACCCCATATGTGGGGGTAAACCACTGTTTGGGTGCATGGCAGAGCTTGGAAGGGAAGGAGCGCCGTTTGACTTTTTCAGCGCAGAATTGGCTGGACGTCATGTCGTGTTTGTAGAGGCCCTGATGTGTCTAAACAGTGGAAACCCCCCACAAGTGACCCCATTTTGGAAATTAGACCCCCTAAGGAACTTATCTAGATCTGTGGTGAGCACTTTGAACCTCCAAGTGCTTCACAGAAGTTTATAACATAGAACCGTGAAAATAAAAAATCATATTTTTTCCACAAAAACGATCTGTTCACCCCAATTTTTATTTTCCCAAGGGTAACAAGACCCCAAAAGTTTTTGTGCAATTTGTCCTGAGCATGCTGATACCCAATATGTGGGGGTAAACCACTGTTTGGGTGCATGGCAGAGCTTGGAAGGGAAGGAGCGCCGTTTGACTTTTTCAACTCAGAATTGGCTGGACGCCATGTCGCGTTTGTAGAGGCCCTAATGTGTCTAAACAGTGGAAACCCCCCACAAGTGACACCATTTTGGAAACTAGAACCCCTAAGGAACTTATATAGATGTGTGGTGAGCACTTTGAACCCCCAAGTGCTTCACAGAAGTTTATAACTCCCGGGCATGAAAATAAAAAGTCATATTTTTTCCACAAACCTGATCGTTTAGTCCCCAATTTTTTATTTTTCCAAGGGTAACAGGAGAAATTAGACCACAAAAGTTGTTGTCCAATTTGTCCTGAGTACGCTGATACCCCATATGTGGGGTGGGACCACTGTTTGGGTGCACGGCAGGGCTTGGAAGGGAAGGAGCGCCGTTTGACTTTTTCAAACCAAAATTGGCTGGAATTGAAATTGGACGCCATGTCGCGTTTGGAGAGCCCCTGATACGTCTAAACAGTCGAAACCCCCACAAATCACACCATTTTGGAAACTAGACCCCTTAAGGAACTTATCTAGATGTGTGGTGAGCACTTTGAACCCCCAAGTGCTTCACAGAAATTAATAAACGTAGAGCCGTGAAAATAAAAAATCATTTTTTTCCTCAAAAATGATTCTTTAGCCCGCTATTTTTTTTATTTTCCCAAGGGTAACAGGAGAAATTGGACCCAAAAAGTTGTTGTGCAATTTTTCCTGTGTACACTGATACCCCATATGTGGGTGAAACCACTGTTTGGGCGCATGGGAGTGCTTGGAAGGGAAGGAGCGCCATTTTGTAATGCAGACTTTGATGGAATGTTCTGCAGGCGTCATGTTGTGTTTGCAGAGCCTTTGATGTACCTAAACAGTAGAAACCCCTGCAAGTGACACCATTTTGGAAACTAGACCCCCCAAGGAGCTTATCTAGATGTGTGGTGAGCACTTTGAACCCCCAAGTGCTTCACAGAAATTTATAAACAAAGCAGAGTAATAGATCAACATATCAGTCACTGAGAGTACCATATCATCCCAAAGAGTATACCGACATAGTGTCACAGGTTAGTAGACTGAAAGAATACCGGACTGTAGCAGACCAACTGCATATACAATATAGAAAAGCAAAGAGAAATAAGCAGTCTAACGTCAAATGTAGAACAAGTAAAAAGACTTTATTAATGTAATAGGATAAAAGAATTGCACAACAGATGAATACTGCATGTGCCACAATGCAAAATACAAATACAAATACAGCAAGGGAAACCGCGTGTGGAAAATAGAGGTATAATAATACCTCATACTACTAATGTACAATAATATTTAACTGACTATAATACATAAAGGTGTAAATAAAGGTAGATAACCCCAACGCGCGTTTCGGATGGTTCCTTCCTTCCTTCTTCAGGGGGCAAGGTTACAGCTTAAACAGCCGTGTCTTAAATACACATATACCCGGAAGTAGCATCTGTGTGTTAATTACAGAGCACACCTTTTCTTTGATTATAGAACACCAGAGCATACTTGCATTTAGATGGCATAACAAATTCGTTGACGTTGTTACCATAGCATCCGGGCCCCCACGCTATCATTGTAATTAACACACAGATGCTACTTCCGGGTATATGTGTATTTAAGACACGGCTGTTTAAGCTGTAACCTTGCCCCCTGAAGAAGGAAGGAAGGAACCATCCGAAACGCGCGTTGGGGTGGCAAGGGCAGCCTGTGTGGTGTCACACTGTGACTCTATTGGTATGTACTACATAACCTTTCATTATCTACCTTTATTTACACCTTTATGTATTATAGTCAGTTAAATATTATTGTACATTAGTAGTATGAGGTATTATTATACCTCTATTTTCCACACGCGGTTTCCCTTGCTGTATTTGTATTTGTATTTTGCATTGTGGCACATGCAGTATTCATCTGTTGTGCAATTCTTTTATCCTATTACATTAATAAAGTCTTTTTACTTGTTCTACATTTGACCTTAGACTGCTTATTTCTCTTTGCTTTTCTAGAAATTTATAAACGCAGAGCCGTGAAAATGAAAAATCATTTTTTTTCTCAAAAATGATTTTTTAGCCAGCTATTTTTTATTTTCCCAAGGGTAACTGGAGAAATTAGAACCCCAAAATTGGTGTGCAATTTGTCCTGAGTATGCTGATACCCCATATGTTGGGGTAAACCACTGTTTGGGCGCACGGCAGGGCTCGGAAGGGAGGGAGCGCCATTTGACTTTTTGAAAGCCACGTCGTGTTTGGAGACCCCCTGATGTGTCTAAACAGTGGAAACCCCCCACAAGTGACCCCATTTTGGAAACTAGACCCCTTAAGGAGCTTATCTAGATGTGTGGTGAGCACTTTGAACCCCAAGTGCTTCACAGAAATTTATAAACGCAGAGCCGTGAAAATGAAAAATCATTTTTTTTCTCAAAAATGATTTTTTTAGCCAGCTAATTTTTATTTTCCCAAGGGTAACTGGAGAAATTAGAACCCCAAAATTGGTGTGCAATTTGTCCTGAGTACGCTGATACCCCATATGTTGGGGTAAACCACTGTTTGGGCGCACGGCAGGGCTCGGAAGGGAGGGAGCGCCATTTGACTTTTTGAACGCCACGTCGTGTTTGGAGACCCCCTGATGTGCCTAAATAGTGGAAATCCCTCAATTCTAGCTCCAACCCTAATCCCAACACACCCCTAACCCTAATCCCAACCCTAATCGTAACCTAAATCCCAACCCTAATTCCAACCCTAATTGTAACCCTAACTCTAATTGTAACCCTAACCCTAATTGTAACCCTAACCCTAATTCTAACCCTAATTATAACCCTAACCCTAAGGCTGGGTTCATTTTGCGTTTTACCAGCCCGTTCAACACATAGCGTTGACGGGCTGGTAACGGTATAGCATAACGCGATCGCGTTATGCTATACCCGCTAGCGCAGAGGAATCAGCAGATGATTCATCTGCGCTAGCGGTGACGGAGCCCAGACGCTGCAGCCCGCATCCGAGGCTCCGTCACTGAATGATGGCACGTCGCAAACGCATGCCGCTTTACGGCATGCGTCGCGATGCGCCCTCAAATGGGGGTGAATGGCAGGTTTAACGGACTGCGTTACACCGCGTTATACCGCGGTGTAGCGCAGTCCGTCTAACGGACTGCCATAACGCAGTATAAACCCAGCTTAACCCTAACGCTAATTATAACCCTAACCCTAATGCTAACCCTAACCCTAATGCTAACCCTAACCCTAATTATAACCCTAACCCTAATTATAACCCTAACCCTAACAGAAAAATGAAAATAAATATAATTTCTATTTTTTATTATATGTCCCTAACTAAGGGGGTGATAAATGGGGGGGTTATGTACTGTTTTTTTTATTTTGATCACTGTGATCACTGGCATGCGCCCGCCATTTTCTTAACAGCGCCATTTTCTTAACAACGGAGGGCCCGGGGGCCACATGGACTGGATCGGGGGCTACATGGGGGTCCTGGGGACCCTTTTTCTCTGTCCCCTGATGTCCGATGACATTAGGGGACAGAGAAATTAAATGGCACATCAGATTTTTTTTTTTTTGTTGCGGTCACCGTTATAGGGTTAATAACGGCGACCGCAACATCGGGTCGGTAAAAACCGACCCGATTCATGTTCTCTGAGGTCTCGGCTACCCCTGGTAGCCGAGACCCGGAGAAAATGCGCCTCTGGGGGGCGCTATTCACTTTTTCCACAGCGCCGTTAATTAACGGCGATGTGGTTTAAGTACCCTTAATGACCGCCGTTAAAAGGCGTATCGGCGGTCATTAAGGGGTTAAAGGACCTGGGAACCTGTCAGGTTGTCTTTAAACCTCCCATATATAATACAAAGCCGTTGGCTGAGCGATGGGTCGGTAGAGCACTCGTCCACCAGCTATCTCTTCCGACATCTCCATACAAAGTACCAGTTGGTCAGATATCAGCTCCTGTTTTCTCTAGTGGCAGCCTATATAAGGAAGAACAAAAGTATCATCAGTCTGAAAATGGACTTGCCGGATCTTTCCTACCCCCAAACGCATCTGTCAGGGAAGAATTGGAAGACCCCATACACATTAGACTGTCGGTCGATCCCGCCGATATCGGCAAGTTCAGCCAACTTTCATATATGTTTGGTGGCCTTTAGACTATGCCTTCTCCAGATTTTTTGCTATTATACAGTACAGACCAAAAGTTTGGACACACCTTCTCATTTAAAGATTTTTCTGTATTTTCATGACAATGAAAATTGCACATTCACACTGAAGGCATCAAAACTACAGTTATATGAAAAAGTTTGGGCACCCCTATTAATCTTAAGCTTAATGTTTGATAAAAATTGGTGTTTTTGCAACAGCTATTTCAGTTTGATATATCTAATAACTATTGGACACAGTAATGTTTCTGCCTTGAAATGAGGTTTATTGTACTAGCAGAACATGTGCAATCTGCATTCAAACAAAATTTGACAGGTGCATAAGTATGGCCACCCTTATCATTTTCTTGTTTTAAATACTCCTACCTACTTTTTACTGACTTACTAAAGCACTTTTTTTGGTTTTGTAACCTCATTGAGCTTTGAACTTCATAGCCAGATGTATGCAATCATGAGAAAAGCTACTTAAAGTGGCCACTTGCAAGTTGTTCTCTTGTTTGAATCTCCTCTGAAGAGTGGCATCATGGGCTCCTCAAAACAACTGTCAAATGATCTGAAAACAAAGATTATTCAACATAGTTGTTCAGGGGAAGGATACAAAAAGCTGTCTCAGAGACTTAACCTGTCAGTTTCCACTGTGAGGAACATAGTAAGGAAATGGAAGAACACAGGGACAGTTCTTGTTAAGGCCAGAAGTGGCAGGCCAAGAAAAACATCAGAAAGGCAGAGAAGAAGAATGGTGAAATCAGTCAAGGACAATCCTCAGACCACTTCCAGAGAGCTGCAGCATCAATTAGCTGCAGATGGTGTCACTGTGCATCGGTCAACTATACAACGCACTTTGCACAAGGAGAAGCTGTATGGGAGAGTGATGCGAAAGAAGCCGTTTCTGCAAGCACGCCACAAACAGAGTCGGCTGAGGTATGCAAAAGCACATTTGGAGAAGCCAATTTTTTTTTGGAAGACGGTCCTGTGGACTGATGAAACCAAGATTGAGTTGTTTGGTCATACAAAAAGGAGTTATGCATGGCGTCAAAAAAAACACAGCATTCCAAGAAAAACACTTGCTACCCACAGCAAAATTTGGTGGAGGTTCCATCATGCTTTGGGGCTGCGTGGCCAATGCCGGCACCGGGAATCTTGTTAAAGTTGAGGGACGCATGGATTCCACTCAGTATCAGCAGATTCTTGACAATAATGTTCAAGAATCAGTGACAAAGTTGAAGTTACGCAGGGGATGGATCTTTCAGCAAGACAATGATCCAAAACACCGCTCCAAATCTACTCAGGCATTCATGCAGAGGAACAATTACAATGTTCTGGAATGGCCATCCCAGTCCCCAGACCTGAATATCATTGAACATCTGTGGAATCATTTGAAGAGGGCTGTCCATGCTCGGCGACCATCAAACTTAACTGAACTGGAATTGTTTTGTAAAGAGGAATGGTCAAAAATACCTTCATCCAGGTTCCAGGAACTCATTAAAAGCTACAGGAAGCGACTAGAGGCTGTTATTTTTGCAAAAGGAGGATCTACTAAATATTAATGTCACTTTTCTGGTGAGGTGCCCATACTTATGCACCTGTCAAATTTTGTTTGGATGCAGATTGCACATTTTCTGTTAGTACAATAAACCTCATTTCAAGGCAGAAACATTACTGTGTCCAATAGTTATTAGATATATCAAACTGAAATAGCTGTTGCAAAAACACCAATTTTTATAAAACATTAAGCTTAAGATTAATAGGGGTGCCCAAACTTTTTCATATAACTCTATGAATTAACACATGTGGAATTATATATTTAACAAAAAAGTGTGAAACAACTGAAAATATGTCTTATATTCTAGGTTCTTCAAAGTAGCCACCTTTTGCTTTGATGACTGCTTTGTACACTCTTGGCATTCTCTTGATGAGCTAAAAGAAGTAGTCACCAGAAATGGTCTTCCAACAATCTTGAAGGAGTTCCCAGACTTGCTTAGCACTTGTTGGCCCTTTTGCCTTCACTCTGCTGTCCAGCTCACCCCAATCCATCTCGATTGGGTTCAAGTCTGGTGACTGTGGAGGCCAGGTCATCTGGCATAGCACCCCATCACTCTCCTTCTTGGTCAAATAGCCCTTACACAGCCTGGAGGTGTGTTTGGGGTCATTGTCCTGTTGAAAAATAAATGATGGTCCAACTAAACGCAAACCGGATGGAATAGCATGCCGCTGCAAGATGTTGTGGTAGCCATGCTGCTTAAGTATGCCTTTAATTTTGATTAAATCCCCAATAGTGTCACCAGTGAAGCACCCCCACACTATCACACCTCCTCCTCCTTCAATGCTACACGGTGGGAACCAGGCATGTAGAGTCCATCCGTTCACCTTTTTTGCGTCGCACAAAGACGTGGTTGGAACCAAAGATCTCAAATTTGGACTCATCAGACCAAAGCACAGATTTCCACTGGTCTAATGTCCATTTCTTGTGTTCTTTAGCCCAAACAAGTCTCTTCTGCTTGTTGCCTGTCCTTAGCAGTGGTTTCCTAGCAGCTATTTTACCATGAAGGCCTGCTGCACAAAGTCTCCTCTTAAAAGTTGTTGTAGAGATATGTCTGCTGCTAGAACTCTGTGTGGCATTGACCTGGTCTCTAATCTGAGCTGCTGTAAACCTGCGATTTCTGAGGCTGGTGACTCGGATAAACTTATCCTTAGAAGCAGAGGTGACTCTTGGTCTTCTTTTCCGGGGGCGGTCCTCATGTGAGCCAGTTTCTTTGTAGCGCTTGATAGTTTTTGCAACTGCACTTGGGGACACTTTCAAAGTTTTCCCACTTTTTCGGACTGACTGACCTTCATTTCTTAAAGTAATGATGGCCACTCGTTTTTCTTTACTTAGCTGCTTTTTTCTTGCCATAATACAAATTCTAACAGTCTATTCAGTAGGACTATCAGCTGTGTATCCAGCAGACTTCTGCACAACACAACTGATGGTCCCAACCCCATTTATAAGGCCAGAAATCCCACTTATTAAACCTGACAGAGCACACCTGTGAAGTGAAAACCATTTCCAGTGACTACCTCTTGAAGCTCATCAAGAGAATGCCAAGAGTGTGCAAAGCAGTCATCAAAGCAAAAGGTGGCTACTTTGAAGAACCTATAATATAAGACATAATTTCAGTTGTTACACACTTTTTTGTTAAGTATATAATTCCACATGTGTTAATTCATAGTTTTGATGCCTTCAGTGTGAATTTACAATTTTCATAGTCATGAAAACACAGAAAAATCTTTAAATGAGAAGGTGTGTCCAAACTTTTGGTCTGTACTGTATATAAAGTATCAGACATTTTGAGTAACTTTTACAATATTCGTGCAAAAGGACAAGAAAATTCCAACAATAGGAACAGAAAATGCCAAGTATAGATGTCATATGAAACTACTCACAGTGTCAGCCACAGCATCTCTCACCCTGACGCACATTTTGCCTTGCTTCTTCCGAAACGCGCGTCGGGGTGAGAGGCACTGTTGTCTGAAACGGTGTGTCATTTCAGATGACGTCTATACTTAGCATTTTCTGTTGTTATTGTTGGAATTTTCTCGTCCTTTTGCACCTTAGCCCTTATACATATAGTGTCTTGTCCACTCGAGGACAAACACTCTGTACTTTTGCACTTCACTAACTATAGTTAGTGATCATTGTCACTTTATTTTTGTGGGCTATGTGCAATAATTTTATTAGTCCTAATATTGACACATTTTAGATTAATGTGTTCTTATACGTATTATGAGCTGTTATAAAATTGGACATTAACAGCCTATCATCACATTGTCTTATATACATCGTTATGACTCAACATTAGGTGCCTTAATTAGAAACTACTTACTATAATTGTGTAATTTACTGGAATTATTTCATCCATTATATTATTACATGCATAATACTAGTGTTTTTTTTACAAGTGATAACTTATAAACGTGTGATATTTGTGACACTTGTGATACTAGTACCTTTTATTATTAATATTTTATCTTTACAATATTCAATAACCCTATGGATCTCTTTGTTTTTGAGGGGTTTCCTCACTCCCTTAGAAAGTATATATTTTTTATAAACATGTAGCTTTATACAGAATGAATGGAAGAAAAGAATCACACCTTCTAGATGAAGTCAATTTCTATTCACATTTTGTACATGTATTGCATATCCATGCCATAAATGTACAGTAGAGAGATGGTCAACCAATAGGACCTGCATCAATCTTAAAAAAATACCCTAAAATGTGCCCTGTCAGTGGAAAAGTGGATGGAAATTCCAATAATTTGTATGTAAATTACTAATACTTGTTTGAAAATTATGCCACTAACAGTTATGCATGGCAGGGCCACATTCTCAAGAAACATGCAATCGCATTTGTGGAAATCCCATCTACTATACTTTCATATCCTGTGGAATGAAAATACTCCTTTGAAATGGTTGGTTAATTTTGCATGTTGCAAGAGCTGGACTTAAAGGTCTTATGGCTTATAGCAGGTAGCCAACTTTTATAGGAAAGAACTACGCTATATGGTTTCTCCCTAAAACATTGCCAAAAGGGTTTCATACACAGTTGGACTCCTTAAAGGGATTTTCCACTTTATCTTTATTTTAACCAATGTGTTGAAGACATGATTTTATGGCAATTACTAATATATGGGTATTACAAATTCTCCTCCTGTACTTGTTAGTGCCATCTTCCTCACAGACTGCACAGTGCCCCCTGCTGATTGAGGAGCATGTGACCAGACCTGTCCATCAGACTCCTCCAATTGAAAACTAGCTTTCCCATGTGCAGCATTTTTCAATTGGAGGGGGTTGATGTATAGATCTGGTCACATGATCCTCAATCAGCAGGGGGCACTGCACAGTCTGGGAGGAAGATGGCGCTAACAAGTAAAGGAGGAGAACCTGTAATACCTATATATTAATAACAGCATAACATCATGTCCTCAACACATTTTTTTAAATAAAAAATTGTTTATAGAACATGATATAAAAGTGTAAAAACTTTTTTTCCGAAAATTATATAAAAAAAGTATACAAAGCAAATTATAAAAAAAAATTACACCATGCAAAATTTCTATATCATAGATGTGAAAAAGAAGAAAACGAACCCAACAAGATGTTACTAATAACAGTCACAATTTAGAATATATATACCAGCACTGATATATTTGTAGAGAGCTGTCACGGTGATTGAACGTCTGTTAATTTTATGTATAGTTGTAGAACAGACCGTCTTTTCTTGTTTTGAAAGCCCATGAATTGCCGATTTAATAGCCATTTTACTCATACAAGAGAGTTGTAAAATTTTAGTACAAGATGAGAGGAGCGGGTATCATAAAAGGGTCTGCTGATGGTGTTTTATGTAATTGTTAGACCCACATACCTCTTATAAAGGTGGAACACAGACAGTTTACTGTTTGTGGGTGGCATAGGACTAAATACCGACTCTCAGAAGAGAACAATTTGAGGAATGTTTATCAGACACCGTGGAACGACGGCTATACAAATATACCATATTTTCAAATTGCTGCAAAATGGACACTTCAAAAATTTTATTATTACATTGTTTATTTTTCCCTCTTTAAAGAGTGGTGGGATGTGAAGGAGAATAAAAACACTTCAAAATCTGAAGAATTCAAGTAATTCTAAAGGGTTACTATTATAATGAAATAGTGTGACTGGCTACTAAATATTAGTGTTTGAGTAGTTGGCTCATATACCTGAAAAAGGAAGTTTTTGATGTTTTTTTAATTCTTTATGTATTTTACGACAATTATACAGAAAGAAAAAGAATGGTTATTTATGTAGTGGCAAAGTTATAAGCAAAATACAGAAAGTAACATTTCATAGATCACCAACTAATACGGTAGGTATATCTCAGCTTTAATAGACTAGTATGTAGCATACAAGGCTTCATAATATTGTCATCCATTTGATCAAACCTT
>JARQOD010000004.1:27745900-27785900 GCA_033576555.1 Oophaga sylvatica
GGGTTTTTCCAAATTCAAAAGCATCTCATGTCCGGATGCATTAGCAAAAAACAGATATTTGGGTATAAATTGTGCTTTCAAACTTAAAAATTTGATTCCTGACTAGTCGCCCCGTCAACCACTGTGCACAGGATTTTCAGGTTTTGGGGTCTACTAAAATGTTAGTCCATTAAGGGCTTTTTGATCCGTAAATCAAAGGTCACTTCCATGTATAATGTTTAACGCAGCAAATACTCAGCTTTGATCATAATGTTCTAGTTACGTCCTAAAAGGAAAGGGTGATGAGAGCATAAAGCTGAAGCTCGGAAGGAGTAGTCACCGACGTACAAAGAACTTTTGTTCTACTCTTCCAAAATGAGCCTCGCACCATCATACAGCAGCGTAGTAGCATAACAAAGTGGTACTTTGAATACAGTTATTCCTATATTTCACTGTATGTTAATATGGGTCAAGATCAAAGATTGATGTATGGGTTTGCGGGAAAAGATTCATTAGAACTTGTATTTTATTGATTTATTCTATGCTTAGGAGTCCAGTGGGCGGTCCTACTTAGTGATTAACTCACTGGACTCCTAAGTGCAGCTTGGGTTTAAATGAATAAAATGCAAGTTATAATGTTATTATTATTATTATTATGTTTAGAGGAGATAGAGAAAAGCTGAACTCCAAACTTCAAAAAAAGTTGTAATTTATTCGCCCAAATTTCAGCTCTTCCTTGGAGCCATTATCAAGCAGCGGAGATAGAGATGAGCAAATCTTTTGAAGATCAAATTCGCCAGTTTTGTTAAATTTTTTGTAGACCCGCCAATTGCCCTGAAAAGTATGTAGCACTTTGAGGTCTCCTAGAACAATTTTCAAGCTCGTTAGTACAAACACAGCCTTATTAATGTCCCTCAACAAATATGGCTTTGGGCAAACAGATGGCACTGACGTGTGAAAGGGGCCTAAGATAGTGTCTCCTGATTGACTGTGCCGTAACATGTGATGTGATAGTTCCAATTACGGATCAGTGGACCCGTGGATATTCGGGGTTATCGAGTTGTATCGAATGTTAGTCCAAAGTTCGGTTCGGGTACAAAAACGCTACCGAAACTTGAATCCAACCAATGGAGACCTGAAATTTCTCTCTCTCTCAATTTGGAGTTCTGCTTTCATCTTGGATATTTGGGGATCTGTGTCAACCCTTGGAAGTTCTGTACCCACTGTCATGGTTTACTGGGTTCTTGGATCAGGTAGTCGCGGGGTTAACTTGGTTGGCCTCTTTCTGGGTCCTGGGAGGCTTTTTCTAAGCGTTTTGCAGATAAAAAAAGGAACCCTGCTCAGGTGTTGCAGTGTGGGGACAAGGTGTGGCTCTCCACGCGAAACATAAGTCTTCGTCTGCCCTCCGCCAAACTGGGGCCCAAGTTCATAGGTCCCTATGAGATCATTGAGGTAATTAACCCTGTGGTGTATCGTCTTTGCCTCCCCCCCGCTTTGAAACTCCATAACGTATTCCATAGATCCTTGCTAAAACCCTTGGGATCGGTAGTAGAAGAACCAGCTGCTGTTCCCTCCCCAGTCTTGGTTGATGGGCACATGGAATTTGAGGTACAACATATTGTAGACTCCCGGCGGTCTCGGGGGTCCTTACAGTACCTGGTGCATTGGAGGGGGTACGGTCCAGAGGACCGGTCTTGGGTGCCGGCCAGATTGGTACACGCTGACCGTCTGGTTCGGGCATTCCATACTCGGAATCCTGGGAAACCTGGGGGTCCAGAGGCCCCCCATTAAGAAGGGGGTACTGTCATGGTTTACTGGGTTCTTGGATCAGGTAGTCGCGGGGTTAACTTGGTTGGCCTCTTTCTGGGTCCTGGGAGGCTTTTTATAGCCTCACTGTGAGGCCAGTATTTGTCGTTTATACTCTGACCTTTGGCTGAGTGTGTCTGACCCTGTGCTTGTGCCAGTGCTTTGTGCCTGTGCTACGTTTTGTCTGTCTGGCTCTGATTTGGCTGTGTCCCTGTTACGAGTTTTGACTGTCCCTTTTGTACTGCATTGCTCGCCCCCCTGTGTATGACCCCTTGGCTGTGTTCTGATTATTCTCTGCCTTCTCCTTTTGTACTTCGTCGCCCTCTATGTGTATGACCTGGCTATCCTGACTATCCATTCTGTCTATGCCCTTTGGTAACTTTATTTCGTAGTTACCCTTCTAGGAGTTTTCCTTTACCTCCTAGATCTCTGGAGCTTAGGCCACGCCCCTAGGCAGTCACGTGCCTGCAGGTCCTCCGGCCTGAAGCATTCTCTATCTGCTTCTGCTGCCTCTGAGAGACGTGTGGCTGGCTCCGCCCCTTGGCAGTCACATGCTGCGGAAGGTCCTGTTCCTCAGAAACACACGTCTTCCCTGCTGCGGCTCTGTTATACAGGTATCTTTGGGCACAGTTTGTTCACTCAGGACACACGCACTGGCTCAGTGAGCAAGTGCAGTGCGGTGTCCCTGACATTATAAACGACCGTTACATTTTTTTTTCTGTGGGGGAGATTTAGGAGTGTTATCCCCATGGATCCCATGCAGGTGTTAGCAGGTCAGGTGAAACATCTGATGCAAAGGTTCCAGGAGTTGAATGTGGAGCAGCGCATGATGGCTCAGACCCAGCAGCAGCTGGTAGATACCGTACAGGGGGCTGTCGCTGCGGGGTCTCTGGGTACTGGTGGTAGGGATGTGTCATTAGTATCTCCTGAATCTCCAGTTAAACTGCCCGACTACTTCTCAGAGGATAAAAATGAGTTCAGAGCCTTCAGGGAGGGGTGTAAACTTTTTTTTCTCCCTGAGGCCTCGCTCTTCTGGGGATGAGTTCCAGAGGGTGGGGGTCATTATTTCCCTACTTCGGGCAGCCCCACAAGCCTGGACTTTTTCTCTCTCTCCTTCTGCTCCTGAGAGGATGACTGTTGATATGTTTTTTCATGCCCTGGGCCGCATCTATGATGAGCCTGACAGGGTCCGTATGGCTGAGGACATGGTAATGAGTGTTCGTCAGGGTAAACATTCAGCCGAGTGGTTCTGTTCGGAGTTCCGACGTTGGGCAGCGGAGGTCTCCTGGAATGATGCCGCCCTTCAAGGGCTATTCCGCAGAGGCCTGTCTGAACGTCTCCAGGATGCCCTGGCCCTTCATCCTCCACCTGATACTTTGGAGGACGCCATAACCCAGGCCGTACAAATGGACCGCAGGCTACGCGCCAGGGGTATCATGCAGTGTGAAACCTCACTGTTTGCTGGCAGCAAAGAGACTGGAGCCACTACTGAGGTCATGGACATTGGCACCACGTCACTAAAAGAGAAGGAGAGAAGACATTGCCGGGAGAAAACAACTCTGTTTCTATTGTGGAGAATAGATTGCCCCACCTGTCCGTCATCTAAGACGGCGGAAAACTACTAGGTCTGGGTAGCGGTCGAGGAGGCTGCCCAGACCTCCAGGTACTATTTTCCTCATGTTCTAAAGTTGGGTTAAAGGTGGAACTGTTGGTAGACAACTATCGTTTTTTCTCGACAGCATTGGTGGACAGTGGTTCATCTCTCAATTTGATCAGTTCCTGTGTCATCTCCCAACATAAGATAGGGACAGTCAGGCTGGAGACACCCCTTAAAATTGTTGCTATCGACTCTTCTCCTCTTACCCGAACAGGGATTCTTTATGCTTCCAAAAGGTTTTCTTTGCAGGTCGGTTCTTCCCACAAGGAAGACATGGAATGTTTTGTCATGGACATATTGCCTACAAAGCTAGTGCTGGGTATGCCATGGCTTCAACGCCACAACCCGGTGATTGACTGGGAATCAGGGGAGATTATTAAATGGGGATCCCAATGTGTCGACTGTTGCCATAAACCTGTTTATTGTCTGAAACTTGCAAAACCTGTCTCAGTGTCTTCTGTTGGTCTGGAGGGTATTCCGGAGTACCTGAAAGACTTTGAGGACGTGTTCTCTGAAAGTGAGGCTGAGGCTCTGCCCCCGCATAGATCATTTGACTGTGCTATTGATCTTGTCCCGAAAGCCAAATTGCCCAAGGCCCGTCTGTTTAATTTGTCAGGCCCGGAGCGCCTGGCTATGAAGCAATACATCGCTGAAAGTCTTTGCAAAGGGCATATAAGGCCCTCAGTGTCCCCAGTAGCTGCAGGGTTCTTCTTTGTTAAAAAGAAGGATGGCGGTCTACGTCCTGCCTCGACTTTCGAGAACTTAATAAAATCACAGTCAGGAATACATACCCCCTGCCTCTGATTCCTGATCTCTGTAACCAGCTCTCTGGGGCCAAATGGTTTTCAAAATTGGACCTCAAGGGGGCTTCTAATTTGATAAGAGTACAGGAAGGGGATGAGTGGAAAACTGCTTTTCTTACTACTGAGGGGTTATTTGAGAATCTCGTCATGCCTTTCGGTCTCACCAATGCTCCAGCTGTGTTTCAAAATTTCATTAATGTAGTTTTTTTCGGACCTCATTGGCCGTTTTGTTGTGATCTACTTGGATGATATACTGATATATTCCTCTGACAGACATTCTCATTTATCACATGTTAAAACTGTGTTTCAAAGACTCAGGGAAAATCAATTTTTGTATAGTGGTAAGTATCCCCGCCTGTCACGCGGGAGACCGGGGTTCGATTCCCCGACGGGGAGCAACGCAGTACAAAAGGGACAGGCAAAACTCGTAACAGGGACACAGCCAAATCAGAACCAGACAGACAAAACGTAGCACAGGCACAAAGCACTGGCACAAGCACAGGGTCAGACACACTCAGCCAAAGGTCAGAGTATAAACAACAAATACTGGCCTCACAGTGAGGCTATAAAAAGCCTCCCAGGACCCAGAAAGAGGCCAACCAAGTTAACCCCGTGACTACCTGATCCAAGAACCCAGTAAACCATGAGACCCACCTGTCAAGGAGTTTTACCACAAACTACATATCAAGCTGCTCAGATATTCCTGCTCTATAAAATGCTGTTTGCAGATAAAACACTATGTCTATGTCCAAATGATAAAGACACCATATACACATGATAAGTAGCAGATTCTGAGATTATTTATAGTTTCCCACACCAAAGAAAAAGTGGTCATAGTCTTGACCTCTCAAGATGTATTTGCGATAATGGTAGCCCATGCTATAGGATAATTGAAGAAAGAGGACCTAGTCATGGTGGGTCACATTCCATTTACCAGATTTCCTGTGTAGGACGCCATCTACATAGGAATTGTGTGGAAAGCAAAGATCGATGTGAATACTTTTCTGCCCAATGATGACAAAAGTATTCTCAGAGTGATACCTTTATTGGCTAACCAGAAAATAATATGCTTGCAAGCTTTCAGAGCACAGGGGCTCCTTCTTCAGGCAAGATTACAAATAGATTAATAAGAAAAAGGCATGTAATCTTGCCTGAAGAAGGAGCCCCTGTGCTCTGAAAGCTTGCAAACATATTATTTTCTGGTTAGCCAATAAAGGTATCACTCTGAGAATACTTTTGTCATCATTGGGCGGAAAATTATTCACATCGATTTTTCTGGCTAACATGGTACCACAATATAATTTACTATTGTACACGTGGATAGCAAAGGAATGAAGAAAATGCATTCTGGGTAATGAAGCCTGATCGCATAATGGAGTAATGGAGTCCTAGTCGAATCTTTACCCTTCAATATACACCCCTATATGCACTTGATAATATTTGGGGTTTATATTTTTTATGTACTTTTTAAAACCCAATTTTTTTTTTATATTCACAGTTTTTGGAATTGCACTTCAGTGAGATTTCAGTAGATCCCTTTGCTCCAGATCCCTGTAGCCTAGCCAAAAGACAGGGATGTTCTGCAAATTTTCAGTGGATTGCAGGGTTGGTAGGGGAAGGTAGCACATTTTGGTATTAATATAACATATTGTCACATATACAATGACATGTTAAAGTTTGGGCACCTCTTGTGAATATTACTGTTATTGTGAACAGTTAAGCAAGTTGAAGATGAAATGATCTCTAAAAGGGCTGAAGTTAAATATGAAACATTTCCTTTGTATTTTAGGACTATATATATATACAGGTCCTTCTCAAAAAATTAGCATATAGTGCTAAATTTCATTATTTTCCATAATGTAATGATTAAAATTAAACTTTCATATATTTTAGATTCATTACACACCAACTGAAATTTTTCAGGTCTTTTATTGTTTTAATACTGATGATTTTGGCATACAGCTCATGAAAACCCAAAAATCCTGTCTCAAAAAATTAGCATATTTCATCCGTCCAATAAAATAAAAGTGTTTAAAACAAAATAAAAAAAACCCATCAAATAATAATGTTCAGTTATGCACTCAATACTTGGTCGGGAATCCTTTTGCAGAAATGACTGCTTCAATGCGGCGTGGCATGGAGGCAATCAGCCTGTGGCACTGCTGAGGTGTTATGGAGGCCCAGGATGCTTCGATAGCGGCCTTAAGCTCATCCAGAGTGTTGGGTCTTGTGTCTCTCAACTTTCTCTTCACAATATCCCACAGATTCTCTATGGGGTTCAGGTCAGGAGAGTTGGCAGGCCAATTGAGCACAGTAATACCATGGTCAGTAAACCATTTACCAGTGGTTTTGGCACTGTGAGCAGGTGCCAGGTCGTGCTGAAAAATGAAATCTTCATCTCCATAAAGCATTTCAGCCGATGGAAGCATGAAGTGCTCCAAAATCTCCTGATAGCTAGCTGCATTGACCCTGCCCTTGATGAAACACAGTGGACCAACACCAGCAGCTGACATGGCACCCCACACCATCACTGACTGTGGGTACTTGACACTGGACTTCAGGCATTTTGGCATTTCCTTCTCCCAAGTCTTCCTCCAGACTCTGGCACCTTGATTTCCGAATGACATGCAAAATTTGCTTTCATCAGAAAAAAGTACTTGGGACCACTTAGCAACAGTCCAGTGCTGCTTCTCTGTAGCCCAGTGCTGCTTCTCTGTTTCTGGTTCAAAAGTGGCTTTACCTGGGGAATGCGGCACCTGTAGCCCATTTCCTGCACACGCCTGTGCACGGTGGCTCTGGATGTTTCTACTCCAGACTCAGTCCACTGCTTCCGCAGGTCCCCCAAGGTCTGGAATCGGTCCTTCTCCACAATCTTCCTCAGGGTCCGGTCACCTCTTCTCGTTGTACAGCGTTTTCTGCCACATTGTTTCCTTCCAACAGACTTCCCATTGAGGTGCCTTGATACAGCACTCTGGGAACAGCCTAATTGTTCAGAAATTTCTTTCTGGGTCTTACCCTCTTGCTTGAGGGTGTCAATGATGGCCTTCTGGACATCATTCAGGTCGGCAGTCTTACCCATGATGGCAGTTTTGAGTAATGAACCAGGCAGGGAGTTTTTAAAAGCCTCAGGAATCTTTTGCTTGTGTTTAGAGTTAATTAGTTGATTCAGAAGATTAGGGTAATAGCTCATTTAGAGAACCTTTTCTTGATATGCTAATTTTTTGAGACAGGATTTTTGGGTTTTCATGAGCTGTATGCCAAAATCATCAGTATTAAAACAATAAAAGACCTGACAAATTTCAGTTGGTGTGTAATGAATCTAAAATATATGAAAGTTTAATTTTAATCATTACATTATGGAAAATAATGAAATTTAGCACTATATGCTAATTTTTTGAGAAGGACCTGTATATATATATATATATATATATATATATATATATATTCATCTTTTACATTTTAAAAATTACAAAAAGGAAACTTGTCTGATGCAAAAGTTTGTGCACTGTGCGTGGTTAGTACCTAGTAGCACCCTCATTTGCAAGTATCACAGCTTGTAAATGCTTTTTGTAGCCAGACAAGAGTCTATCAATTCTTGTTTGAAGTATTTTCATCCATTCTTCCTTAAAAAATTCTTCCAGTTTTTTGAGATTCCTGGGTCGTCTTGCATCCTCTGCTATTTTGAGCAATGATGTTCAGATAAGGCTACTGTGAGGGTAATTATAAAACCTTTAGCTTGTGCCTTTTGAGATCGTCTATTGTGTTTATGATCATTATCCATTTGTAGAAGTCATCCTCTTTTCAACTTTAGCTTTTATACAGATGGAGTTATGTTTGCATCAAGAATTTGTTGAAATTTCATTGAATCTATTCTCTTTCCTATACTCGTGACATGTTCCCCGTGCCATTGGCTGCAACACAACCCCAAAGCATGATTGTTCCACCCCCATGCTTAATGGTAGGCGAGATGTTCTTTCCTGAAATTGTATGCCCTTTTTTCACCACAAATACCTTTGATCATTGTGGCCAAAGAGTTCTATTTTAACTTCATCGGTCCACAGGACTTATTTCCAAAATTCTTCGGGCATGCTTTTTGCATACTTCTGATGCTGACTTTTATGGTGAAGAGGTTTTCGTCTGATGATTCTTCCATGAAGGCCATATTTGTGGAGGTGTCTCTGAACAGTAGAACAATTTACCACAACTCCAGTGTCTGCTAAATCTTCCTGAATGTGTTTTGCAGTCAAGCAGGGGTTCTAATTTGTCTCTATAGCAATCCTACAAGCAGCTCTCACTGAAATTTTGCTTGGTCTTCCAGACCTTATCTTGACCTCAACTGTTCCTGTTAACTGCCATTTCTTAATTACATTTCAAACTGAAGAAAGTGCAACTTGAAAACGCTTTGCTATCTTCTTATAGTCTTTTCCTGCTGTGTGGCCTCTACCATTTTCATTTTCAGAGTGTTAGGCAGCTGCTTAGAAGAGCCCATGGCTGCCGTTTTTTGGCACACGGTTAGAGCAGACTGCGTTTTTATAGTGCTGGGAAATTTGCATCACCTTGCCTTTCCAAACGATGATGGTGAGCAAACTATAACCTAACAGGCTAATTGAGGTCTGAAACCTTGGTCAAAGCTATCTGAGCACACAAATTTCCAAGGGTTCCTAAACATTTGCATCTTCCCCTTTTTTTGTTTTTTGTAATTTTTAAAATGTAAAAAATGACAATATATTTATTTTTTTTGCCAAAAATACAAAGGAAATGTGTCATCTTTAACTTTAGCCCTTTTAGAGATCATTTCATTTTCAACTTGCCTAACTGTTCACAATAACAGCAATTTTGAAAACGGGTAGCCAAACTTTTACATGCCACTGTAAGACACAAGGCTAAATTGAGGTCAAAATGTCTTCAAGAATTTGTAGGACCATTACAACAGTGATGTGCAATAGGCCGAGAGGGGGGTGATTTGGAAACGAGCAATTGACTTGCTTTATAAGGCGTCTTGGACACTTTTAAGAGCATCTTAACACATATGTTGCACTTTTTTCTCCCTTACGTCAAATTTTGATTGACTTTCTTTATTTCAATATTTTGGACATAAAATGTTGATGCAATTTTGCACATATTGGTTTAAATTTCCAATAAGTCATTCACCCATTATATTAACCTATGCCTCCTTTCAAGACCTCCTGGCAAGGAACAAGTTTCAAAAACATATAATAATTCTAATGCAAGTCATGGAAGACAGTTTTTGGTGCATTTAGTTTAGTAAATCTCCACCCCTGTACCTGGAGCCATTAATAGTTTACCAGGTGAAAGCTGTACAAGTTCATGTGGAGGGTTTCAGAGGCTCAAACATATCTCCAGACATATATTAGCTAAATCCCAGCACTTGAGTATGCTGGTGGTAATGGTAAGTCAGTAGTGATGACATTCCCATCAGTGGGAGTATAATCCGTATATTTCATAGTGTATAAAGTAAAATACTTAAAAAAATGATCACCAAGCTGGATCTTCTCCTTTAATCCCAGCAGTGCTGTACTGCTCTGTATATTAAAGTGTGTTTGAGTTAGTGCAGTGCACTCAGTAATTCCCTCTGCTTTCTGGTGAGTATTATATTGCGGAGCCTCATGAGTCACCGAATCCCATTATGTCCTTCACGTCTTGATACATACACCCTAGACTGCAATGCATTCTGAGTCATTTGTGGCCATATGGTTTACAAAGATTCCCTTTGTCAGCTGATACATTGCTCGTTTGGAATTCTATAGCGCTGTGTAATGAGTAATATTCTACGGCATAGTTTCATGATTTCGGCAATAAAATGTAAACCACAAAATATTATCTAATGGGCTGTCCGTGTTCCGTGTCAAAGTTATGGAAATTTGTGTATGAGCTCAATGAATTCATCCTTAAATACCCCGATATTTTATATATTTTACACGCTCCCTACTGTTCGGCTCTACATTTCTCTGCATACCTGAGAAAATTAATAATTTATGGAAATATTATGTACCAATTACCTATGTATTATAGAGCACTAAACAAATAATACAGAACCTATGCTATTGACACCCACAATGTTAGGTCCATTTTCTATTTATTCCCACATGTGCGTATTTTTCTTCATAACATGTCCTAGGGCCCCTGCTCTTCTCCGTTTACACCTTCGGCCAAGGACAGCTCATAGAATCTCACGGCTTTCAGTATCACCTCTATGCTGAGGATTCACAGATCTACCTCTCTGGACCAGATATCACCTCCCTACTAACCAAAATCTCACAATGTCTGTTGGCTATTTCATCCTTCTTCTCCGCTATATTTCTAAAACCTAACATGGACAAAACAGAATTCACCATCTTTCTACCATCTCACTCGATTCCCCCAACAAACTTATCCATTAAAGTAAATTGCTTCTCACTGTCCCCAGTTCCACAAACTCGCTGCCTCGGGGTTATCGTTGACTCTGATCTCTACTTCAAACCACATATCCAAGCCCTTTCCAATTCCTGCCGACTTCAACTCAAAAACATCTCACGGATCCGTACATTCCTCAACCTAGAACCTGCAAAAACTCTAGTGCATGCCCTCATCATCTCCCGCCTTGACTACTGCAACCTCCTGCTCTGTGGCCTGCCCTCTAACACTCTTGCACCCCTCCAATCTATTCTAAACTCTGCTGCCCGACTAATCCACCTGTCCCCCCGCTATTTCCCAGCCTCTCCTTTCTGCCAATCCCTTTACTGGCTCCACATGGCATACAAAGCCATCTACAACCTGTCTCCTCCATACTGTGACCTCATCTCCCAATACCTACCAGCACGCCACCTCCGATCCTCACAAGATCTCCTTTTCTACTCTTCTCTGATCTCCTCTTCCCACAATCGCATACAAGCTTTCTCCCGTGCATCCCCCTTCATCTGGAAATCTCTACCCCGACATATTAGATTCTTGCCTACCGTGGAAACCTTTAAAAGGAACATGAAGACCTACCTCTTCCGAAAAGCCAAAAACCTGCAGTAACACGACCAGCTCTGCCCTTACCTATTGTATCCTCACCAAACCCTTGTAGATTGTGATCCCTCGGGGCAGGGTCCTCTCTCCTCCTGTAACAGTCAGTGACTTGTTTTGTTCAAGATTATTGTGCTTGTACTTTTTTTTTCCTGTTTTCTTTTTTTATGTATACCCTTTTCATATGTAAAGCGCCATGGAATATGTGGCGCTTTAATAATAATAAATAATAATCTATAAGGGCATGTAGATAGATAGAAAGTTGAATAAAAAAATACCTTGATATCTGCGATTCGATGTACAGGGTAATGCACAATTTTCTTAATATGTAAATGAACTATTAAGATCTATGGGCCGGACATAGATCTCCCTGAGAATCTGCCTCCAGAGCTTATTATAAATGACAGGAGATATTACCAGTGTGAGACATGTAATGACTGACAGTTTTCTCTCCTGAACAACATGTCTCACACTGGTAACACGCCTTCATTTAAAATATTCATCTATGTCCGGCCCATAGATCTTAACAGCTAATTTACTTAGAAAAATGTGGATTTCTCAGGAATAAAACATCACAGGTCAGATATCAAGGTATCGTTTTACTCAACATCCCATGATCTCCATGCCCATATAGACGGCTTAGGAAGGTTGCTCCCACTAATAGGTTCCCTTTGAAGGTTTAATTCAGGATATCCTTCAACATGGTCCTCGTATCTATAGGACGTAAATATGTAAAACACAGACGAAGCGAATGTAGTGGTCATAAAGAATAGTGTTTCAGAAGGTGAAGTGGCGATTAGTTCATCAATATTGCAGAAGGAATTATGAATGGGAAATACTGTAATAGTCCTGCACAAACAGTCTCAAAATTAAAACCTTTACCGTATCAAAAATATATGGTAATCAGGCAAAAAAATAATGTCTATGCCTTTCAATGTTTCCTTGAAGCTTTTAAGAAGTATTTTTTCAGAAGACAAAATTTTGGAGCATTATCCAGAAATGCTGAAGGGGTAATGATTCTCCTTGTGGCAATATAGCTGGTGAAGGGACTCTTGTAAGTAATATTTGCAGGGAAAAAGTATGTAAATTAGCTCTCCACATGGAAATAGACAGTCTGTTTAGTGCCATGTATAGTAAATTACCCTATAAGTCAATGCCAACCCACACAAATGTCTGTAAATATGACTGGTGGCTTCTGATAATCCAGAAACACCCATTTGTAGACAGCTGTTTCAGGGTTTTTGCACCTCATCAGTGCAGAGCAAGATATGACTTGGTGTGTAAGATTTATCAGAGTAGTGCACACTATGTGATAGTTCTTATGTTTTGCTAGACAAGATATTCACTTTCTTCCTTATTCTATTTTTAGGCTTGCTAACTTTAGATCAATATTTTATAACAAAAACTTGCCTCAATTACACATATGCAAATGAACACCCCTTTTCTGGGTAACTAAAAGGTCTTTAAAGGGAAGCTGTCTTTTTGGATAGCACTACCTGCAGATATAGGGGTTAACTTGCAGGTAAACTTTATAGTTTTAGAAAAGTGCCTGACTGGTGTACTTAAAACCCAGCTCCTGGGAGAAAATGAACTTTATTATCCCTGGATGCCGCCGGCTTTCAGTCATACAGGCATGCCCCCATGGCTACAGTCACCGTTCACAGAACTGTTAGCAGCGGCTGTGAGCATGCGCCAGCACTCTGGCTGATAGTTGGCTTGGCATTGATGCACTACAGAGCCGGCTGTTAGTCAAAGTGCAATACTGACAGCCACCGCTCACGCTCACAGCGCTATGAAAGATGACTGTATAACTGAAAGCTGGCGGCTCATGGGAAGAATTAAATTATTTTCTTCCCGCGAGCTGCACTTTCAGCTCGTCGGTTTTCTAATGCTATTTACCGCAGATTAACCTTATATCTGAAGGCACATATCGTTATCCGATGTGACAGATGCCTTTAAAACACAAAATAAATCAGGCACAAAATGTACACAATATTTTTTTTTCAGGACAAATTGAGCTCAAATTCTGTCTGATTTAACTTAATAAAACTCCCCAATGCCTTTCTTACCAAATGTTTTCAATTACCAGATAATGAGGCCCCATATACAATATCTTCTCTAGAGTCAGGAATTACTAACTAGCTTATTATATCTCTCGTAGGGTCCAAAATTCCTGATTTACTGCTCTATTGTTTCCTTGTAGGACTTGTTCCAGTCATAACTTGGGTGTGTGTTTCCTGTTATCTCTTATATTACCTTGTACATAAAATGTACTCATTTCATATCCAGCATTACGTGATTCCTGTTTACGGGCATTTATATTTCTGTGGACCTTTGTCCTTTTAACCATATTTCTAAATATTAAGTTTAAGTAAAATGTATTTTTGTACATGGAAAACATGTATATGGATTTGTAGGAATTTAACATTGCGAACGACTATAGAAACAGGAATAACTATGTCCAGGCCCGGAGGCCGAGCTATGGAAATAGTGTAAGGTGGCCGAGTCACCCTATTCTCCAAAGGAAACATATGGCAGCAATGAAAACATACACTGCTTCTAAAACTTGAGAATTACAGAAACAGTGTGTCTAGGGCCACGTGCACATTGTCACGGGGTTACCGCAACAGAGAGGAGCCAGAAGACTGCAGCATCTGATTGCTCCTACTCCTACACTGAAAAGAACCACCTCACCTTCTTTTGAAACTGTGTGAATTTATTTTGGCAGGGGTTAATTGGCTATGTTGAGAGTTCTGGGAGCTAGGGCTCTCCGCTGAGCACGGTTAGCCACTCCTATTCTATATATAATCTGGGTCCTGACTGACACACATCGTCAGAGCTAGCTTATGCTGCATGGCTAGGAGGATAGTTGTTTGGTGGTTATATGAGAAGGCTTTTGGTGGATTTATCTGGGTTTTGAGTGTGTCATAATTCCCTTTCCTTCTCCTACTTTGGTTTTTCCCCATCCTCCACTCCCCGGTGCATTCCTCTGTTATATGTGAGTGAATATTTGTATGTTTGGTATTTTTCGTTATCCCTGTTTGTGTTACCTTGTTCATCTGGTTGGTGTACTATGGTTGACAACTACTCCATTCTTCCCTGGGTGGGGAAAGGGTACAGATGGAGGGTGGATACAGTAGCTAAGGCAAGGTATGTGGCCCTGGCATCTTCTCCTTCAGAAGTAACCTGGGGAACGGGGCGAGCTAGGGCGCCTCCTAGTGTTAGGGACAGGGAAGGAGACCTGGGTCACCCAACAACAGAGTAGTGACACACACATTGAGCATTTGGAGAGTTTTTTACCTCAGTATCTGTAAGCCAAAACCAGGAGTGGAACAATCAGAGGAAAAGTATAATAGAAACACTTGTACACATAAAGTTGCCAAACAGTGGTGTGTGCGGGGCTATACAGGGCTCTGCATTCAGAGAACTGCTAGATCTGCAGCAGATAAAACAGTGATTTTATCAAAACAGCAGCAAGCAACACAGTAAGCGATACATAGCTGGAATCAGGGTCTCTACCTCTACAACATGCTGCTGTTAGTTCGGGTAGCAAAACCTTTGTGGAAGATTCCCTTTAAAGAAGTTGCTGTTTTGACTTGGGGCAAAAGTTTACAGTCATCTACACGACTGAAGACTGCCAGACAGCGCGAGCGGGCGATCACATAACCGTATCGTATGCTATTTGCGTTTGGCTTCTCTGTATGCAAAAGAATTGAGAGAAGCTGGATGAGACTAGTCCACACAAGGAATGACTGCAGACTTTAGCCCTAAGTCTGGACAATCCCTTTAATGGAAGGCTGAGATGAAAATAACCCGTTTAAATAAAAATTTTGGATGGTGTTACAGTTTCTGCTTAATTCTTTCTTGTAAGCCTTTTTCATAAAATTCCTT
Organism: Oophaga sylvatica; assembly: GCA_033576555.1. Taxonomy (NCBI): domain Eukaryota; kingdom Metazoa; phylum Chordata; class Amphibia; order Anura; family Dendrobatidae; genus Oophaga; species Oophaga sylvatica. The sequence goes on from JARQOD010000004.1 coordinate 27,761,045, forward strand.
TAATCCATCTACTTTGGTATTTCTTAGGTGCCAGACTAAAAAATATTACTGATTACTGGACAGACATAGAAAACTATGAGAAACTGACGGGTGAAATCGAAAATAGAAAGACTAAAGCAAAATGTTAACACAAATTGTTAAATTATTTAGTTTTTAACTTTGTCCTGTAGTAGTATTACCTATGTTGGCTGTTGGTGCATGCAGCGGGTTCAGGAACTGATCCTTCCCTACACACAGCTGGTGCTAACTTCTATCCCTGCTGTTTAACCCCTTAAATGCCGCTGACGATCATGCCTGGATGTTTGGGGTGTCAATGGGCTTCCATGGCAGCTTGGCTATATGTGTGAGAGCAAGGGGTTAAATGTAATGGTGAAGATAATGCAGGGGGTCACTGTGCCAGCCTGCCCGTCCCTGATTTTTATTGGTGGAGGTCATGCCTGGTGCATGAGAAAAGAAAAATTGGCAGCTGGAGCGGATGTCCGGACCACCCTCCCCCTTCTTCCTGCCACCCTTCCATCCCTGGTCTTTATTTAGCTCTTCTAATGGATAGGAGGAATCAGACTGCAGAATCTGTCACTGCCTGATAACAGATCGGGGACCCCATCTGTGGCGGACCCCTGAGGGATTTATATGATCAGTGATTTCAGCATCCAAAGTGATGGGACGCTCAGGTGCATGCGACACTGTATTCTGGACGGACCCATGGGGCACTATAACCATCAATATCTGTGCTCCGTCAGATACTATAAGCACATTAGTTCGGATATTTCAGCTACAACTATTTATGCTATTTGCTTCAGTAATATTTCAAAGGAATTTTCAGCCATGACTTCCAATTTTTTTTTTTATTCCAAAAATTGGGGTGTTATTAGTGTGGGACATGTAGATCAGGAGAGCAGACTGTTAGTCATTACATGTCTCACACTGGTAACTCTCCCTTTCATTTACAATAAGCTCGGAAGATAGATTCTCGGGGAGATCTATGTCAGGCCCATAGATCTTAACAGCCCATTTACATATTAATGTGGATTTCTCAGGAATAAGACAACGGATTGCAGATATCAAGGTATCATTTTAATCAGCTTCTTATGACCTACGAGAGTTGATCCTGCTGACAGATTCCATTGAATTTGCCATACACACTTTCTTAGTTGCTCTTCTCCATCCGCATTCTATCAGCACTATAGGAGCTGGAGCTTAATTTCCCAGCATGTAGTATAACAGTCAGGAAAGCAGGAGCAGAAAAGCAAAAAAAAAAAAACACCCAACTTTCTGCTGCTGGAGATGGATTATGCTTGACAACAGGCAGTGGACAGAAATTTCCACAAGGAAGACCCGAAATGACATGTACTTTAAAGTAATTTTTTTTCAGGAATAAGACAACGTAATTTTTAAAATTAATTTTACTCTAGTTTCTATTGTGCAACTAGAATCAAACCAAAGGATATATTTCTGTTTTTACAGACATACTGTTGATTTTTTTCTAATTATGTTAATTCTTTTTTTTTATCTTGACCATTTCCCATTTCTCTATGGCAAACAATTACAGGAAAGCATTAAATTAAATTAGATTAAAAAATCAATCTCATTAAAGGCGAATATTCAGTCTATTGCAAAATCCAAAAGGTTTTCGGCAATCTTCTATGCGCTCAGGCTGTCATGGGATAAAGCAGCTCACGGCATTTTTTTAGGCGTGTAACATATGTATATAGGCATATGAATCTTTATTCTAAGGGCCTTTATGCACTTATTTATTGGTGAGGTTCTAGTGGACATGTACACAGTATTTAATTTGAAATAGCCTCGCTGCAGTGTAAAGCATGGAGGATGAGCAAAGGTAAAAACTAACCACGTATTCTATAAATTGATGGAATATATCAGGTAGCAAGTGAATAATCAGTTCTTGAAGTTGACATATTGGAAGAATAATGGGCAAGAAAAAAAGATTTAAAGGCCTTGGACATATTTAACATGGACATAAAATGTATTTAAATATGTTAGTCCTATTTTATTAACTAAAAGTAATCACTAAGTTTTTAGTCTGCTGATATGCAGTTTGTAGCTTGATCCAAGATTCACATTTTCTCTTATGGGAGTGTCTCTCCCAGTACTATAGGTTGACTGTGAGGCCTTTGTGTAACCAGGATACTACTGTCTTAGCACATATACTAGTAGTCATATACTCCGGCACACAAAAGATCATTAGATGCAAAAATGGATGCAAATAATAAAGTCTTTATTTGATATAATAATGGCTCATTCCAAAATTGCGCAAGATATACTCATGAATACAGGTACATTATCCAGGTACAAAATTCCATAATTTCCAGGTACAAAATGTCAACGTTTCGGCATAATAAGCCTTTGTCAAGAGGTACCTATTGCTTATGTAACACGGGTGTACGAGAGGACAGCGTCCAGCAATTTGTGCTGTGGCAGTGAGCTCTCCTGAGCACCTCTACATTTAGTGAGCATCTCCCCTTTTTTTGATCTATTAGCACATATACTGGCACATCTTCTATCCTCTACTTATTTCTGCCTTTTCTGTAGTCTGTTTTCTCTCCCCTCCCCGAGACTATAAATACTTTCTCCCCTCTCCACACTGTGTAAAAAATCTGTGTGTAACCCCTTGCAATTCCAAGAAGGGAGAGGAGAGAGATTTCCTTTAGGAAACAAATAACCAATAAAAATAAATCTACGCAAAGTCATTCATAGCCATTTTATCAAAGACCAAATTATGATTTCTAGACAGAGCTTCTGTAAAATGGCAGGAAATGTGGGCTGTTCTCAATCAGCTTAAGTTTAGCAACTACCCAAAACTGGTGAAGCAGCAAGAGAGTCATGGAAACCCAAGTCTCTTTGATGTATGTAGGGAACGAAAGATAGCATGTTAATATCATAGAAAAGCTACTACACAAAAATTGCTGAGAAAGGTAATGCTGGGTATTAAGGAAAGATGAGCGGCCATACGGTGCATCACAGCTTGTGGTATATGTGCCTTAAAGTATGAGTGTCCACGCTACCTTTGTCTACTGCCAAATGCACATACAAGGAGCACATGAGGATCAGAGCTTGGTCATGGAGCAATTGAAGAAGGTGGACTGATCTGATGAAACATACTTTTTAATTTTATGTATATAGTCGTGGTGTATGCATTGCTTACCTGGTGAAGAGATGGCACCAGAATGTACTATGAGAAAAAGACAAGCTGGGGATGGTTTGGGCAATTTTATGCCGGAGACAGAGGCGTAGCTATAGGAGGTGCAGGGTTTACAATCACACCGGGGCCCTTGAGTCAAGAAAGCCCAAAAGGTCCCTTTGGCCCGTATGAAAAAAACATTGCTGTTAAAGAGCTTTTACATCGGGGCCCACAAGCCTCTAGTTACGCCACTGGCTGGAGAACTAAGGGCCATGCCATTCATATGAATGTCACCATATGACAGTCGCTTCTTTCAGCAGGATAATGCTGTCTATCACAAAAACTGTTCTGGAATGTGTTGAGGAGCATGACAGACAGATCAAGATGTTGGCATGTCCTCAAAATTGCCCAGATCATAATCCATGTGAGCATCTCTGGGTTGTGTAAGAAAAATGAGTCCATGGAGGTCCTATCACACAAGACTGCTGCTATATTCTTGGTATCAGATACCACAGAACATCTTCAGAGGTCTCGTAGAGTCTTGTAGGATCCATGCCTTTGTGGGTCAGAGCTATTTTGGCAGGATTAGGGATTTCTTACTCAGTATTAGACATCTCTTAGTGCTTTAACTGATTATTTCATATGTGGACCATAGTGACCCAGTGAGGCAACTAAAGAAACAAGAATCAGATTGAGGCAAATAATAACATACTTTTTTGGCAAGAAAAAGAAAATTCTTACAAACATAATGGGGAACGTCTATAAAGACTTCTGTAATTTCTATAAAGTTCCAAATTGAATTAAAGTTTATTGCCTAAACTTTTCAAACATAATACTTTTATACAAATGTAGGACCTCCCGGCATGACTGTTATTCCATGATATGATATTCCAGGTTCCCTGACCTTGTAATGACAATTGTGGGACTTTGTCCAGACCCAGTGCAGCCAAGTCCCATAACAAACCAGACTCAGTAGACAAAGATATTTTTCGTGACTCATTGTTTAGTTACTATTTGGTTCGTCATTGACTGTTCTGTAGTGTATTGACGTCTACTGTACATGTAGAACTTGTGCGAAATGAGATTATTAATCATTCTCATTTGTTGAGTGTTCACAAACATCTAACCAGGCTTGCTGGTCTTAGTGTCTTTAGAAGGCTTCACACCAGACTGCAGTAAAGGGAGAAGGGAGAGAATGAAAAGATCTAGACATTGGGTTACCTCTGTCAGGAAACTATATTGAAGGACTCTAGAAGATTGGAGCTCTACCAAGGACTCCATCATAGCTTGATCCATGGGCAGGAAGCACATCTAAGCACCTGCAATTCTTTAGAGGAACATAATTCATCTTCATTGTCCAATTCTATGTATTTGGCAGATCATGTAATGAATGCTATAGACTTAGTGTCTGTTATTACTTGCAGTATTTTATATTTGGTGGTGTTTTAGTGGAATACTTTACCTAAATAAGTAATACCCTAGGATTCTAATGAAGGCAGCATCGGACTGGCCCACCAGAAGACCGTAGAATCCTCCGGTGGGCCCTGTCAGGCACTGTATTGCAGCAGTTCACTTACTGTTTATCATTGCACCTGACAAATCAGGCGATAACTGGAAGTCGATAGTTGGGAACAATTATTCCTATGAAAGCTCATTCCCTGATTATCAGCTTGACAAGATGGGAGATAAACTCCACTGTTAGTACCATTTATTCATGATGGGCCCCAAGATTGGTTTTCTCTGGTGGACCCAAACTACTCCAGTCTGACGCTGAATGAAGGGAAGTCATTTTGACAAATAGACCGATTGTAATAAAGTGGGTAGGACCATCATATCATTGTAATATGTCAAAGCCAAAAAGATTAGTCACGTCTGTTCACCTAGTCAGTATAATATAATAGTTTGCTCTCACCCCTAATTAAAAACATATTAGGCGCAGTAATGTGCATATTTTACTTTTTAATTTTGCGTAATTGAATTAAACACTTTTGCACAGACTATACTTCATGTATACATGATCTTTTAAAGCTTGCGTTGTGTAGGTCTGCCACTATTTACAAAGCGGTATAATCTTACCATGAGTCTGGTTTCGATACGGATCTGGCATCGTGCAAGCAGCACCATGAAATCTGTCCCAGACTTTTTCAAGAAGCTGATTACTAATCTTGCCCTCTTGTAGCTTCCTGTGCTGGATACAAACGTTTTCCAAGATGTAATAGATCTTTATTAAAGCAGAGAAATTAGCTTGCAGTCACTCCTTGGGCAGTCTGGCTGGTACAGTGGGATTTCATCATTAGACTTAGGTTCCTCAAAGTGAAATGAGATCTTACACTAAAACGTTGTTGGCTGGCTGTGAATTCCAGGCCTCGGCAGCTGGATATAGCCAGAGAATTAAGAAAGATGGAGGATTTATTGTCAGAACTTTCAGTCTAGCCAAAAACACAGGTGGCAAACAAGAGTAGTAGTGATAAGCGAGTATACTCGTTGCTCGGGTTTTCCCGAGCATGCTCAGGTGTCCTCCGAGTATTTGGGCGTTCTTGGAGAATTAGTTTGTGTCAACGCAGCTGCATGATTTGCAACTGCTAGACAGGCTGAATACATGTGGGGATTCCCTAAAAACCAGGCATTCCTCACATGTATTCAGGCTGTCTAGCAGACACAAATCATGCAGCTGCGTAGACACAAACTAAATCTCCGAGCAGGCAAAAATACTTGGAGGACACCCGAGCGTGCTCGGGAAAACCCGAGCAACGAGTATACTAGCTCATCACTACTAAAGAATACCGGTAGTTAAAAAAAACTTGACTTTACTAACGTTCCTACATGAAGACTATGAGGATGAGAGATGCACATTGTAACATAGATGGTACACTATAACATAAAGAAGAATATGTATCTAGGCAGAAACTCTACAAAAACACCTTACATTTAAAGCTGGACCTTCACATTCAATTTATGTTGACCAAACCTATTTCAATGGGATCAGCCAATTACTTAAAGTCCGTGAACATATTCTAGTTTTATGGTGCTGAAGGAAAGAAGAATCAGTCATGTTGGATCTCAGCCTACCCAATACTTTGTACAAGCAGAAATAAAACACTGTCTGAACAATTTTTCCCCGCACCCCTACTGAAAGAAAAACATACTTGACCAAGTCAACAATTAATGTTGTAATAGTAGGCGGACCAATCATTCAATCTACAGCTGCCTTTAGCATGTGGCCACTTGTACGGAAGGGAGACATCACATTTTAGAAATAAAGCTGGTTAAATGGGTTGTTAAAAGGATTGTATGACTGCAAAAGTCTTACAAATGTATGGGATGATTTAACAGACAATAAAATAAGGCTTAATCTCCAGCTCTAACTGACATGGATCCAGCATTAGTCACTCTTGTGGTCTGTGCTGAAACTGGAAATCATATTGTCCTATTATTTGGTCACCTGACTGCTGAAGCCTGTAATTGGCTGCAGCAGTCAAATGATTGAAACGGAATGTCATCCGATGTGTCTTGGAAGATGTCCTGTCACCTGACCACTGCAGTCAATTACAGGCCTCAGAGGTCATGTGATTTAAAAACAGGACATTAAGGCTTTCTGTCCCGATGAAGATGACCGGAGTGGCCAACCATGCATCCAAGGGGGTTAGAGCCAGAGATTATGTCTATTTTTTTAAATGTTTCTGAAAACTCTTTTTTTCCCACATTCTCAACTTTGCTGCAGACTAGGCTGTCATTCACCTGTGACTATTACCACTCCGTGCTCCACCTCTATGACTGGAAGGGAGCAGCTGCATGGAGGATATAAGTTGATTTTCTTCATGTAGCCACTGCTCCAGTAAGGAAGACAGGCATAATTTTAACTATTTACCTGCAGAATAACCCTATATATGAAGTTAAATAGCGTTTCTGGACAAGATAGGTTCTCTTAAGGTAGCTATAAGTCTAGAATAATAAAGCTGGGATCTGTTGTTCCGGCAGCTATCTCTCCCTACTACATTGTGTATGTGAGTGCTCAGTAGTGATGAGTAGTGTTGAGCGATACTGCTCGATATCTAAAAATATCGGATCGGAATGGTATCGCCGATATCACTAAATATCGTCGATATCCGATTCCGATACCGGAAGTCCCATGTAAGTCTATGGGACCCAAATATTGACATTAAAAAAAACATTCTTGCCTTGTTGGTTAATTGTACATGAAGGAAAACAACAAAGACTAATGTAGAATGTATTGGGGGAGGTTGAGGAGACAATAAAGGCATACATGTTTAACCCAATGCATTGGAATAGCAGTAATATATTTTTTTTTTGGAAATACGTTTGGATTGACTAACAAATTGACAATGTTGTTAACCTTTTTTCTATTTTGGCAAATATGTATGTTTCACAACTTCCATGCTCTTCACCTTTTTAACTTTTGCCAGTGCCACACTTTCTCCTTCATAATCTTCAGCAGCATCATCTTTCTCATCAAATTATTCTTCATCTTCACCTTCTTAATCTTCTTCTTAAACTTCTTGCTATTCATGTTTTTGTTTACATTACTCATATTGTTATTATTAAACTAATTAATCTTCTTCATATTCAAATTCTTCATCTTCTTCCTCTTCATCTTCTTCATCATATTCTTATTTGTGACAGAGATTCCTGTACTTGTAATCTGTAAAAGTATGAATTGTTCATCCTTCCGTTCTTGCTGTCACAAAAGATTTAAATTACAACAGTATTTGTCCGTGTTCAGTTTAGCCTGCAGCAGCAGGCATTTTCCAGGGGCACCACGAGGAGGAACGGACTCACCCCCATACACTGCTTAGTCTTCTTCTGCTTAGAATTTAGAGCATATATTTTGCTCTTCATTTTGGTCTTATACTTCATGTTCTTCTGCTTTTTGATCTTCTGCTTATTGTTCTTCTGTCTCTTGTTCTGTATCTTGTAGTTTGTCTTAACCTTCTTTGTCCTGTTGGTGATCTTCTTCTGGGTAATCTTTTATTTTTTCTTTGTGATGGTGTTCAGGCTGGTTGGCTTCATGCTCGTCGTCCTTGTTGTCGTCATCTTCTTCTGGGTGGTCTTTAAGGTCGTCTAATTTCCGAGAACCAGCTGACGTTACTGTACCCTGACGGGTATCAGATGGAGCAAGAGACAAGGGAAGTAACGAGGACCAGTGACTATGCTGAACCGAGGAGCAGAGAAGAGGCATGTCAACGAGTACCAGTGACGTTACTGTGACACGGTTACTAAGCAGGAGGTACCTGTGCTCCAAAGCACTACCAAGGACCAGCAGACGTTGGTGGAACTCGGATACGGAGATGGAGGCACCTAGGCCAAAGGCACTGGGGAGAACCAGTTGACGGTACTGGACCCCGGACAGGTAGCAGAAGGAAAAGAGACAATGTCACAACCGAGTACCAGCTGACGTTACTGTGACACGGTTACTAAGCAGGAGGTACCTGTGCTCCAAAGCACTACCAAGGACCAGCAGACGTTGGTGGAACTCGGATACGGAGATGGAGGCACCTAGGCCAAAGGCACTGGGGAGAACCAGTTGACGGTACTGGACCCCGGACGGGTAGCAGAAGGAAAAGAGGCAATGTCACAACCGAGTACCAGCTGACGTTACTGTGACACGGTACTAAGCAGGAGGTACCTGTGCTCCAAAGCACTACCAAGGACCAGCAGACTTGGTGGAACTCGGATACGGAGATGGAGGCACCTAGGCCAAAGGCACTGGGGAGAACCAGTTGATGGTACTGGACCCCGGACGGGTAGCAGAACGCACCCATGAAAATGTAAGTTGACAGGACGCAAGCCGTCCGCAGTTACCGAATCACACAGTCCTACAGTGGGTGCTTGTCCTATTGTCACAATGGAAACAGCCTTTATTTACATATCCCACAGCACACATAGGAATCACCTAAACTGCAGGCACCATAGAGTCGGCTAACCCGAATGCAACACGACAGTACAACTTATTGGAGGATAATTGACATTCACACTGCCAGGAAACAGCTGTCGTGCTGTAACCAGGCTGGCCAGGAGTCAGTACCCCTGCCAATTACTTAGAGCAACAAATGGCGGTGTTGTAGCCCAGGGAGTAGAGTTCAGGTGGTAGAAAGATGAACATAACAGGAGACATGGAAAACGTTGCCAAACAGTTATTTAATCTGAAAACGGACAGGCAAATTCAGGTGAGATCCATGCCTTGTTCATTTTCAGAAAAGTACCGTACATTCTCTGAGGATAGTCGCATGCTACGGTCTGTTACTACACCACCTGCAGCACTAAAGACGCGCTCAGATAATACACTGGCAGCAGGGCAAGCCAGCACCTCCAATGCATACTGGCTAAGCTCTGGCCATGTATCCAACTTAGAGACCCAAAATTTGAAAGGGGAAGAGGCATCTGGGAGTACACTTAGAGGGAAAGCCAAGTAGTCTGTCACCATCTTACGGAAACGTTTCTTCCTGGTGACTGGAGCCGTCTCGGATGGTGTAGACCTTGCTGGCGCTGTCACAAAACTTCGCCACATTTGTAACATACAGCTCTTGCCCTGTGCAGAGGCGCTGCTTCTGCTCCCTCTTGTTGTAGAGGTGTCTACACTGCCTCGACGCACAGAGCTGCTTTGTAAAGCAGTAGCAGCAGCAGCAGCTCTCTCGGCTGGAATGTACAACAGTATGGATTGCACCAGTGTGTCTTGGTACTCCTGCATTTTACGGTCCCGATTCACCGGTGTGATGAGGGTTTGTAAGTTGTCCCGGTAGCGAGGGTCTAGGAGGGTGTACACCCAATAATCTGACGTGGTGAGAATGTGGGTGATGCGGCGGTCGTTTCTCAGGCACTGAAGCATGAAATCAACCATGTGCTGCAGACTCCCAACTGGCCAACAAAGGCTGTCCTCTGGAAGAGGCGTCATCTCTGCCTCCTCTGCATCACCCCACCCTCGCTCTACATACTGACTAGAGCGTTGTGTACCTCCCTCTGTAGGGATTTCTTCCTCCTCCATTGACTTCCTCCTCATCCTCCTCACAAAGTGAGCCCTGCCCAGCCCTTTGTGAGGAACCACGTTGCGCTGACTGTCCTGAAGGTAATTGAATTTGTGACTCCTCATCCTCCACCTCTTCCAAAACCTCTTCCTTTAGTGCTTTCAGTGATTTCTGAAGCAGGCAGATAAGGGGGACAGTCATGCTGACTAGTGCATCATCTGCACTCGCCATCCGCGTTGAGACATCAAACGCACGCAAAACGTCGCAGATGTCCTTCATAGAGGCCCACTCAGTAGTGGTGAAGTGTGAACGGCGCAAATTGCGAGTTGATTGCGCCTGTTGCAGCTGATACTCCATTACTGCTGGCTGCTGCTCACACAACCGCTCCAACATATGTAACGTGGAATTCCACCTGGTGGGTACGTCACATATGATGCGATGTTCAGGAAGGCGAAACTGACTTGCAGAGCTGCAATGCGCGATCTGGCCATGCTGGAACGTCGCAAGTGAGCGCACTCTAGGCGACCTTGTGCAGCAGTGCATCAAGATCCGGATAGTCCCTCAAAAAACTCTGCACGACCAAGTTGAGCACATGTGCCAGACATGGTATGTGAGTGAGGTTGCCAAGGCCCAGAGCTGCCACCAGATTTCGGCCATTGTCACACACTATCAAGCCGGCTGGAGATTAGCTGACAAAAACCACACGTCGCTCTCCTGCTTGATGGCATCCCAGAGCTCCTGCGCTGTGTGGCTTCGATTCCCCATGGAAATTAATTTCGGGACGGCCTGTTGACGTTTGGCCACGGCTGTGCTCATATCGGTCGCAACAGGTAAGCGTTCACGGGTCCATGTGGAGGTATACCGTGACGCTCGTGCAGCGATGATTCTGAGGAACTGGAGTAGGAGGAGGAATCAATGTGTACAGACTGGATTCCTGCAATCCTTGGAGTTGGCAGAACACGTACAGCGCCACTGGCAAGATCTGTACCCGGCTCCACAACATTGACCCAATGGGCAGTGAGGGAAAGGTATCGTCCCTGGCCATGGGTACTGGTCCACGCATCGGTGGTCAGGTGGACCCTGCTACTGACGGCGTTTAGTAGCGCATGTTTAATGTTTCCCTCGACATGTTTTTGCAGAGCAGGGACGGCTTGCCTGCTGAAATAAAATCGGCTTGGCACATTATATTGTGGGACTGCCAATGCCATAAAGTTCCTGAAACTGTCAGTCTCCACCAGCCTGAATGACAGCATTTCAAGGGACAGGAGTTTTGCAATGCCAGCATTCAGAGCCTGTGCTCGTGGATGGTTTCGAGTATGGCCGTCTTTTATCCCATGCCTGTGGTACCGATGGCTGTTTTGTGGTCTGGGAGTGTGACGATGACTGTGAACTTGCTGCTGTGGGTGGAATAACAGTTTGTCTATGGACAACAGTGACCGAGGTTCTTCCATGGAGATCCTGTGAGGAAGCCGAACCAGGTGTGTGTGAGCTGGAGGTAGAGGCTCCAACACGACCTGAAGATGTAGGTGCTGCTGTAGGTTGGCCTACATCTCCAGTGTGTCTTTGTAACTCAGCTACGTGCTTTGTCCGTACATGTTTCCACATATTTGTGGTATTCAGGTTACTGATATTTTTACCTCTTTTAACTTTTTGCTTACACAGCTTGCATTGAACATAGCAAATATCATCTACAAGTCTGTCAAAAAAGGACCACGCAGTGCAAGTCATGGGAGCGCCAATTTTGACATTTCTAAGAGAACTGCTCCAACAGGTGCCAAACTGGAGGCTACAGGCAAGCGAGTCTGCAGCCTACCTCTCCCTCCTCTTTGTACCGTTGGGACAATCTCTTCCTCAGAGCTGCTCCCACCACCTTCCTATTGCTCACGCCATGTTGGGTCTCGGACTTCATCATCTCCACTACCCTCTTCCAACACCTGCTGCTGTTGGATGGTCTGGGCAGCACCATGCTCCACAAAACCTGGCACCTGAGTCTCATCATCATCATAAGATGCGTTCTGCGGTGTGCTGTCCATCGGCACTGGCTCACCCGCCTCTTCAGATTGAGAGAGACACAGCTGTTGCGCATCACTGCATACTCCCTCTTCTTCAAATTGCAGAATGCTGCTTGCCTGTGCCCGTGTTTGCGAGCCAACAGATTCTGAGAACAGAAGCAGAGACTCAGCTGGTCCTGTACAGAACTCTCTGACTGCCTGGGCAATTTGACAGGCGGTGAACAGACAGATGGTTGCTCAACAGTGTTGTGTTCCTGAGAGGAGGTGGAAGGAATTGAAGTCGATGCATTGGCTGCCATCCAACCAACAACGGCTTCAATTTGTTCTTCCCGCAGCAGGGGGGCACGCCGAGCTCCTACCAAAGTGCGCATAAAGGAACGCTCATGGGTAAAACTGGTGGATGCTGTGTCACTGAGGGCGGCAGCAGCCACAGAATCCCCACGTCCTCTCCCTGCTGAAACTCCACGGCCACGACCACGTGCCTTACTCCCTGCCTTCTTCATCTTGGTAGATTGATAAAGAAAGTCAGAAAAGTTATAAGGCCTAAGTGTGGTTATTACCAGAGACTGAAGTGAACACTGAAAACAACTGTTCACTAATCTGTGAAAGGCTCTCCTTTGTCTACTTCTATAGTGTTTGCAACCAATGTATTGATACGGATGGAAGCGCGTCACACTAATAGATTATATTTATTTTAAATGGAATGGAGCAGAACCAATTGGAGAGAAATGAAAAGGATGAGGCACTGAGACACGCTCAGCAGAGTACAAGCAGCAGTGCTTGAACAAGTAACTGGAGCGTGATGTGCACTCAAAAAATAAAAAACACAGACTGAAGTGAACACTGAAACACAACTGTTCACAATCTGTGAAAGGCTACTCCTTTGTCTACTTCTATAGTGTTTGCAACCAATGTATTGGATACGGATGGAAGCGCGTCACACTAATAGATTATATTATTTAAATGGAATGGAGCAGAACCAATTGGAGAGAAATGAAAAGGATGAGGACTGAGATGACACGTCAGCAGAGTACAGCAGCAGTGCTTGACAAGTAAACTGGAGCGTGATGTGCACTCAAAAAATAAAAAACACAGACTGAAGTGAACACTGAAACACAACTGTTCACAATCTGTGAAAGGCTACTCCTTTGTCTACTTCTATAGTGTTTGCAACCAATGTATTGGATACGGATGGAAGCGCGTCACACTAATAGTTAAATTGCATGGAGCAGCAAGAATTACACTGAAGAAAAAAAAAAGAGTCTGTGAGTGACACGTGCAGATGCCTACAGACAGCGTTGCATGCAGAGCAAACTGCAGCGTCACCTGCACTCACACACACCTTGCAGAGCTGTTAAAATAACACTGCAGGCAAAAGGAAGCTTTACACAGCGGTTGGTGCTAGCCTGCCTACAGCACAGTACACTAAATCGCAATCTCTAATTGTCCCTCAGAGTCAGCACAGCAGCATTCTGTCCCTTACTGAATTCACAGCACAGTGACGCTAAAATGGCGGCGGCGCCTTTTATAGTGCATTCTGACATCATTTCAGCATCCAATCACAGCCATGCCATTAGTTAACATGACCGCAGCAGTACAGGATGTGCCCACACTTCTTAGGATTCCTCATTGGCTGACTAAAATCACATTGCCTCTCAAAGAATTATGGGAACTTCCGATTCCGGTATACGATATATGGAAAATATCGGAACTAAGTATCGAAAGGCCGAAACAGCTAATATCGGCCGATACCCGATACTTGCGGTATCGTATCGCTCAACACTAGTGATGAGCTAGTTTTCCCGAGCATGCTCGTGTGGTTTCTGAGTATTTGGAAGTACTCAGAGATTTACCGTGGTTTTTGTTGCCGCAGCTGCATGATTTGCGACTGCTAGAAGCCTGAATACATGTGGGGATTCCCTAACAAACAGGCAATCCCCACATGTATTCAGGCTGTCTAGTCGTTGCAAATCATGCAGCTGCGGCGACAGAAACTAAATCTCCGAGAACACCCAAATACTCAGAGATCACCCAAGCATGCTTGGGAAAACCCGAGCAACGAGCATACTCGCTCATCACTAGTGCTCAGCTCAGCCGAGCAGTCATGTTTTTTCAAAGGTGAGAAAGGGAAGAAAACTAGTGCCAGACCCAGTCACCTCAGGGGAGGGAAGAAAGCTGCTGTCGGACCCTGACATCTCAGAGGAGGGTAGAAAGCTGCTGCCGGACCTTGACACCTCAGAGGAGGGGAGAAAGCTTCTGCTGGACCCTGACACCTCAGAGGAGGGGAGAAATCTGCTGCTGGACCCTGACACCTCAGAGGAAGAGAGAAATCTGCTGCTGGACCCTGACACCTCAGAGGAGGGGAAAGCTGCTGCCGGACCCTGACACCTCAGAGGAGGGGAGAAAGGCCTGCTTGACCTTGACACCTCAGAGGAGGGGAGAAATCTGCTGCGGACCCTACACTCAGAGGAGGGCAGAAAGCTGCTGCCGGACCCTGACACCTCTAGGGAGGGGAGAAAGCGCTGCAGGACCATGACACCTCATGGGAGGGGAGAAAGCTGCTGTCGGACCCTGAACACTCAGAGGAGGGAGAAAGCTGCTGCCGGACCCTGACACCTCCTGGGAGGGGAGAAAGCTGCTGCTGGACCTGACACCTCGAGGAGGGGAGAAATCTGCTGCTGGACCCTGACATTCAGAGTAGGGCAGAAAGCTGCTGCCGGACCCTGACACCTCCTGGGAGGGGAGAAAGCAGCTGCTGGACCTGACACCTCAGAGGAGGGGAGAAATCTGCTGCTGGACCCTGACATGTCAGAGGAGGGAGAAAGTGCTGCAGGACCTGACACCTCCTGGGAGGGGAGAAAGCTGCTGCGGACCCTGAACCTCGAGGAGGGGAGAAAGCTGCTGCTGGACCCTGACATCAGAGGAGGGGAGAAATCTGCTGCTGGACCCTAACACTCAGAGGAGGGAGAAAGCTGCTGCCGGACCCTGACACCTCCTGGGAGGGGAGAAAGCTGCTGCAGGACCATGACACCTCTGGGAGGGGAGAAAGCTGCTGTCGGACCCTGAAACCTCAGAGGAGGGAGAAAGCTGCTGCGGACCCTGACACCTCCTGGGAGGGGAGAAAGCTGCTGCTGGATCCTGACACCTCAGAGGAGGGGAGAAATTGCTGCTGGACCCTGACATGTCAGAGGAGGGCAGAAAGCTGCTGCCGGACCTGACACCTCCTGGGAGGGGAGAAAGCAGCTGCTGGACCATGACACCTCAGAGGAGGGGAGAAATCTGCTGCTGGACCCTGACATGTCAGAGGAGGGGAGAAAGTTGCTGCAGGACCATACACCTCCTGGGAGGGAGAAAGCTGCTGCCGGACCCTGAACCTCCTGGGAGGGGAGAAAGCTGCTGCTGGACCCTGACACCTCAGAGGAGGGGAGAAATCTGCTGCTGGACCCTGACATGTCAGAGGAGGGCAGAAAGCTGCTGCGGACCCTGACACCTCCTGGGAGGGGAGAAAGCTGCTGCTGGACCCTGACACCTCAGAGGAGGGGAGAAATTTGCTGCTGGACCCTGACATGTCAAGGAGGGGAGAAAGCTGCTGCAGGACCTGACACCTCCTGGGAGGGGAGAAAGCTGCTGCCGGACCCTGACACCTCAGAGGAGGGGAGAAAGGCGCTGCTGGACCTTGACATCTCAGAGGAGGGGAGAAATCTGCTGCTGGACCCTAACACGTCAGAGGAGGGCAGAAAGCTGCTGCTGGACCTGACACCTCCCGGGAGGGGAGAAAGCTTCTGCGGACCATGACACCTCCTGGGAGGGGAGAAAGCTGCTGCTGGACCTGACACCTCAGGGAGGGGAGAAATCTGCTGCTGGACCCTGACACCTCAGAGGAGGGAAGAAAGCTGCTGCCGGACCCTGACACTCAGAGGAGGGGAGAAAGCTGCTGCCGGACCCTGACACCTTCCTGGGAGGGGAGAAAGCTGCTGCTGGACCCTGACACCTCAGAGGAGGGGAGAAATCTGCTGCTGGACCCTGACACCTCAGAGGAGGGAGAAATCTGCTGCTGGACCCTGACATGTCAGAGGAGGGCAGAAAGCTGCTGCCGGACCCTGACACCTCCTGGGAGGGGAGAAAGCTGCTGCTGGACCATGACACCTCAGAGGAGGGAGAAATCTGCTGCTGGACCCTGACATGTCAGAGGAGAGGAGAAAGCTGCTGCAGGACCCTGACACCTCCTGGGAGGGAGAAAGCTGCTGCTGGACCCTGACACCTCAGAGGAGGGGAGAAATCTGCTGCTGGACCCTGACATGTCAGAGGAGGGCAGAAAGCTGCTGTCGGACCCTGACACCTCCTGGGAGGGGAGAAAGCTGCTTGGACCATGACACCTCAGAGGAGGGGAGAAATCTGCTGCTGGACCCTGACATGTCAGAGGAGGGGAGAAAGCTGCTGCAGGACCATGACACCTCCTGGGAGGGGAGAAAGCTGCTGCAGGACCATGACACCTCAGAGGAGGGGAGAAAGCTGCTGCCGGACCCTGACACCTCAGAGGAGGGGAGAAAGCTGCTGCCGGACCCTGACACCTCCTGGGAGGGAAGAAAGCGGCTGCTGCTGGACAAATGTAACAACAACTTATCATCCCCAAAAATAAAAGGCTCAGGCACTGAAATTCCATCATCAGGAAGCCTTACATGGCTGTCTACTTTGTACAATCCATTTATAAAAGAGTCCTGACAGTATGATCTCAAATACCCAGAAGAACCACAGGTGTGAAAACAAAGCATTGCACATTTCTTAAAAAATATATTATAAATGTACGTTATATAGATGTGTTGGGTCCTCCAGAGAGACCCTCATTATTAATAGATAGGTATCTAACAAGAAACTCCCTGTACTATATAGAATAAGGTTTCTAAACCAGTCAATCCTTATTAAATTTAATGAGTGTCCTGATTAATCTGTAATTAATTAAACTTCTGTTTTGTTTATTTGAAAGATACTACTACTAACATATACAGTATTTATTGGAAATGTTATAAGATTCCCCTAAAGATGGCCTACCACTTGCCATAAAAATGTAATTTTTTACCTGGTGTAAATTATCACTGTTTTCCTGAATCTAGACACGTTCTTAATTTCTTCCTGCTCCTCTCTGTTCCTGAGATATGACCCCATGTTCCCTGTATATAAATATATTCTTTTTATCGAACTGGGTGTGGTCATCAAAAAGATGCCTGCATAGAAGCGTGGAGAACCACGCCCACTTGGCTAAAAATGCTAAATTTACAAAAAGGGAAGATGGGGTCATATCTCAGGAATCGATAGGCACAGAAATAAAAGAAAAATAATGTAGGTTTCAGAAGAACATCAGCATTTACACCAGGTAAAAACCAAAAATTACATAATTATGGCAAGTGAGAAAATGTTTCAGAAGCATTTAATTGTTGCAATTTCATGAAGAAGTCACAATGCGACTAATTATTTACTCCAGTTATTGAAGATGTTGAAACTTCCTATTATGTTGGATAAAATTACATAACACAGAGACAGGTGTCAGCCATGGTGCATGGAAATGTTGCATTCAGCACAATGTTTCTTCCAATGCTTGCCTAGTGGTTATTGCCCTAAATAATTTACATTTAAGGTAGCAAAGAGTTAGAGCAGAGCTATGAAACATTTCTGCTACACCCGCAGACTTCCTAAGGAGACTTTGCGGGAAGGTGGTCTACTGTACAACAGATGGAGTTATGGAAGCTTGTCAGATAGTTTAGTGAATATTGCTTTGAAACGTTCCATCAATAGACTCAATAAAAGACAAGTTAATGAACATTTTATATCAGTATAAACGTTTAAATTTGTAAAACTGATCCATTTAAAGTTCTTGAAGAGAGTTTCTAGAGAAGCTTATCAGGGTAAGGCTGGAGTCACACTGGCGACAAAATCGTACCACTAGAAAGCGATGAAATATCGCTTTGCAGTCGAACCAATATTAATCAATGGAGTAGGTCCCAGCATCCGATTTTTTGTGGTCAGATTTAAACGTGCGAGTGCAATCGCAGCACGCTGCGATTGTCACCGATTGTGGGTCGACTATCGCCAATGCAAGTCTATGGGTGCGATGAAAAGTGGGATTACAAACGGACCGCACGTGTGATTGCGCTTAAATCGCACAACTTTTCCAGGTGACAGGAAACTGCCTTTGAAATTCTCAGGAAGCCTTTACATGCTAATTAGCTAAGCCATCTTAAAAAAAAACAGGAAGAACGCCTACACGGAGTCCAGAAACATGGCATCTAGCCACATCAATGTGGAACTCCTCATCGTTTTGGTGCAGGAGAGGCCTGAATTGTGGGACCAGCGCGATCCCAATTACAGCAATCGGACGCGCAAAGAGGCTGCATGGCAAAGAATATGTGAACACATTTTCACAGACTATCAGCAGAGATCCAGGGAGGACCAAGAGCGTCTTAGTAAGTTCCACATGTAACGGTTTTTTAATTTTTCAAAAAATGTTGTTAAGAAAATAATAATGTAGCCTTATGTGTTTAAATGATATTTAAAATGCAGCATTATCGACCTCTTCATATTTATAACTACACATTGATGTGTGTGTCACAAACAATATCCATGTATCTTAAAATATCATCGATGATTTGTCATTTATTGACTACAACATTTTGTACTCCCCTTCACCTCAGATGTAGTGTGTAGGTCCTAAAATGCAAAATCATTGAGTCGTCTTGTTAAGGGCCAAGCATTTTTGTAAATGTATCTTAGTGCTTATAACATGGACACTTCTGGTTGTATGTTGATGTCTTTTAATATTGTAAATCACATCACACATGACCACTATTTAAATGTTCAGTGTTGCATATTTGTCGTTTTTGGTTACTAAATACATATCAGTCATAATAACCGTTATGGTGTTCTTAAATTTGTAGTGACTGATGTGACAAGGCGGTGGCGCAGCTGTCGGGACTGCTACGGAGGGAGAGGCAGATTAGGGATCGGAGTGGGGTTTCAGCTTCTAAGAAGAGGAAGTACTTATTTTGATAGACTAACTTCCTTGCGCCAGTGATGGATCTGCGACCGTAAGTGCATGTGTGTTGAAACACTTTCATGGCAAACTTTGTTATTTGCTGCCTTTTAATTGTTTGAATTATTTCCTTTCTAGGACGGAGTCAAACCTAACTGAGAGGGAGACGGGGTCGGACTCCGAAGTGCTTATAGACCCGTTGGTGATGGGGCAGAGGAGGCAGGCCCTTCCTCTGCAGCATGTGGTTCCACACAAGCAGCACCACCAGCAGCTGCAGGACCTGAGGATTCACTAAGCCAGCAGCCGGAACATGAGGACCTACCTCAGAGCAGCAGCCCTAATAGGCCTCAGGATGTGTCTCCTCCTCCTTCCCAACGCACTAGGCGAGGTAGGCGGCGACGAGAAGGAGTGGGTTCTGTGACAAGGAGGCAGGTGGACCGAGGAGTTCTGGACTATTTGTCCAGTGTAGCAAATGATGATGAGGAGGAGGGATTTTCCCACAGTCTGGCACGTTACCTCCGGCTATTCCAAGACAGCACAGACTGGGATCAGAGGCGGACTGCAGATTGTTTTGGATGCTGGAACAGCCCCTAATGATCCAAGCAACCTACTAGATTATCTAGAAAAATGGCAGGTTGGTCCTGAAAATGTGTTAAGGTTGTTTGGACCCCATCCATCACAATCTGCTTCAGCCTCTGATCCTCCTCCTCATCATCATCATCCTCCTCCACCTCCTCCTTGTGTCCAACAGAACCCAACTCCTCTCCTCATCCTACTGCAGCTCCTTCTTTCTACGAGCTACCCAGCTCCAAGCCATGGGACAGAGTGGCCATGCACAATATGCCCACTCTACCATACCCAATGTTGTTGGCTGGCCACAACATGGATATGTTAGACATGGGCATATTGGGGGTCATTCTGCTACTGCTCAGTCATATCAATATGACTATGAGCATCAATTCCCTATGTACCCCTACACACAAGGCCATCAGGATGCAGCCAGTAACCCAGCTGCTACGTTAGGTTCTGCACCAGCTCAGGGTCAAACACAGGTTGCAGATAGTGGAAGGCCTAATACCCAACCTGGCCCTCCATCCTCACCACACCACCACCACCACCAAGCTACCATCAATTGTAGCTGTACTAAGCTTTTTTTGTATGTAAGTTATATATATTTATATTTGCATATTGAGAATGTTCTAAATAGTTTATTTTTATGTTTGGACATGTTGGTCCGGTTTACAAAATATATCAGCCTGTAAAAGGCTTAAAAACAAAATACACTAATGAGTAAAATTAGTGAAGTGCCATTGGTTGTCTGTGATTATTCTTATATGTTATGTCCTGTCTTAAGTAGGGTAAAGTGTACATAAAATAATTACAGTCTTCCATGAATTGATGAATCAAAAGTAAGTTTATGGTATCATATAACATAAAACACACTACATAGCTATGGCCTCCTCTTGCCAAGGAATAGCACCAGCAGGGGAAACAAAATAATTGGTCAATAAGTCACGGACTTTGAGTCCAGAAGGGGGACGACGAGGATGGATGACTGGTCTCATAGGCCTCGTCATATATCAGACTGAAGGTCAGCCATATCAGCTGATGAGCATTCATGCATTCTCGTAAAATTATGTAGTACCACACATGCTTGCACTACAAGATTAACATTTGAATCACTTAGCTGAATGGCTGATTGTAGGACACGCCATTTGGCTGTAAGAATACCAAATGTGCACTCTACCAGGCGTCGTGCACGAGAAAGGCGATAATTAAATATGCGTCGCCCATGGTTCAGATTGCGACGAGGATATGGCCTCATAACATGACGAGTTAATTGGAAGGCCTCATCCGCTACTACAACATATGGCACTGCATCCACATTTGATTGGGAAGTTGACATGGTGGTGGTAAGTCCAATTGATTATTGCGTAGCCGCCGACCCATAATGGAAGAATTGAAGACTCTGGAGTCTCCAGTCCTTCCATAGGCCCCAATGTCTACAATTATGAAGCGGTAGTTACTGTCGACCAAGCCCAACAAAACTATAGAAAAATATTGCTTATAATTGTAGAATTGGGTACCTGAGTTCGGCGGCTTACGCACACGTATGTGCTTCCCGTCCAGGGCTCCAATACAGTGTGGAAAATTACTGCTTTCTTTAAATCCACGTGAAATCCTCAACCAACGTTCCATTTTGGGCTCTGGCATCACTTCTTTATTTAGTCTGGACCAAATTTGTCCACAAGTAGAGCTGACTATTCCGGAAATGGTGGATTTCCTATTAAAAACTCTAAATGCAGAGCAGCGTATGAGAGCCCAGTGGAAAGGAACCTGCAATACACAAACAACAACAAACATGTACACATCAGACAAAAAATACAAAAACACTGCATAAACCAAATGTAAACAGTGGACATTTGTTTACTCACCCATTCACTTAATGTAATGACTTACAAAGCATTATGACTGCTACACACAAGCATATAGGGAAAAGGTCACTATTTAATAATGACATCGGGTACAGTATGTTAAGATGAACAAAGTAAGACAATGTGAAAGATGGTAAATTAGGAAAGACATCATCAACATATCGTTGACACACATACCTTAATGTTAGAAGAAGCCTTTCCTCAGCAGAATTGAAGGACGCATCCTGGTGTTCTGAAAGGTGATTCCTGGGCGCAATATGTCAAGCAAAATATCAAAGGTGACAACACTCATGCGACAGTAGGCAAAAAACTTGTCTGGATTCCTACGCAGTGTTGAATACAGGCGCTCAAAATGCCCTTTGGTGATCCTTCGCATCACAAGGGGATGCACCCACATCCTTCTGCGGATTCTGGAGAAACAACTACAGGGTATGACTCCCCAAAACTTCTGGATATCAGCCAATAGTACAGCACACGCTCAGTTGTATTAAACATTAGTCTGTCACTCATAATTGTAACTTAGCAGCAACACAACAGGAACCACTAAGAAGCCAAACACTCCACGGCAACGTTGGGAGGGTAAGAACAGTCAAACCACGCTTAAATATGGGTCAGGCTCATTATTCAAATTATTTGCAGGCCTCAAAAACGTTAAATGTCCATTTTGCTATGATGCCACTAAAAAACGGTAGTCGCTGGGTAATCGGATGTGAAACGTAAGCGTACATGCTACAAAATCGCATCAACTACGAAAAATCGGATGGCAGTCGCATCAATGTTCATGAAATTTTTATCCGATTATCGAACTACTAAAACGGTCCGATTTTTTATACGTTGTGTGTGACCCAGCCTAATCAGAGTTGTAGGACGTTCTCAGCATAATTATTTATTTTCCGACATTTATATAACATCTTATATAGCGGAGATCTCCAACCGTTCCAGATGTGATTACAACTTCAGCTTGTAATTCTGGGAATATCAACGTGATAATAAAGGTAAAGGGACCACATCATTGGAGTGCCCAATCTAAGGCCAGTAAAGACGCGTCTGTGAAGCTGTGATCATTCTCCTAGAGGAGAACAGCTGTATAGTTCTTCTGATTCGCTATGTCTTTTTCCTCATGTGCAGGCATTGCAGGACCTTAGGTATCCATGGTTACGACCACTGATATAGTGACAGTTAGCTAGTTGCTAGTGGTCGTAACCATGGATACCTAGGGTCCTGCACATGAGGGAAAAGACATAGCGAATCAGAAAAACTGTACTACATTTCTAATTGGAGGTATTTGCTAATATTATTATTATTACACCTACTACATATTGGGATAGGATCTTGGAGATGGGAATACCCCTTTATGTGTCCAGTGCAAAAAAATGTCAATGTTTTCATTTCTCAAATTGGTAAAAAAATAAAGATTTCGCAATTTTCACATTAGCCACAGGAACTTTCTTAGGCTATGTTCACATGTTGCGGTTTTGCAGCTTGTTAGAAGCAAATTTTAAGCTACGTTTTACAGAACCAGCAAAGATTGAGATATCAGAAATCTCATGCACACACATTATTTTCTTTCGTGACTGATTTGGCAAACTGCATCACGTCATTTCGTGTAGCTTTTTTAGCAGCGTATTTGCAGCGCTTTTTCAGCCATAAGAAACAATGGGTAAGTGCAAAAATGCAGCAAAAAACGCAGGCATCAGTTTTTGCTGCGTTTTTGGTGCAAAAACCTAAGGAAGCTACATCATGCTTTTTTTGGGGGCCACTAAATTTTATCAACATGCACAAGAGACAACAAAAACGCAGCAATAAAAACGCAGCAAAAACTCTGCTTTTTGTAAGCAGCTTCTTTGCAAATAGACCAGGTTTTGCCTCTGGATAAAAACGCAATGTGTGAACATGGCCTAGACTCCAATTTCCTGTTTTTTTAGGAAATCCAGACATACATTAAATACATCAAACAGATTCTGACATTGTGTTTTTGAAGCATTAAGGGCATGTTCACACTGGGCGTTTTTGCTTTTTTATGCTAATTTTCAGCTGCTTTTTACCGTACCAGTGAAGCCTACGAGATTTCAGAAATCTCATGCACACACATTGTTTTTTTGTCATCAGGATTTTGTGCTTTGTTGCTTTTTTTGGACATAGTGCATGTCACTTCTTTCAGCGTTTTTGCAGCGTTTTTCACCCATTGGCTTGAATGGGTGTTGAAAAAATGCTGCAAAAATGCAACAAAAGCGCAGGTATCATTATTTGCAGCACTCAACTTTTGCCATGCACAAAGAGACACAAGTTAGCCCAAAAAACGCACCAAAACGCAACAAAACTGCACCAAAATACGCACCAAAACCGAACCTAAACCTGCGTTTTTGCCGCAGCTCCTTTCCTGCCAAGAAATCAGCTTTTGCTGCAGAAAAAAAAAAGCAGCAAAAACACCCAGTCTGAACTTACCCTTATTGAGCGTGTGCAAAGGTCATTCTATCCCTGCCTCTGATGGTAATGACCCTGCTGTAAACTCTTCCTGAAAAGACCTCATGAATATGGAGGACTACCTGGTAGCAGGTTTATTAGTCCTATTGTGATAATCTCTTGCTGATAAAACAGTGATTTTATCGAAACTAGAGCAAGCAGCCCAGTAAGTGACACATCGCTGGAATCAGGGTCTCTTTCTCTACATTAGTTGGCAAAACCTCACGGCAGATTCCCTTTAAGAAAGGCAATAAAAGTCATCCTCTATGTTTCCAGAAAGAGTAAAATGCCGCCTGCTGCCACATTCCCAGCGATTACATCTCTGGCTGATGGATACATTTTTCGGTGTGTTTATGAATAACATGAAATAATACATCAGAGGGACATTTAATTTCCTTTGTCTTCTTTGTTGCATGTGACGGAGGGTGCTAGCTCCAGAGGAAACAGGTCGTTTACAGCGCAGACCTCCCATTGTCCGAAAAATCAAAACAGCCGAATGTTATCTTTGTGGATGATTGCGGTCTTCTAGGTGAGCCAATCACATTGTGAGGACTGTTTATAAAATCAGCTCTAAAAGTGAGGGGGAAGCGGCTCGTTAGATGTTTCAATTAGCTGCATTAACGAGACAGAGATAATAATCAGACTTCAAGGAGATAATGGCAGTCATGTGGCCTGGACGCATTTCCTGAGATTCCTCTTTCCCTCACTTGACCCAACTCTTAAATCTAAAAGGATGATAATCGGGATGATCTGATGACTTCATCTCGTCATCGCACAAAGCATTGATGTTTCCATAGGGTCAA
>JARQOD010000004.1:27790900-27812323 GCA_033576555.1 Oophaga sylvatica
ACCTCAGTTTGAGTTTCAGCAGAATAAAAGTTGAAAGTAAACTTTGGCACTGTGGAGTCAGAGGATTCAGTTGATATGTTGAAGTTTGGGGTCTTTTCCTGGGACCTTAATATTGGTTAAAAGTCATCAATTTCAAAACAGTAGTGGTCCAACTCATGACAAATCGTGATCATGCATGGCATATTACACGCATCGTGTAGGAGTACTGGGCTATCTTCTACTCACCAGTATGGTAGAGAGCTTGCCATACTATTCATGGTCACTACATTTTTGGTGCACTACAAGACCTTCAATCAGCTGACGGTGATGGTGCCGAGAGTTGGACTTCCACCAGTCTTATATTCGCGACTAACAGGATAGGTCAAACTTCTTTAACCAATCCTTAGCTTTGACCTGTGTTTGACTTGCAAAGCTTTTACTAGTCCATTTGGTAAAATGAGTGACTTTTTTGCCAAGCAATAAGATTGTAAATTGAGGTCTCGAAATGTATTTCTCATGTTCAATTTTTGTGAACTTAACATCACCAAGGCCAAAAAGTTTACATTCTTGTGCCAGTTGTTTAAATAAATACTCAAAAATAAAGAAAAAAATAATAAAATGGCAAAAATATGTATGCTGACTGTTGAATCAGGTGTTTCCCTTGGAACAGACATGTAAAGCCATGTAAGCAAATTGTAGGACAGTATTTATAGGATCGCCACATGGGAATTTGAATTTGAGAAAAAAATGTAAAAATTCTCGTATCAAAGTTCATACGAAGGAGAGAACCTTCAGATTGATCCCAGGTTCAATGTTGGAACAACAAGTCAGACAAAAGGCATTTGACAATATTTACAGCCCTCCGACTGTTTAGACAAAGACAGGATAACACTTCCAGGACAGATCAGGGTCTTTTTACTTTGGATTGCCATTTGTCTTGGCAGATCACCAAGTCCAAGGGTTCCCTAGGCTCCTTTTCTTTCTTGTCTCATCACTTGTCATTAACCCCATGCTGAGTCCGGCTACAAACATGTTCCACCCAGTAGAGAGCTGGGATGTAGTAAACCTGGACCTAGAAATTGGATCAGACAGACCAAGCACAGTTTCCTTATAATATATGGCTGTAGAAGTGCCAAGCTCGGGGAATTAATTACTTGTCCAATTTGTCCGGCAAACCTCTTGGAGTGCTAACTGTCTCCCCTGTGGACAATCATCTGACTTTGATTTCCTAGGCTTCACACCATGTATTACATATTTTAATATTTGTCAGGGATTTTATTTTTCTTCTATTTCTTTGCGGCCAGGACTCTCTCGGATGAGCTGCATGGCAATTTGCCGCCCTCCTCGGGCTTTTACAACCACACTCCATTCAAACCTGTCATTGAAAATAAAACCTATATTTCTTGAGTTGCTGGAAGCCAACCTTTCAATCGAGAAGATTAGACTGTTGAAGCCAAACCGCAGTGCCCAGGATTTTTAAAGAAAAAAGATAAAGTGTTTTTCTAGCAAATGTGAAATCAGCGATACATTTGTGTTTAATAATGTTTTTTTCTACATTATGTGAAAATATTACACTACATCACAGGTTAGTTCCACCTGTAGTCAACTTCAATATCAGGCAATATTTTTCCGACACTGTAAACTCACCGTTGGCTCAGGGATATGGCAGGATCTTTTTTTTTTTAAAGGGGTTATATTATGGTTGCGAAAGTTCTGATTACTGGGTTCCACTGCTGTTACCACATTCTGTACGGAGGTCCGAAGTCTCCAGTGGAATGGAGTAGCCTTCAAAAGTCTAAGGGTCTACTCAAGTCCTCTACTCAACTTTCTTTATTAGTTGCATAGACAATGTCCATATTAAGCCAACACTCCATTGAAATAGGGAACTCAGGTCTCCCAGTCTTTTGAGCAGTGGGGTCTCAGTACTCAAACTGCTAATAATCACCATCTCTTCACTTAAGGGTATGCCACACTAAACAATATCGCTAACGGGATCGCTAAAAAACGTCACTATTTAGCGATCCCGTTAGCGATATTGTTCAGTGCGGCAGCTTCCAGCGACGAGCTTCCTGCTGTGATCTCGCTCGTCGCTGGAATCGTTCCGGACCCTATTTCATCGCTGGCGCTCCCGCTGGGTAAGTATCTAATCGCTGTGTGGCACCTTTTCTTAGCGATTTAGCGGTACTTTTGTACCGCTAAAGTCGTTAAGAAGATCGCTAACGGCGATAGCGTCGTTAACTATATCGCTAAATGTGGCCGCATTTAGCGATATAGAAACAATCCCGCTAGCGATCTCATTAGTATGCAACGCTAACGAGATCGCTAGCGGGATAGCTTAGTGTGGCAGTACCTTTAGACTTTAGAAAGGTGATAAGTTGTATTTTGCTGCGTCCCTTTTAAGGGCCTGACCATACTACATCACTGTTTTGGACTTGGTCATTTTAGGGCACCTACAGAAGTGCTTAAGACGAGATGAGCGAATTTGTTCGGATTTTGTCCCCGAAT
This sequence comes from Oophaga sylvatica, assembly GCA_033576555.1. Classification (NCBI taxonomy): domain Eukaryota; kingdom Metazoa; phylum Chordata; class Amphibia; order Anura; family Dendrobatidae; genus Oophaga; species Oophaga sylvatica. Next base: position 27,793,385 of record JARQOD010000004.1, read on the forward strand.
CTGATTTTGACATATTCGAACAATATTTGTGCCGAATGTATGTCTTATGATGGGTTCCGAACATATTCGGTAATTTCTACTCCCACTGACACTAATGACGTTAGGCTGTGTTCGACGAATATTGCAAAAACAATATTCGATTCGATCGTATTCGGAACCAAATCAGAACAATTTCGCTCATCTCTACTTAAGACCTTTACAATATCTTCAGTGTCATCCAATGTAGCATGGCCAACTTTTTTTCCTTTCCAATTTGTATAGAATCCAACCAAAAAAGAATTATGTAATCCAAAAATAAAAATTGTAAGCAATGAACCATAGTAGTATAAAAAATGAAATTTTATAAAATATGGAAAAAAAATAAGCGTTAAAAAGTAATATTAAAAAAGTCGGAAAACCAGCAATTGTCACCACACTCAAATTAAATAACAGGTGTAATAATAGCATACATTTCCACCATAAAGACAAAAGAATGGTCTATTCCTTGTTATATATTATATACATAGTTCAAAAAACTTTGGCAACAATATTAGAACAATCAATCACATTGAAAACGGTTTGAAAATTATATAGTTCTAATGGTAGTAATAGTAATCGTTAAATAAATACATTTCTACAAGATGGCTGCCGTAAAGTGCAAATCATGCAATACAAATATGGAAATAACAAAAAGGAAAAAAGGGAGAGGAGAAAAAAACATATTTCAATCACCTCCTGGACAGTGTGGTGCCAGGCCCCGACATACGTTTCAGTGCTTAAAGCCTTTTTCTGGTGTTTAAAGTAGCAGAATAAGGGGGCTTTCAAATATGTAGCTTCTTATAGATATATTCACATCTAGAGTACGAAACATATCTAATATATGTTAATTATAAAATTTTGAATGTTTTTGATTAGATGCCATTAAAAACATCATTTTTGAGATAAGCTTTTTTTATTCTTCATCCCCAAAATGGGAATCGTTAATGAATATTCTTACACTAATAGATTTGGGCATAAAATTTTGAAATATGTACCAAGGATTACTAGGACTCCATGGACCACAGCTCATATGGCCTCCATCTGAACCCATCTTCAAAGGTAGAAGGAAGCCAGTCAAGAGTCATTCTGCATTTGTTTTCTACAATTTTGAGAATGGCTTAGAGCAGGGGTCTCAAACTCGCGGCCCGCGGGCCAACTGCGGCCCTCGGGACACGAGTTTGCGGCCCCCACCTCATGGGCCCTCGGTATATACTTTGCGGCCCTCGGCTGGGATCTCACATGCGAGAAACACCGCATGTGAAATCCCAGTCACTCGTAGTACCGGTCATTAAGGTCATGAATATGGACGCCACTCCTCTCATAGGCGTGCCGCCCATATTCATAAGCTTAATGAGCGGTACTACAGAAAGATGGCGGCACCGGGCATACTCACCTCATCTCCTGCTGCTGCCCGCGCTTCCTGTCTCTGACACAGAGAGCAGCGCCGCTGAATGACGTCATCATTCAGCGGCCTGCTCTGTCAGAGTGAGAAAACGCGGGCACCGGTGATGCTGCGGACAGTGTGAGAGGTGTGTGTGTGTGTGTGTGTGTGTGTGTGGACAGGTGAGAGGTGTGTGTGTGTGTGTGTTTTGTGGGACAGGTGAGAGTGGTGTATGTGTGTTGGTGTGTCTAGGAGAGCGATGGGGAAAAGCAATGATGACAGTAATGGGAAAAGCAATGATGGCAGTAATGGGGAAAAGCAATGATGGGAGTAATGGAGAAAAGCAATGATGGCAGTAATGGGGAAAAGCAATGGGGAAAACAGTGATGGGAAAAAGCAATGATGGGAGTAATGGGGAAAAGCAATGATGGCAGTAATGGGGAAAAGCAATGGGGAAAACAGTGATGGGAAAAGCAATGATGGAGTAATGGGGAAAAGCAATGATGGCAGTAATGGGGAAAAGCAATGATGGAGTAATGGGGAAAAGCAATGATGGCAGAAAATGGGGAAAAGCAATGGGAACAGTGATGGAAAGCAATGATGCAGTAATGGGGAAAAGCATGATGCAGTAATGGGGAAAAGCAATGATGGCAGTAATGGGGAAAAGCAATGATGGCATAAGGGAAAAGCAATGGGGAAAAGCAATGATGTCAGTAATGGGGAAAAAGCAATGGGAAAAGCAATGATGGGAGTAATGGGGAAAAGCAATAGGGAAAAGCAATGATGTCAGTAATGGGGAAAAGCAATGATGGCAGTATGGGGAAAAGCAATGGGGAAAACAGTGATGGGAAAAGCAATGATGGGAGTAATGGGAAAAGCAATGGACAAAGCAATGATGTGATGATGGGGGAAAAGCAAGATGGGAGTGATGAGGAAAAGCAATGTGGGAGTATGATGAAAAAGCAATGGGGGGAATGAGCGCTGGGGAGGATGAGCGCTGGGGAGATGAGCGTGGGGAGGATGAGCGCTGGGGAGAATGAGCGCTGGGGAAGGATGAGCGCTGGGGGAGGATGAGCGCTGGGAGGATGAGCGCTGGGAGGATGAGCGCTGGGGAGGATGAGCGCTGGGGGATGAGCGCTGGGAGATGAGCGCTGGGGAGGATGAGCGCTGGGGAAGGATGAGCGCTGGGGAGGATGAGCGCTGGGGAGGATGGTGGGGAGGCTGGAGAGCGCTGGGGGATGACGTGGAGATGAGCGCTGGGGGAGGATGAGCGCTGGGGGAGAATGAGCGCTGGGGGAATGACTTCTTGCTGTTAACCAGTTAATGTTTACTTGTCCACCACACTGCAGTGTCAAAAGAGGAAGACAGCGAGACAGGCAGCAAGATCACATCAGAGACCTCTTGACCTCGAAACAGAAAATCCTCAGATCCTGGTATTGTAACATAATATTAAGGATAATATTTATTCATTGATATTGCGCTATTAACTCCACAGCACTATATATACATCATCAACACTGTCCCCATTGGGACATTTGATAACATTGGAATGTTTTTGTAAGAGCTTTTCTTGTGGAAAACCTGATGCGGCCCAGCCTCACCCAGATTCTACCTCCAGCGGCCCCCGGGTAAATTGAGTTTGAGACCCCTGGCTTAGAGATAAAGTGATGAATTGTTCATATCAAGGGATGGGGATGTCTTACATAATCATTAATTCATTCCAGGTGAAATCAGTGCACTTAAACTGACGAGCAAGCAAATTTCTAATAAATACAACAATAAGATCAACGTACCGTTGCTCCGTGCTGAAAAAAGTAAGGGGCCAGCTCCTCACACTCCTCCCACACTTTTTGAGCAATGACACAGATGTAAGAGGTTCCACCTTCATGAGAGCAAAACTTTGTATCATCCATTTTCCTCAAAGCATATTCCATGTCTTCCTTGCGAATAAACTCCACAATACCCATTCCATTCTTATGTACATCAGCATAACAGACAACTCCAGCTCCTCTCATATGATCTTTCAGATCCTGCTAACTCCCAGATAGGAGAATCCCTGAGACGAGGACTCTGTATTCAATTGGCCGGGATGGGGGTCTGATCCTCCCCGAGGTCCTCCATATCCATCCCCTGATCACCGGTTTGACCTGGGACACTCCATACATAATCGTCGAGAACCCAACTCGCATCTATTGTGTCTATACATGACGTCCTCCTCATTTTGTGGATTCTGGAAGCTGATGAAGGAAAACGTGGAGGCGTCACTCCCTCCCTGCGATTCTTCAGCTTGATTGTACGGATCCGCCCGTACCAATGGAACAACTCTTCCAGCTTCTTCTCCCATACAATGGCCTGTACATTGCCCACATAAATGAGCACTGACCCCCAGCCATGGAGATGGTCACTTGGCGACCTGGTAAAATGGTGTTCAGGGGGGACAATATCTGGGCTGACCAAGGTGATGGAAGACCCAGTGTCTCGAATTCCCTGGGTCTCCTCCCTGATATCATCTACCTCTCCCAGGTTATGTTCCTTCATAGTAACAGTCATTGTATTTTGATGAGGGGTTAGGTGATATGTTGACATCGCTGTGTTCCCTGTCAGCTGTTGCAGTGGGAACCAATCCTTGGCTTTGGGTTACGACATTAGCCCAGTTGCACACCAATCCTGCTCCTAGGTTGTTTCCCAGTAACACATCTACTCCTACATCCACCATTCCATGACTGTGACTCAAGTCTAAATGTAGTCTGGCTCTTTGAATGTTCAGATATTCTCCACCAGCTACATTGACTAACATACGGCTGGCTGATGGGAACAATACATTGGTCCGATACTAGATGTTCTTTGATCAACGTGACTGAGGCTCCAGAGTCGTAGAGCCCTGCAGCCTCCATGTCCACTACCCAGACCGGCTTCAGATGCTGATTCATGATTGCTGAGGCATCCCATCTGGTCACTCTGGATTCTTGTCCTTGTACCACATATGCCTCTTCCTCTTCTGGTCGGGGTAATGGGATGCTCTCTCCTCCAGCATTCCAGCCCCATTGCAACACAGTGTTCAGCGGCTGGCTACTTGGATGATGTGGGCTAGAACTTTACCGGCATTCCCTAGCAAAGTGTCCCATATGTCCACAGTTATAGCAGCTTTACCCCCCTCATCAAAATGTGGGCCTTACGTGGGGGCTTGCAAAACCTTCCCCTCTTTGTGAAGTCTGAAATCCTCACAGTGCCTCCTCTCGCTGGTCCATGGGTCTTGCTGGCCTCCCTGTAAGCCCCTGTTCCTGACTGGCTGGGGCTGTACTTCCACGTAGCTCTGGTCGTTTGGTAGACCAATCATCAGCCAGTCTTGCAGACTCATCCAGACTAAGTGGTTTTCTATCCACCACCACCAATTCTTTTAAGTCAGGGGTCTCAAACTCAATTTACCCGGGGGCCGCTGGAGGTAGAATCTGGGTGAGGCTGGGCCGCATCAGGTTTTCCACAAGAAAAGCTCTTACAAAAACATTCCAATGTTATCAAATGTCCCAATGGGGACAGTGTTGATGATGTATGTATAGTGCTGTGGAGTTAATAGCGCAATATCAATGAATAAATATTATCCTTAATATTATGTTACAATACCAGGATCTGAGGATTTTCTGTTTCGAGGTCAAGAGGTCTCTGATGTGATCTTGCTGCCTGTCTCGCTGTCTTCCTCTTTTGACACTGCAGTGTGGTGGACAAGTAAACATTAACTGGTTAACAGCAAGAAGTCATTCCCCCCAGCGCTCATTCTCCCCCAGCGCTCATCCTCCCCCAGCCTCATCCCCCCAGCCTCATCCTCCCCCAGCGCTCATCCTTCCCCAGCGCTCATCCTCCCCAGCGCTCATCCTCCCCAGCGCTCATCCTCCCCAGCGCTCATCTTCCCCCAGCGCTCATCCTCCCCCAGCGCTCATCCTTCCCCAGCGCTCATCCTCCCCAGCGCTCATCCTCCCCAGCGCTCATCCTCCCCCAGCGCTCATCCTCCCCCAGCGCTCATCCTTCCCCAGCGCTCATTCTCCCCCAGCGCTCATCCTCCCCCAGCGCTCATCCTCCCCAGCGCTCATCCTCCCCAGCGCTCATTTCTCCCCAGCGCTCATTCTCCCCCAGCGCTCATTCCCCCCCATTGCTTTTTCCCCATCACTCCCATCATTGCTTTTCACTCATCACTCCCATCATTGCTTTTCCCCCATCACTCACATCATTGCTTTTGCCCATTGCTTTTCCCCATTACTCCCATCATTGCTTTTCCCATCACTGTTTTCCCCATTGCTTTTCCCCATTACTGCCATCATTGCTTTTCCCCATTACTGACATCATTGCTTTTCCCTATTGCTTTTCCCCATTACTCCCATCATTGCTTTTCCCATTGCTTTTCCCCATTACTGACATCATTGCTTTTCCCCATTGCTTTTCCCCTTTACTGCCATCATTGCTTTTCCCCATTACTGCCATCATTGCTTTTCCCCATTACTGCCATCATTGCTTTTCCCCATTACTGCCATCATTGCTTTTCCCATCACTGTTTTCCCCATTGCTTTTCCCCATTACTGCCATCATTGCTTTTCCCCATTACTCCCATCATTGCTTTTCCCCATTACTGCCATCATTGCTTTTCCCCATTACTCCCATCATTGCTTTTCCCATCACTGTTTTCCCCATTGCTTTTCCCCATTACTGCCATCATTGCTTTTCCCCATTACTCCCATCATTGTTTTTCCCATCACTGTTTTCCCCATTGCTTTTCCCCATTACTGCCATCATTGCTTTTCCCCATTACTCCCATCATTGCTTTTCCCCATTACTGCCATCATTGCTTTTCCCCATTACTGTCATCATTGCTTTTCCCCATCGCTCTCCTAGACACACACACACACACATACACCACCTCTCACCTGTCCACACACACACACACACACACACCTCCCCTGTCACACACACACACACACCACCCTCACTGTCCGCAGCATCACCGGTGCCCGCGTTTTCTCACTCTGACAGAGCAGGCCGCTGAATGATGACGTCATTCAGCGGCGCTGCTCTCTGTGTCAGAGACAGGAAGCACGGGCAGCAGCAGGAGATGAGGTGAGTATGCCCGGTGCCGCCATCTTTCTGTAGTACCGCTCATTAAGCTTATGAATATGGGCGGCACGCCTATGAGAGGAGTGGCGTCCATATTCATGACCTTAATGACCGGTACTACGAGTGACTGGGATTTCACATGCGGTGTTTCTCGCATGTGAGATCCCAGCCGAGGGCCGCAAAGTATATACCGAGGGCCCATGAGGTGGGGGCCGCAAACTCGTGTCCCGAGGGCCGCAGTTGGCCCGCGGGCCGCGAGTTTGAGACCCCTGTTAAGTCATCTGTGAGCTTGGACATAAATTGTTCCAGCATGAATATATCCAAGACATGTTCTGCTTTGCTTAGTGACATGCATGGGAGAGTTGTATGAGCATGCCCTGCTATCTGTGCAGAGGTCTTTGTTCAGGGAGATGGAGGAGGTGAGCTGTGATCATCAGCTCCTTGTGGCTCATGTTTTATCTATATATTGGTAATACCTTTCATTTTAATCCTGTTTGTGATTATAAGACTGCTGTAAGCTCTACAGAATGGGACAGATCAGCCTTTTATGGGGTTTAGTGGTAATAGTGAAAACTGCAAGATTTCAGGGTTGTTGTATTTTCAATAAATATAAAAACACAACAAATTTTTAAAAATCACAAAAAAATTCTTAACAATCCATTTAACATAAAACTTGATTTAAACAGTAGGTCGTTTTCCTGATGACACATTCCTTTTGAATGGGCTTTCCCACTGTAGTATTTTATGCTATTTTCATGAGACATGTCATAAAAGACTAATGAAGCCTTTGGGACCTTCACCGAGCCAGAGAATGAGCCAGTCATTGTTTCAGACATGCATGGTCCCTCTCCATTGGAGTGAATCAGGGTTATGGAAGGAGCTGACTACTGCTGGCATCTTACATACCTCCCATTCATTTGCTATTGACAGATCATACAATCCTTGTGCAAACTGTAACCCCTCCACCTATTCTTGAAATAATGGTTATTTCAGACAAATCTCCAACTACAATCTAGTTAGGAAATCACTGATACAATGCAGATCTGCTCAGACTTCCTCCATTTGGAGAACATGCTGCTCAGGTACATTTTTTTATACACAAGTCATAATGTTTTGCCAGGGTCTACATCTGTTCTTTTACATTAACTAGCTGAGTGGCGATTCATAGCGACAACACGTGAGCTAATGTGGCACCGGAGAGATGACGCTATGTATGACACCATCACAAGGGTGTGATATAATGATATTTATGTAAGTGCAATCAGACATATGGATGTACTTAGAAAAATCTCCCAGCTGCGTGCCTAGACAATATGGTTGATTTCTTCGTCTTTTGACAAATAGGGTCTGTTTTTTTTATCGCATGTTTCTTCCACTTGAAAGATGATAAATCCGCGCCCCGCTATTATTTATGTGACTGTTGACCCGTAGTACAACACGTACAGGAATTTCTTATACTCCAGTAGTCATTAAAGGGCACATAATCTGGCAAGTATGTTATCCAGCCACTTATCAGTACACAATGGAGACCAGAAAGCTTTGATATTTTATGCTTTTTGCTACTTTAGGTGTTCTTTTTTATTTTATGTGTTATTGTACGCATTGTATCTTTCAGTTACAGTATGTCTGTTCTGATCAGTCGGTTGTTTTTACAGGAAACTGGATTATCAAATAGAAAGCTTGTAGCATGTAAAAGTATGCAGTCTAGTTTTTGGAAATACTTCTTTGGATTATTTGTTTTGTGATTTTCGGAATATAAATACTTTGTAGTTTTATACTTATTAATTAGCAACTTCTGTAGAGTTAATTCTTGTCATTTTGAATGACTCCTTTCTTTAGTTAATTCTTAATCACTATGAAGATACTAGATGTGGGCACGATGCTATCGCATCGGGAGGGCAGAAAGACGGTGGTTTGCGGCCTGTGCTGGAGATGGGGTGCGGCGTCACCAGAAGACGCCCACACTCCATCTCTAGCACAGGCCGCAAGCCCTGTGACTGCACGGAGGTGAGTGGGCAAGCAACGGCGGGATCCGGTGTGTGTAGTCAGGCGGCAGGTCCTAGCGGGGGTCCGGCGGCAGGTCCTGGCGGCGATCAGGTGACGGGTCCTGGTGGCAATCTGGCAGCGGGTCCTGGCGGGGGTCCGGAAGTGGGTCCTTGTGGGGGCCCAGTGCGGGTCCTGGCCGGGGTCCGGCGGCAAGTATTGGCGGGGGTCCAGAGGCGGGTCCTGGTGGGGGTCCGGAGGCGGGTCCAGTGGTGGCGGGGAGTGGCACTGGTGGTACTGCACAAGGGCCTGGTACCACCAGCGGGTGCCATATTGGAATGCCCATCACTTGGGTATTCCAATATGGCGGTCAGTGTACTTCCGGTGCGGCGCGGTGGATTGTGGGATTCGAGGACGACCAGACGGAATTGGATGACAGACAATGTAAGGTAATTATGAAGATATGGTATGTTCCATATTATTCTTAGTAAATTACATGTGATTCATCAGATTATCAATAATAATTGACTTTTAATGCTGCAAAACTGCCTAATAAATATGTTTGAAAGCTTCCCTAATAAGTAGTGTTGAGCGATACTGCTCGATATCTAAAAATATCGTATCGAAATTGTATCGCCGATATCACTAAATATCGTCGATATCCGATTCTGATACCGGAAGTCCCATGTAAGTCTATGGGAACAAAATATCGCAACAAAAAAAACCCTTTCTTTCATTGTAAACACAAAATATACACACATAGAATACATATATATATATATATATACATGTCATTGTGACATATATATATACATATATTTATAGTTTATACACTTCTACATAGTAAAATAGACTCTGATTCAATTGCCGGGTAAAGCCGTGACATACCCCATAGAAGTCGACGGGCTCGGTGCCGAGTACCCCCAAAACCTCTGGCTCTGTGCGACTCAACTTGGGCGTCACGAACAGGATTCTGTAGCTCGCTATAAGCGAGTCCTGTGTGCCTGAATTGAACTGGTTTTGTGCTTGAGAATTGCTAAAATCATCAGAGAATGTATTTGCCATTTTTCAGCCATATCTGCGTCACGACGAGGCACTGGTGAAGAAGAAGGGCGTGCTCTTTGTGGGTGTCACTCACTCAGTGCGCGAAAACGATGGCCGACCACTCTAAATGGTACTGCAATGTAACATCGTGCCCCACAGCTCTTGAGTTCCGCCTCCTCATCCTCCTCAGTGTGCGGAAACTAACACGAAGGTCCCGCCTCCCTACAAAAGAGGGGCCCTCTCCAGATGCTAATGACACATGTGACTTGGCAGAGATGGCTAATGGACACGAGCAGAAGTGTGAAGGGATGGAGCAGTCAGAGCTCTCCCCCCACGGAAGCGACCCGATCGCCACGGAACCACCGTTGGGCACCCGGCCTGGAAACCCTCCTACGCTGCAAGAAGCGGAGGATACCCTAAGAGGCCTGGCCCGGCACCGGGAGGAGGTCGCCAGGATGGAAGCCAGCTGGCGTGCCCTAAAAATAAACTTGGAGCGGCACCAATCCCTCTTACCTGAAGTGTCTGTACCGGAAGGTGAGGCACCCGTTCTAGTAGATGAGCCCTTGCAATGTGATCCGGTTGACGTTGTCGCAGTGGAGGCACCCGTTCCTGCAAAAAACTCTGCACCGGCAGCACCCCAGATCCCGCTGTCTGCCCCCGTCGCTGAGACAGAAGAAGCGACACCCGTCCTCATGGAGGAGGCCGCGCAGGCACCAGAGGTCTACCTGCCTGTACCGGAGCCCCGACTGTCATCTGTTCCAGAGCTGGCTGCTTCCTCCGCAGGTGAGCGCCGCCAGGACTGGGGGGCGCCAGGAGAGCTGCCGCAAACCGGACACTGTAAGCTGGCATTTGATGGTGGAGACATGGAGCAGCTGGTGGAGGAGAATTACAACCGGCGTCAGGAGGAAGAGTGGAGACGTTGGGAGCGGGAAGCAGAGCGACAAAGGGAGCAGCGAGAAACCCAAAAGCTTCGCCAACTTCAGCTGGAGAAGGACCGGGCAGATAAGGACCGGATGAGAAAAGATAAAGGAACCTGTGGGAGCCGCGGCGTAAGGGTGCAGTACGGAGCTTTAAATTGAAAGGTGGTTGGGGCTTCATCCAGGAGCCTGGACTTTATTTAGAAGTTTTTGTGAACCGGCGGGACGTGGAGGCTCACCTCCCAGAAGGACACCCGGGGAGGGACCTGTTGCCAGGAGACTTGGTGACTTACACCCGACACTGGGGTTACAATGGATGGTACGCCCTAAATGTTACCAGGTGCGACCCCTACTCCCCAGAGTGTCAGGAACCTGTGAGACCCTCGGAGCCTTCAGCCTCCCACATCCAGGCCTCTGCAAAAGTGCCCACCCCACGCCGTAAATCTCCCCAGCCTCCCTCAGTGGTCTCCTCAGCAGCCCCAGCTATGGACATGATAAGTATAGCTGGCCCGTACCCGGCGCCTGTTAGGCCCCCTGGGGTTCTGTTAAGTCCGGGACATAGGGTTCCAGACCCGGAGGGAGATGAAAGAGGTGGCCACACAGACCCAGATAGCGGGTCACGACTTGACTGTACAGGCCACACGACGTCATCAGGTCCTGGTGGTCCTTGGTGCCTCGGATGTTTGGCAAGCATCAGAAGAGTACCAGGTGGTACCTGGAACACCCCTGCCAAAAAATTATAAATAACCCGGACAGGGTCCCTGTATGTAAATAGTTAAATTGTTGATGTACCCGGACGGGTGAATGTTCATAAAAAAGTTTTTTAATTTAATAAAAAAAAAAAACACAGTTTTCATTACTTTTATTACAGTCTCATCCTGCGACGCCATCGATCTCCTGTAAAAAAAAATGAAAAAAAAAAAAAAAGTATACCACCTGACCGACGCAGTCCATAGTAACGAGTGTCCCACGACGATCCAGCTCTGCTACATCAGAATGACAGGCAGAGCCTGTCATCCCGGCGCAGCACAGCTGATTACCTGCTTCTCCGGCGGTGACGTCATCGGACTGGTTTACGGCCGGGATTACCCTGCAGTCACTGCAGTTATCGCGAAAAACTGCATGTGACCGCCAGGGAGAAGATAATGGCGGCCATCAAGCAGTCCAGGACGTGACCGCCGGAGATCTTCTGCCAGGTAAGTGCCGCTGACTCCTGACAGACCTGACCGACGGACACTCACAGTGACAGTGACAAATCCGATTCCGGTATTCGATAAGACGAAAATATCGAAACGAATTATCGAAAGGCCGATAGAGCTAATATCGGCCGATACCCGATATTTGCAGTATCGTATCGCTCAACACTACTAATAAGCAATTAAAGACAGGGGGTCCCAATTGTTGGCTGGCGCAAGTCTAGCACACGGCCATTGTGTGGCTACAATGCAGAGGCTTCATAAAAGTTGCCAATGGTACCTGGCCACTAGATGGAAGGCCTGCGACTCTCTTACCTTCCGGCCTCCTCCATTCCGATTTTGATTAGCTTGGGCTGCTAGAACGCCCTCTGTGTGTCACATCGCACACATGATGTTGTGCCAACCTTGGCAAATCAAATACCGCTCCTGTGATGCTGGAAAGTTAGAGATTGACGGGCCTCCCATCTAGCCGCCAGGTACAACTAATCTGGATGTTGGAGTCCTGTGAATTGATCCACTCACAAAGTCTACATCACAAATGTGACAAAAATGCCATGTATTGACCACACTTAAAAATTTGGGGGCACCTTACATTTTACTTGAATCTTTTGGAGACCACTAGAAAATCTTTGAAATGGTCCCTCACCTACCATATTCTTTTGTGAGAAATGTGCCTTTAGGCCACTTCAAGTCTACTTGTGTTTGACCTCCTATATAGCAGCTATACAAGTGAAAAAAAAAACATTCTAACAAACTATCTATTAAATTCTAGATTGGAGGTTAATTAGCAGCTTCACCTACTGGAGAATCAATGGAAAAGGACACTTTATAAGATCCGATCTTACTCCAAAAAGGAGTGGTGTTGTTAAATTGTCCCTTGGGCCAATGATAATTAATTGCATCTTCTGTCTAGACATTGTCCTTGGCCTCGCCAAGGCAAACAGAACGCCAATCTTCCCAAACATAGAAATCATAGAGAGGTAAAAAAAACATGTTTCGTTTTGATTTGCCCCTTTGAATAACGCAATCTTCTAGGATTAAAACCACCCTTCTTCAATTCGGAAGAATTATAATTAAAAGTGCCATTTCCACTGACATCACCCCGCATGGACTTGGTAGAATAACATTGTTTTTTGTCAGTGTGAAGTTGGGCTTTTCCCTGAGCGCTGGGATGTAAAGAGCCGGAGGTTCTACTGAGACATTTCTGCTTACATAGCAATGAAAAAATAACTGCACTTTGGCTTGAACTGTACAAGGCTTCCATTGCTTTTCTCAGTATTCCGTGACACCATCATGCATATGTAGAGGATCGCAACAGTAACGTGACTCTTACTAATCTCACTTAAATGTAATATCCCTCCAAGGACCCAACCAAGCTAATTGTGGCAACACATTGGAGAGCTCTCACTTGCGTAATTGATTTCTCTTTCTCTGTGATGTGACATATTTACACATTATAAAGTAATTGCATAAAAGCTGGGATGGAAAGGTTTTATTTCCTCTAACCGCTTTGTTTTGTCTGTTGGGGTCCAGGTGTTCTTTAAAAGAATATTATTTTATTAGCCTTTCCTTTGTCTCAGTGTAAGCTTAGGACAGGAAAGGATGGACGTGCTCAGGGACCATCAGTCTTAACGCAGTGCGTCACTATTTTGAGTTTGAGTTTAGTAGTAGGTTTATAAAGGTCCCATTTTTACCAAAATGTCCTATGTTCCTATAATATAAAAAAAAAGTTTTGTTTTCTTTGAAAAAAACAGACTATGTTCTAAAATGAACTTTTTTTCCACCTGAACCAGAGTATGAAAATGTCCTGTAGTGTCAGTGTAAGAATATACTAGCCTACTACCATCTTCTCCAGTTTCCAGCGCTGCTCCACTCCTCTTCTGTGTCCTGTGACTGCAATGCATTCTCTCTGGATCATACTCCACTCTATGTGTGAAGTGAAAGTTTCTTTTACATTGTAAGCCTATGAAGCCTATGAATTCTTGATCAGATGTTCTTTAAAGTTCTTTAAAGTGAACTTGTCAGCAGGATTGTGCTGAATAAACTACAGGCAGTGTCAGGTTGGCGTCGTTATAATGATTAATCCTGCTGACAGGTTCCGTTTAGACTTACATTGTAAAAGCCACTGAAGAATGGTGACATCACTCAGAAAAGGAGTGGGACTGCGCTGGATATGGTAGAAGATGGCAATAGGTGAGTTTATTAGCACACTGACACTAAAGTACATACATATAAACATAGGTTTAGGGGGTAAAAGGTTCATGGGAGGGTTTCTTTAAATACAGGTTGACATTGACAATTATCAAGTTCCATCTAGAAGCAAGGTTGGATCCAGGTTGGTGGAGCTTCCCCACCCTGACTCAATTGACTTGTCTCATTTGAAAAGCAAACCTATTAAAATTAGCCAGAAAGGCAGCTCAGTTGAAGCATGGCGTTAGTCATGTGTTGTCGGTGAAGAGGGAGGGCCTCCATTTTTGTATCAAAACGAACCCTAAAGCATAGAGCTGATATCAGGATATCGAGGCAGCTATTGGACCAACTTTTTCTATTAATGATGCTTTTACCGGACTTTTAGCCATTTTTAGTTTTCTACCACAACTAGTCAACTCAACACCTAATGGAAACCACCATGAAGTAGTCATGCAAGTACTCATTACACTGCCCTTAAATGTGTTTTGTCTTGATACATACACTATATACTAAATAGATAAAACAAATTTAATGGCACTATCATGGGTACTTGAATGACTATTTTTTCATGGTGGTTTTCCACAAGGTGTTGACTAGTTGTGGTAGAAAACTAAAAAATGGATAAAACTCAGGTAATGGCTTCAAAATTTAAAAAAAAAAAGTTGTTACAATCGATGTTTATAGATAGTGTGTGTACAGTTTTGAGACTGATGTCAATTTTGGTTTTCAAAAAATTTGCTGCTTAAGTATTTTTCAATATTTTCATCAAATGTTCATATGGTTACTGTAGTACAGTTATAAGTTACGTATTTCATTACTTTTTACGCTTTTGTGTGGCCCAGCTACGCCAGGCACACATATTCCAGGAAAATGCACAAGAAGGTAACCGTGAGGCTTGATATTCATTCACGTCACTCACATTTCCCAACACACCCACTAGGGGTATAAAAGGTAGTGACACGTAGCAATCACAGTTCAGTCTGTGCAGGAGGAGTGGAGTGGGCACATTCTGTTCAGTCAGCTTCCTGTCTTAGGACAGTGCAAGTTCATTTTCAGTTCAGTCTGGACTTGGAGGGAGAGGAGATAAGACTGGGATCTGAAGGAGCTCCTGTAGCTCACCTCATACAGAAGTGGAGGCTAGTAAGAGTGGACAAGAGAGGCACTCTAGCCTAGTCAGAGCTGCAATTGAAGCAAGTGAAACAGTTACCTCAGAAGAAGCTGTCTGTGTTCTCTAGAAAGTGGGAAGGTGACTCTCGGAGCTACAGCGTGTACACAGTTGACAGAGTACCTGTGCACTGCTCTGGACAGGGTCAGAGAAAGGAGAGAAGAAAGGAATCACAGGAGCTACAACAGTGAGTGTACTTGGAACTGTTCAGCGAGCTCTGGAGAAAAGCTGGCATTCATAACATCGCTACTTGTGCTTATGTTAAGAGCAAGAGCAGGACGAGAGGCACAGTGGAGAGAGAGATAGAGACTAGTGCATCAGGTACCGGATTACCCGCACTAATTCACCGGACACCGGGGTCCGAAGCGTTGCTAGTGCTTTATGCCTAGTAATAAGAAACACCGGAATCCTCCGGGACTATAAGTCACAGTAGGTAGCCCTAAGTGCTGATACGTAAACAGAGTCAGGGGGAACAAGGACTTTTAGCTAGGCCAAGCATAGAGGGACTTCGTTCTTACCAATATCTGGTCACCATATCTGTCACCAGATTAAGCAGAAGGCTCTACCACAATGTCGGCCGGGCGTGGCAGCTATTGAACAAGCTGGAGATTAACAGAGTTAACTTGACTTCACGCAAGTTTGTACTCACATACATATTGAGTTAAAGGAGGCCTCTAACCTGCTCAGCGGTTATCCTGAATGTGCATTCTCCACCCCGATCAGCTCCCCGGGACCTGCCTGAAACATCTGCAAGTAAAGGTATGGAAAGAGATTGCCTTGTGTGAGACTGCTTTATTACCTACACCCTGCACCACCATAGACTTCCAGGGACCAGTCTCACCTGTGGGAGACCTACCATCTGGCTGCCCCATAACATCCCCTGTGAAGATCCATATAGCAGCGCTGGTCCAATTGATCAGATACCACAGGTGGCGTCACAAACTATCTATTCTAATCTACAATTCCCCTGTAAATATCCCCCATTGTATGAGCGCCCAGGGCCACGGACCGAGTCCTGCTGCCAGTGACAAATCCCATAGACTTTCATGGGCTCGGTGCCGAGTACCCCATAGCCCTGGTACTTAGTGCGACTCACTTTTATTAGTAATACATGAAGTTTATACAAAGACTCAATATTTACAATATTGAGCCTTCATTTTCAAGATGTCTGCCCTTCGCCCTGACAGCTGGATGTCAGCTTCTGAGCCAAAACCTGACTGATGACAACTCATTCTTGTTTAATCAGTACTTGGAGTTTATCACAATTTCTTTGTTTTTGTTTATCCATTTGTTTTTTGAGGATCAACCACAGTTTCCTCGTTATTGTCCAAAATTGTCATTGTTTTCTTCGCCGAGCCACTTAGTTATCAGTTTGGTGACATGGTCTCCATCATGCTGGAAGAAGCAATGTTCATCCTCAAATAGCTCTTCGGTCGCTGGAATCATTTGTGCTAGGAAGAGTTTTAGATACCAATTATTTATTCAAAGCAGTTTTCAGAGGGAAAACTGTGAGTAGGCCACCTCCATGGATGAATAGTGACACCATGCATGAAAGGTCTCAGGATGCTTTACTGTTGGCATGACACATGACTCGGGGTAGCACTCATCTTTTCTTCTCTGGACAATCATTCTTTCAGATGTCCCAAATAATATGGGGGGCTTCGTCTAACTATGGGAGAAACCTGTCAATCACCTGCAACCGCATTGACAGAAGCCATCCCGGGGTGATGCCATACCAGTGTGGTCTCTGGTTATGGTGCCTGGCCAGTATATATCACAGCCGGTGATATAAAAGCAACTGTAATGTATGTGATACAGTTCATATAGCGTCTTGTGCTTGGGTGCGATGAAAATACTTGAGACACAGGTTGAAAAAGAAAGTCTTGTATTGCTTCATACAAATTGGCAAAAATAAACATACAGGTTGCAAACACAGAAGCAGGAGACACAGCAGGCCAAAGTAATCTAAGTTCATCAATAACTCTCCACAACAGATTCAGATCTTCTTCTATGTTACCGCAAGTCCATGCAACCGTGAGGCTTTCAAGAGCAGAGTTCAGAGTCCACAAGAGCTCCAGAGTTTCTCAGTAGAAATGGCTGGAGTACAAAGTCCAAGGCTTCAGGAGTCAGAACACAGGTTCACTGCAGGCCAGATTCTGAAGCACTGATTGCTCAGGTGTGGCTGTTTAAGAAGCAAACGGAGAGAATCAGGGCGGGAACATGCAAGCTGGAAAACTCCATTTTAACTGAGGGCAAGACAGCTGCAGCAAAACAGAAAGCAAAATGGCCGACGAACAAACTGAGTTTCAGAAACAGATATACAGAACCTTACATTACTCCCCCTTAGGGGCAACCTCGGATGACCTCAGACCAGGCTTGTGTGGGTACCTCTGATGAAACTGACGGAGCAAGCGAGGAGCATTAACGTTATTGACTGGCTCCCATGAGTTGTCCTCCACTGGGTAGCCCTGCCATTTGATCAGATATTGTAACTGATTTCTATACAACCTGGAATCTAAAATCCTTTCCACCACAAATTCTTCCTGACCATCGACTAGCACTGGGTCAGGACAAGGAGAAGAACGTCCAGGAAACGTATTGGGTGTTGCAGCCTTTAGTAGGGATACATGAAAGACAGGGTGGATTCTCATAGTTCTGGGCAATTGAAGACGACAAGCAACGGCACTTATAATCTTACTGATTTTATAGGGTCCAATGTACTTATGTCCCAACTTAGATGATGGAATCCTTAACTTAAGATTTCTGGTTGACAGCCAGACCAGGTCTCCTACCTTAAAAACTGGTGCAGGTTTACGAAATTTATCTGCTGCCTTCTTGTACCTTTCCTGAGCCGATTCCAGATTCTCCTTTAGAAGATCCATATTCTTCTGTAAAGTCGTGACTCTTTCAGCCACTGCTGGCAAAGGCGTCTCTATGGGAAATCGTGGTAGAATATTAGGATGATAACCTAAATTAGAGAAAAAAGGAGACTGTTTAGTGGAGGCACTCTGAGAGTTGTTGTAAGAGAACTCAGCCAATGGAAGTAGATCCACCCAATCATCCTGTAGGTGGCAGATAAAACAGCGGAGATACTGCTCCAGGGTTTGATTGGTTCGTTCGGTTTGTCCATTAGTCTGGGGATGAAAAGCAGAAGAAAGGTTTACTTTAATGTCCAATGCTGCACAGAAATTTTGCCAAAACCTAGAAGTGAATTGCACCCCTCGATCCGAAATAACCTCATCCGGTACTCCATGTAAACGAAACACATCTTTAATCATCAAATCTGATGTCTGTTTTGCAGTGGGTAAGCCGACACAAGGGATAAAATGAGCTGCCTTTGTTAAACGATCAACCACCACTAGAATAGTGTTCTTCCCTTGAGAGGTTGGTAATTCGACAATGAAGTCCATAGAAATGGATCCCCACGGGCGGGACGGGGTGGGAAGAGGCTGTAACAGACCAGTTGGTGAAGAGCGAGGTGTTTTGCATCTTGCACAAACCTCACATGAAGTGACATAATCCAAAACATCCTTCCTACAAGTGGGCCACCAAAAGAAACGAGAAAGAAATTCCTGTGTCTTTAGAATTCCTCTATGCCCGGCTATTTTGGAATCATGAATGAGTTGCAATACTCTCAATCTGACTGTTTCAGGTATATACAGACGTTGTCCCAGAATCCACACACCATTCTTAAAGACAAGACTTACGTCCCTTGGGGGTTGAGCCAAAAAAGAATCCGCATGGTATGCTTCCTTGATGTCTTTAATTAGGTCTTGATGATGAATCACTCCTAGGAATCTAGAGTCAGGAAGAATAGTCTTAGGAGGAGTAATTGGACGTGTCTCTGCTGAGTAAATCCTAGAGAGTGCATCAGCCTTTCCATTGCGCGATCCTGGTCTATAAGAAATAATAAAATTAAATTGGTTTAAGAAAAGATTCCAGCGA
>JARQOD010000004.1:27812423-27852971 GCA_033576555.1 Oophaga sylvatica
AATCCTTTTAGGTTCAAAGGGGTTTTAAAACCTTTTTGGAGAGTGCTTTGCCTGGCATGCCATTGTAAGGAGAATTATAAGCCATATAATCAAAGTTTTCCCTTTTTAAGTTTTTTTTTTTTAAATGGAGGTTACAATTTAATGTCAAAAAATACAGAGAATTTTTTGGGGGTTAAAAAAATGGGAAGTTTGTCAAAAAGGGAAAATTTAAAAATTTAAAGGCCAGGCATAGATTTTCAGCAAGGCTTTCAGACAAAAAAATTTGGCCCGATTCTACATAGATTTCTCCACATGAGCCCGCTGAAAAAGTAAGCACCTTTAGAAAACTTTTCAAATACCCGAATTAACAAATAGCTAGCAAATTTCAATACAAAAAAAATCTAATTTTATTTTATTCCAGTGCCCCCGAGATCCAATCTACCGTAAGTCCAATGTAATTGACTGGACCTCACAAGTTTTCTGGAAAGGTTACACCACAGCCACTCAGTAACAGATCTGTAATGCTTTTGGAATTTTAGAAAAAGTGTAACCTAGTAATGTATTAGAAAATGTATTAAAAAACTGATTCAATCCTTCATAAAAAAAAATAAAAGAAAAATTATTAGGAAACTTTTTAAAGTACAGTCACTTTTTTGTAAGTGAAAAACTTCACATATACGATATTTGGTAAAAATTTACCAGGAACATTTTGAGCACATTTGTCAAAAAATGTTTTATATTTATTTGCCATATGCTTTTATTAAAAGAAATGACAAAAGTATATTATACAGTACAGACCAAAAGTTTGGACACACCTTCTCATTCAAAGATTTTTCTGTATTTTCATGGCTAAGAAAATTGTAGAATCACACTGAAGGCATCAAAACTATGAATTAACATATGTGGAATTATACATTACACTTTACAAAAAAATGTGAAACAACTGAAAAATTGTCTTATATTCTAGGTTCTTCCAAGTAGCCACCTTTTGTTTTGATTACTGCTTTGCACGCAGAAAAGGTGAACGGATGGACTCTACATGCCTGGTTCCCACCGTGAAGCATGGAGGAGGTGGTGTGATGGTGTGGGGGTGCTTTGCTGGTGACACTGTTGGGGATTTATTCAAAATTGAAGGCATATGAACCAGCATGGCTACCACAGCATCTTGCAGCGGCATGCTATTCCATCCGGTTTGCGTTTAGTTGGACCATCATTTATTTTTCAACAGGACAATGACCCCAAACACACCTCCAGACTGTGTAAGGACTATTTGACCAAGAAGGAGAGTGATGGGGTGCTACGCCAGATGACCTGGCCTCCACAGTCACCAGACCTGAACCCAATCGAGATGGTTTGGGGTGAGCTGGACCGCTCACCGCTTCAATTTTGAATAAATCCCAATAGTGTCACCAGCAAAGCACCCCCACACCATCACACCACCTCCTCCAAAGCAGTAATCAAAGCAAAAGGTGGCTACTTTGAAGAACCTAGAATATAAGACATATTTTCAGTTGTTTCACACTTTTTTGTAAAGTGTAATGTATAATTCCACATGTGTTAATTCATAGTTTTGATGCCTACAGTGTGATTCTACAATTTTCATAGCCATGAAAATACAGAAAAATCTTTGAATGAGAAGGTGTGTCCAAACTTTTGGTCTGTACTGTATATCTGAATAAATCTTACAAACATCTAATAAAAATCATTAATTCTGGTACAGATTATAAAAAAATGCAAAAATAGGGAGTAGTAACAGACAAAGCTAGGA
This sequence comes from Oophaga sylvatica, assembly GCA_033576555.1. NCBI lineage: Eukaryota > Metazoa > Chordata > Amphibia > Anura > Dendrobatidae > Oophaga > Oophaga sylvatica. The sequence continues at coordinate 27,814,171 of JARQOD010000004.1, forward strand.
CAATTAATATCTGGGTCTTTTTTAACAACATCTCCAAGCAGAAAATTACAGAACAAGTCAATGGTTCACTTATACTACTGCAGCCAGTGTTTGTTTTTGCACTTTCATTTTTGTAGAGCGTTCTACCAAGAGCCATACGTTTTAATTTTCTGCTGAAATAGTCATACTAGGACTTTTTTTTTGCAGGCTATGTTGTTTGTTGTTGGTTTGTTGTTGGTTTTGAACATCACCTTTTACCATACAATTAGAAAACAGGTTGAAAAATTCGAAGTGCCAAGTGGTGAAAAAAAGCAATTCCACCATTGTTGTTTTATAATTTTGTTTTTACGACACTAATTTTGTAGTCAAATTTAACAGTCAACATAATTTTCCCTTTCGTATGATTACAGCGGTACCAAACATTTTTATATACTAGTACTTGGCACTCCAAAAAAAATGTGCAGACTTTTTAATAATTATTTAATTGTAGGCAAAGAAAAAAAACCTGGATGTTAAGCAGATACATATTGCTGTAAGATCTATGTGAGCTATTTTAGTGGGCGCAAGAGAAATGTGACTGCAGTTTTTGTGTGCAAGATCTTACAGCAATCTATATCTGATGTTATATAGAATTTCTGGATTCAGTATTACAGTATATAGTAAAAATAACATTATCTTATGAAGCTCAGCCACTGGATCAAGATAGCAGATATGGGGAGACTTCTGGCTCTAACTGCAATGAAAACTCATCCGCACTCTGTGATTTTGTTGTGTGTGTGGAGGGGGAGTTCACTCCGATAAATGCTACAAAAGGCAGATGTCGGCTGTATAACACTGCCGGCATCTGCTCCATACACCTGACTTAAGATTAACTATTCCTATGTCAAGAAGGAGTTAAAGGGGCTCAGGGTGGGGTATTAAATTAAAAAAAAGGATACTCATTAACGACTGATACTATGTCCCCCACTAGTCTCCTGAAATCAAATCTGCCAAGGGGCACCACATGACTGCTTCAGCCTTTATGCTCTCTCCAAGCATAAGTAGGTTTTTATTGTATTTAATACCTATGCCTGAACCCATCAACATTAACTTTTAAAGTAGAGGACAAACCCTTCAAGGGATCTGGATTCCTCTCTTGAAAGTAACATTACAAGTTATGTGTTCTCCATGAGCTGTGAAAATTTATTCTGATTGCTATAATTTGGAGCCAAGAAATAAGTTCATTGAAGTTTTTCCCTGCCTCTAGATAATGGTTGGAGTATAAGAGGTTGAACTAGACTTGTGCCTTTTTTCCACCATATTGTGTTGTTGCCAACTCAAAGGGAGCTTCTACAGTCCGGCATGGCACTAGCCATTTGGCTTTGCAGAGTCCAAAGGTTTCTTGGTTTCAGGACAAAGGCAAAAGTGGGCCCGTGTGTAAGACCAATATATGAGCCCTTTGCAATCGAAGGGCTCATCATAATGCACATTTCCATTTGCTTTGTAGGTGGTAGTGGGCCCCCATACCTCTTGGGCCCCTGGGGCGACTACACAGGTTGCACTAATCGTATATTTGCCCGTTTGGTTTGTACCTTTAGGCTTCTTTACAGGGATCTAGACTTTAGTGTGGCCGTGCAGTAGCTGTTGACTGGTGGAACAATTTACAAGATTAAGCCAAACAAGCCGGGTTGGAACAAGACAGTGAGAAGGAATCGGATCCAAATCGGAACCAAATTTGAAGATAGAGAAGTTGGGTCAAATTTCGGGTCAATCGCAATCAAACGTCAGTCCAGGGGTCAAAAGGGCTATGTCATCCAGGAATTATAATAAAGAGAATGTTCAAGAAGTCATTACACAGAGTAGGATCTCAAAAAGTGCTTACGATTAATTTCCAAAAAGGAAACTTTTGTACAGGTGACAGGAAACAGGTGATTTAAAGGAGTTGTCTCAAGGGACAGTGACACCAGCGTTGATTGGGCGCCAGGCACCACATGTCATAACCGCATGAGAGGTCTGCTGAAACGGCACAGGCACGCGAGGTGAATATAGGTTTTTTTATTTTCTCGGGGCCAAACATTTAGATTATGAAGGGGTTGTTCTAGTAGTGGACAACCCCTTTAAGAAAATATTGAGGGCCATTACTAAGCAAAAGCAAAATTCACTGATTGGTGGAAGTGTTATAGTATGTGGGCTGGTGGGATTCGTGTGGCATGGCTGCTTTTTTGTCCCAGTCCGGCCCAGATTATTGTAATAGGGGCACGCAAAGTATTGTGGCCGTCAAACGGCCAAATAAGGACACAGTTTTCTAGGACATTTGCACAGGGCAATAATATTTTCTACGGGGCAATTTTACCATCTAGAGGACACAAATGAAGCACTACTATGTAAGGGGTACAGTGGTGGGCATTATTACATGGGGGCACAAAGGTGGGCATTATTATTTGGGGCAGTAAGAGGAGCGCTGTTATTGTGCCAAACAGCAGGTGCAGTAATAGGGACTACATACGGCACCAGCAGTGGCTTAGTATTGGGGCATCAGTAGTATGTGCAGGTTGGGAATAGATGGGGACGGTATGGGGGAATGTGAGAAGTCAAATGTGTCTTTGTTGTTATCTCTGTAAATGAGTCCTGGCCAGAGAAGTTGTCATGTTGGTCTGTGCCAGATGGAAAATATGGGAAAAGTGAATGACTCCATCAGAAAGAGCATCAGCTGTAAGTCACTATATATAACTCTACTGTAATCACTTGTATGTTCTGCAGGACTGGTATCTACCACTATATGTCCCCATAAAGCGGTACTATCAGTGTGCCACCATAGATATAATCAGGGTTACCGGTTAGTGGCCCACTCAGATGTTTGGCACCCCCAGAGCTGAACCCCTAGCTATGCCTCTGTTTACAGTTATTGCCATGGTTACCAGCCACCGCTGTAGACTCAGAGTGGCCAGTTACCTAGGAGCGTGTGTCGCTTGCAGTCTCTGTGTGCAGTTCTGAAGCTGGACGGATCATTGGATCTAACAAGCTTTAATCCCCATGTGCTTCTCCAACGCTGCAAAGACTATGAGAAATATCTGCTCAAAAAAAGAGTTTTGGGTGGAACTGAAATGTTGTCAATCATGTGATATGGGCAAGTAAAGAATATCTGTTTGCTTTACTTGAACTGTTGACTTCTGTACTATGGGAAATCTGTACTATAAAATATGTAATATTTACACGGCCATTTTTTTCTATTATTAATGCTACCCGTCATCCAAATATCCACATGCATTTTATAGTTGTAAATGGTCCTATCCTTATCTGGCCATATGTGTCCTCCTAGAAGGTGGCCATCATAGGCACTAAGGACTAAGCGGGCATAGTAGTGAGTCACCCGCCAGGGCCTTGGGGTACTCGGCACTGAGCCTGCCGAATTCTATGGGGGATGTCACGGTAGCTGCAGCTCGGTCCGTGGCCCCGGGCGCTCACTGAAAAGGGGATATTTACAGGGGAATAAAGGTTTGTAGAATGTTCGTGATGCCACCTGTGGTACCTGGTCAGGGTGACCAGCGCTGTTGTGCACATCCACTGAAGGGTTGGTGTTGTGCAGCTAGATGTTAGGCCTCCCACAGGTGAGGCTGAGTCCTTCAGGGCAGGTAGATGTGTAGGATACAGGACGGAGGGGAACCAGGCAGTGATAGAAGATGGACACACACACACACTTGTCACTTTGGTACCTTTTACTTAGATGTTGCAGGTACTCCCCGGAGCACTGTAGGGTGAAGGGTGCACATCCAGTTCTTCCCACTGAGTAGGTATAGGGCCTCCTGTCTCCTATAATAAGTCTCTGACCTGTGTGAAACTAGGCCTGAGTTCGACTCCATACTACGCCCGGTTGACCTTGTGGTAGGGCCTCCTCCTGAAGAAGATAGTCCCTGTTTGCAGTGCACTGCTCGACTCCGTCCTCCTGACCCAATTACGTATCAGCACAAAAGGCTCCTGCGACTTGTAGTCCCGCAGGAACTCCGGTATCTCCTACTGGGTCGTGAAGATCCCGGTAAGCTCGGACCCGGTGTCCGGTTGTAATGATTGGGCTGAGCTGATTAGGCTCCTCTGTCCCTTCTAATACTCTCTTCTCTTGCTTCACTCACCTTTGGCCTACCCAGGCCCTCACGCGATCACACATTGGCAGTTGGTGGGCTGCCTCTTGCCGCTTTCTAAGCGTCGGCACGCTTCCTCACTGAGCTGCAGTCACTCGTTTCAGCTCTGACTAGACTGGAGTGGTTTCAGTTCCACTTTACTAGCCTCCACTCTATTGAACTGAACTTCAGTCTGTCTGAACTCAGCTACTGAGCTGACTGAGCTCTCTGAGGTGACTGAACTACTTTCCTGTCTTCACCCTCCTTTTATATGTCTAAACAGCTCCCTTTTGTGGTCTTAGGGATGGGTGAAGGTGTGTGAATGTATATAGGACCTCTAGTGGTTGTTACCTTCTGTGCACCCTTCTGGGAATGAGGAATCCAAGCACAGCTGGGCTCCACATCAGTAGAACAGGGAATGGGATCCCATCATTCCACTTTCATTAATATTATTCTGAACATGTTCACACTTCTTAATGTTTATTCAGTTTAATATAATAAATGTTGAGCAATTCCCAAATCATCTGTAGAGCTGTCAACTTTTTGCATCATTTTGATGGACGTTTTTGCTTTTACAGGGGTGCGGTCAAATGCTCTGAAGTGAACTTTTTAAAAGCTGGCAAATTATCTCGAGCTCAAATACATTCACCTTCCATTCCACAAAGTCTGTCAGTCACTGAGGGTGTTATTCACAAAATTTCTAAGATCCACACGGAACCTGTTCCAACACATTGTTTGTTATTGGAAGGGGGAGCCCGTAGCTGGAACCTAGGGACATTATTATATTCATTTGTAATCGAGGGAGGGGGATGGAGATATTGTTTTTCACCCCACTAAGGAGCTTAAGTGGAAGGAAGCCAGGCTTCTCATCTCTCCCCTACAAGTCCTTATTCATACCCGTATTCCAATTTGATGCTTCTCCTGCTTCTATAATGAAGTCCAGCTGTGCCATACAATACCATAACTGCGGACCACCCGCAAATAATTGCATTAAGTTAACCCCCTTTGCTTTAAAGGCGCAGGTGCAGGTGCCTTGTAGAGATCATGATTACCCATCAAGCAGGGAGATCAGGATCCCATCCAGTACCTAAAGTGTTTTTATTTTAGGTAAGATCTGTAGGATATGATTGATTCATGATTTTGGAAGCACGATGTACTGACTCAGCTCTGCTCTCTGTGTGAGCTCGGCTGAGTTTCCAAAAACTTTGCAGTATCCATTTTTATCGTCGGCTTCCAATAACTTGGGGACTGAGGACAACATCGGTGCTGGTACTTTTTTCCATAAGTATTTTCTTAGTTTCTGCGTTCTGCATTGTCCTTAAGAGTAGTCTCGCCCTAAAGACACGTACATTTGGATGTCATAATCACACGTCTGGATACAAAATCTACAGTAAATCCTTTTTTCTGGTCTTGGCTTGGGTCCTGATTGGAAACGATAATACAATTAAGTAAAACAAAAAATTCTAAGTTTTTCACTTCATTTGCTTGTGGCAGGAAAGAGCAGTTACAACCATTTCTGGTGCTATAAAATAACACTGGGTAACTAATTTAGCTCCAATTAAGAAATTATAGAATAAGAAAAGTTGGCTGTACACTTCAAATTGCTCTTGACTGAATCCTTGTTGTAATGCTTTTACCTCCTAAACATGCATGCACAGCTGAACTTGCATGTTTATATCAATTGTGAGAGAGGGATAAAGGGGCAGACTTAAGGGGAATCTGTCAATAAGATCAACCCTCCTAAGCTATCTCTATGGGCATGTAAGTAATAGGAAACTGAATATGATGACACCTTGATATCTTCTATCTGATGTTTTATTCTCGAGAAATCCATGTTTTTCTTAATATGTAAATGACCTGTTAAGATCTATGGGTGGGACATAGATCTCCCTGAGAATCTGCCTCCAGAGCTTATTTTTAACGAATGGGAGAGTTACCAGCGTGAAACATGTAGAACATTAATTATAGAAATAAGGGGGACAATACAAGCACAATAGGGTCTTAACCGATAAACCAATGAGGTATTAAAGGATGCGGTAACTGCTCACCTTGTGAGGTTGTGTGAAACACAACAAAGGTTTGCGCTCTGGAGGGTTATAATGGCAGCTGTTGCAACACCAATAGGTTGGAAATCCAATGTAGTAATCAAGTTGACTGAAAAAGTATTTTATGGTTCTCCTGATGAAGTGTGTTAACTTCGAAACGCATTGAGATTTAAACTGCATAGATGATCTAATACCACACATGGAAATTTTATTGTGAATACAGATCCAGCAGAACAATTTTACCAACTTTTTCTCTCCACTTGATGTAGACCAGGAGAGCAGACTGTCAGTCATTACATGTCTCACACTAGTAACGCCCCTTTTTATTTAAAATATGTTCTGGAGGCAGATTCTCAGGGAGATCTATGTCTAGCTCATTTATCATTATCATTCATGATAATGATAAGCTATGATATCTATGATAATCTCATTTACCTGAAAAAAAATGTGAAATACTCTGGAATAAAACTTCGGATCACCGAAATCAGGGTATAATTTTATTCAACTTTCTATGACCTGCAAGACCATATAGACAGCTTAGGAAGGTGGATCCTGCTTATTTCCTTTAACAGCAAACAGGGTAGATTGTGTATTTTAAAACCCAACATATATAATCCTTCTTTCCACCAACATCTGACTTCAGGCTAGTCAAGAAGCCTCCAAAAATATGTCAGTGTTATCCAGTCTAAGGCCGGCGTCACACTGGCGACAGAATCGGACGACTGCAATGCGATGAAAAATCGTATTGCAGTCTGCCGTATGTTAATCTATGGAGCAGCTCCCAGTATCAGATTTTTTGTGGTCCGTTTTAAACGTCCGTGTACAATCGCAGCATGCTGCGATTGTCACCGATTGTGGGTCGACTATCGCCAATGCAAGTCTATGGGAGCGATGAAAAATCTGATTACAAACGGACCGCATGTGTGACTTGCGATGAAATCGCATCGGTGTCCTTTAGAAAAGCCGGCAATTCATCCCCGGCTATACTGTAAAATCACACTGACAGCTTTAATAAAGAATAGAAAGAATAGATATACACACATAGAATACATGTATATTATATATATATATGTAATTGTGACATATACATATACATATATTTATAGTTCTTACACTTCTACATACTGTAATAGCTGCTAATTCAATTGCCGGCTTTTGTGAAATCACAGAAGCCGACATGAAATGATACATTGTTTCCACACAGTTAACCATGTCATTTCCTGTATTTTGATATTTGTTTAGAACTTACAATTACATGAGTGTATTTGTGCTAAATTTCAGACATGTAGGGGTTAATTAAAGGTGTAAATTCGTTGACAAAAAAATGCGTGGGCTCCCGCTGTATTTTCTCCACCAGACAGACAAAGCAAGCGAGTGGGGGAAGATAATAATAGCCTAGGGAGGGTACTTTTTTTGTGCCCCCCCCTGGCTACTAACATCTGCCCCCAGACACCCCAGAAAGGGCAAATCTATAATTAGATTCGCCCTTTCTGGCACTTTGCCCGTCTATTCCCATTGCCCTGTAGCGGTGGCGAATGGGTTAATAATCTCACCTTAATGTCACCTTAGTATTGAAAGGTGACCTTAAGGCAGGTTAATAATTGAGAGCTGTCAATTAGACAACTATCAATTATTAATCCTATTGAAGTAAATAAAAAAAAACACACACACTTTAAGAATAAATAATTTTAATGTAATAAAAACACATATTTTTGACCATCTTTTATTTCACTCTTAATCCGTTCGAAGCCCTTGTTCTTCTAAAATAAATATAAAATAATAAAACAACATTATTCTTACCTATCTGGCAATCTGTCACGTCCCACGCTGTAATCCTTCACAAAGGGTTAACTAGCTTTGAGCCAAGCAGTGCAAGTAATCCTGCATGCTCAGCTCAAAGCTCCTGAATGAATAAGTTCCTCTCCTGGCGACAGGAGAGGATGTGTTTAATGAATGAAGCTTAATTGATTGTGTCCACTTTCCCTTTAGGTCAGGTCACTACAGTTAAATTGGCAATAAATCAATTAAGCTCCATTCATGAATCTATTCCTCTACTTTCTGTGGTAGAGGAACTTATTCATTCAGGGCGTTACAGCTAGGAGACAGAATTATCTCCCTGCTAACTGTAACCTCTTAACCCTTTCTGATGGATTACAGCGTGGGACCTGACTGTACATCGGATTGGTAAGTATAATTTTGCTTTTTTATTTTATTTTTATTACAGGAAATGGTTTTAGCAGGAAAATAAAATATTGTCAAAAACTGTGTGATTATTTCATTAAACTTCTTTTTTATTAAACTGTGTGTGTTTGATTTTTCTATCATACAATAGGATTAATAATTGATAGTTGTCTAATTGACAGCTCTCAATTATTAACCTGCCTTAAGGTCACCTTTCAATACTAAGGTGACATTAAGGTGAGATTATTAACCCATTCGCCACCGCTACAGGGCAATGGGAATAGACGGGCAAAGTGCCAGAAAGGGCGAATCTAATTATAGATTTGCCCTTTCTGGGGTGTCTGGGGCAGATGTTAGTAGCCAGGGGGGGCACAAAAAAAAGTACCCTCCCTAGGCTATTATTATCTGCCCCCACTCGCTTGCTTTGTCTGTCTGGTGGAGAAAATACAGCGGGAGCCCACGCATTTTTTTGTCAATGAATTTACACCTTTAATTAACCCCTACATGTCTGAAATTTAGCACAAATACACTCATGTAATTGTAAGTTCTAAACAAATATCAAAATATAGGAAATGACATGGTTAACTGTGTGGAAACAATGTATCATTTCATGTCGGCTTCTGTGATTTCACAGAAGCTGGCAATTGAATTAGCGGCTATAACAGTATGTAGAAGTCTAGGAACTATAAATATATGTATATATACATGTCACAATGACATGTATATATATATATATGTGTTCTATGTGTATATATCTATTCTTTTTTTTGTGATTGAAATACTATTCTTTTGGATCCATTATATGTCAGTTTTGCAAGCCTGCGAGAAAATCTCGCAAGTCGGATGAATATCGGATGTTACAAGGTACACACACATGCGACTAAATCGCATCTTTGAAGGAAAATAGGATGCCAGAAGGATGTGTGATGTTTGCATTTTGATCCGACAATCGACCGTCTAAAACGGACCGATTTTTTGTCGTTGTGTGTGACGCCGGCCTAAGATCCGAAATTGGTGATTCTGAGACTTTCATCTAATGTGTATGCCTATCATACTCGATAACTTTCACTATCCTTCATTGTACACCTATTAAAACACCAAAGAACCCACAAACCTATAGGTTTTCTGTAATGATACCACCTCTCAGTGTGTCTTAGAACACAGTGATTGACAGCTCTCTGTGCAGTGATTGACAGTCCTATCGTCCAGTCTGATGCAGGGGCGTGCTGAGTTATCTGTGCAGTGATTGACAGCTTTGTGGTTCAGTCTGATGCAAGGGCGTGCTGAGCTATCTGTGCAGTAACTGACAGCTCTGTCGATCAGTCTCATGCAGGGGCGTGCTGAGCTATCTGTGCAGTGATTGACAGCTCTGTCGTTCAGTCTGATGCAGGGGCGTGCTGAGCTATCTGTGCAGTGATTGACAGCTCTGTCGTTCAGTCTGATGCAGGGGCGTGCTGACCTATCTGTGCAGTGATTGACAGCTCTGTTGTCCAGTCTGATGCAGGGGTGTGCTGAGCTATCTGTGCAGTGACTGACAGCTCTGTCGATCAGTCTGATGCAGGGGCCTGCTGAGCTATTTGTGCAGTGATTGACAGCTCTGTCCTTCAGTCTGATGCAGGGGCCTGCTGAGCTATTTGTGCAGTGATTGACAGCTCTGTCGTTCAGTCTGATGCAGGGGTGTGCTGAGCTATCTGTGCAGTGATTGACAGCTCAGTCATCCTGTCTGGTGCAGGGGCGTGCTGAGCTATCTGTGCAGTGATTGACAGCTCTGTCGTTCAGTCTGATGCAGGGGCGTGCTGAGCTATCTGTGCAGTGATTGACAGCTCTGTCGTTCAGTCTGATGCAGGGGCGTGCTGAGCTATCTGTGCAGTGATTGACAGCTCTGTCGTTCAGTCTGATACAGGAGTGTGCTTAGCTGTCTGTGTTTTTATTGATAGCACGGCTGTCCAATCTGGGTCTGGAAGGTGCTGAGCTCTCGCCTGGTGCGCCCTGATCCCTTAATTGCTCAGCTATTTAACTGAGCTGGCAGTCCCAGATAGCTGCCAGCCATAGCTAAAGTTCTGTGTGGTTTGTTTTCCCTGTGCCTAGTTCCTTGCTTATTGATCTAAAGCTGCCTGACCTTGGACCTTGTTCTGACCATCCATTTGTCTAATCTTTTTGCTCTGATCTGCTATCCTCCTGTTATTGTGACCTCAGACCATTACCTGACTACAACTTTGTCTTCTTCCTCTGATTATGACGTAACCTCCTGGCTTTTGACCTCGGACTCCTCGACTATCCGCACTGCACGGCTTGTCTGTTAAAAATGACTTAGCGTCACATTTTCAACCCCGACTTATCAATCCTGCTGTCTCCTAGTTTTCTACAAGAGACAGCAGGATTTTACCCCAAAAATTCTACATTTTTAATTTACCTAATTGTTTTCTATACAGACAAGACAAGAGCATGTGGAACAATTAATAAGATATTTATGACTCTTATATTTAATAACATCTCATACTTACCTTAATACCTGAAACTGAGGTAGTTCTATTTTTCTAAATACATTTTTCACTTGTCCTGCTTTCTAGAGGTCAGCGGCCTCTGCAGTGGACGTGGCCTGGAGGCATCGTGGAATCCAACCAGAATGACAAAGACTCAGAAATTATTGTAATTGCTAATGGCACTCGTAGTGTTACAGTGGAGGACTGCGAAGGAACACCAATCAAACCATACTGCAAAATCTTCAGAATAATAGGTTCCCGGGCTACTGACTCTGGAACCTACTGTTGCCACTACAGATATATTAAAACCAAGGTCAAGGGTACTACTGCTGTCAGCACCCATGTCTTTGTGAGAGGTAAGATGATGGATGAATTGTACTTGATATTGACAATGATTCCTTCTACTGTTCTTTCAATTTTAAGGGGTTGTCAGGGAACAAAAAAAGTACGGTAATACAAAGAAAATATCATTATAAATAAATGTCTAGATAACGTTAGTTAGCAAGTCAGACTTGTTTTGTGTCGGATGATAATCACTATGGTACAATATAATGGCTGTCATCATCTAACACTGACAAAAACCTGTTCTAGAATATTAATAGGGCAGGAGTCTGTATGCATGTGCAGTTGGAAGCTCCTCTATTGAGACAACATACTGTCAAGCTATCTCCAGGTCACAACAGAAGCAATTCAGAATTCAGAAACAGTGGACAGCAGTGTGGGCAGCTTCTTCTTAAGTCTGCATACCTGGTATCTCCAGTATTAGATTAGATGGAAAGACTGAACAGCAGTGTGAGCAGCCTCTTCTTACCTCAGCACTCCTAGAATCCCCAGTATTAGTTCAGATAGACAGGTTGCACAGCAGTGTGAGCAGCCTTTTCTTACCTCAGTATCTCTTATATATCCAATATTAGATCAGATAGACATGTGTTATGTACGGTAGCTGAGGAGGACAGGAACAACAGCAGGGCAGCCGAACACCTGAGATGTTGGTAACTAATGGGTTGCAGAAACCTGAACTAACCACACAACTAGAGGTAGCCGTGGAGCGTTACTACGTTGATCCTAGACGCCTCGTCACAGCCTGAGAGCTAGCTATACCTAAAGATAGAAACAGGAAAGCTAACTGCCCCGGAGTAGAGCCCAAAGGAATAGGCAGCCCCCAAACATATAATGGCGGTTAGACAAGATGAAAACACAAACGCAGGCAGAAAACAGATTGAGCAAATGCTGGGGCCACAAGCTGACTAAATAGGAAAGGACAGGAGAGATTACTTTCTGCAACCCAGAAAACCCTACAAAAATCCAACAATTCTGATTACAAAAATACTGAGATCACACAATCTCGCCACCCACTAAATCAGATCTCAGTGTGAACAAAAACCAAGCTGCAGCCGCTGAAAAAGCAGGAAAAAGCAAATGAAAAAACAACAGAGGCTACAGACAAACTGTGAGGAGCTCAGGCCCCAGGAGGGGACCCGGCTGTCCTCCACAAATGTGCAGAAAACAATGCAAATAGCAAGCACAAAAATAAAAGCAGAAAATATCTTATCTGATAGCAGAAGATGCAGGCAAGACTCAGCAAACTTCCAAATGAACCAGGAACCACAATTGAGACAAGAACAATTGATCACCGGCAACCATCATGGGAGGGAACCTCCCTTATATCAGACCAGTCCGTGATCCCAGATTGCCATTCCTCGCTGAAAGGTTCAGTACTGTCTGTAACCACCAGAGGGAGCCTCTGCTCAGAAACCATCTCTAGCACATTCATAACAGACATGGTGGACAGCAGTTTGTTCAGGTTCTTCTTATCTCAGCACTCCTGGTATTCCCAGTGTTAGGTGAGACACATGGTGGACAGTAGTGTGAGCGTCCTCTTCTTACCTTTCCACCCCTGATTTTTCCAGTATTGTAACACTTGAGTAGTGGTGAGATGACTGGCCTGAAGGCCAGCAGAAGCAGTATGCCAGACACACTTGGCACAAGCTAATGCACACCCTTGAGAGCAGGGGTTCTCTTCACCCGCTCCCAGTAAAAGGAGGGGAACTTTTGCAGAGCCCTTCCCAGGTGCCAATAGCGGGGAGACTGGGCATACTGGCTACAGTTGGATCAAACACACCAATAAACTATACCAGTAAGGCAGAGATGAACCAGAGCCAGAGACAAACCAAAGAAACACTCACCAGAGTACTACCATCTGAACCAGTCAAGTGTAACTGAAATAAACAGTGGATAAGGGAGCATAAGGCAGGTTTGAATATCCCTCTTATGGATCACCTGACACCACTGAGGAAACGCCCAATCTCCACACTCTGCCCAGAGAGACAGAGGTAGGGGCAAGGGGTCGGAGAGAAAGGAACCTCACATCCCATACCTGATCCAGGAGACATAGCATCCCATGTCTTCTGGCAGCAGCTGATGCTGGGAACCCAGCTTCCCATGACCCCTGAATATCGTGAACGCTGAGAGCAATGGTGTCCCATCCCCTAACCACACCACACACTGAGGCAGGTCCCCTAGAATGGAGTAACCATCTTCCTGGCTGCCTGGGAAGTATCAGGTCAGATAGACGTGGTAGAGAGCTGTATGAAGAGCTTCTTCTTATGTCCTCATAGCTGGTATCTCCGGTATTAGATCATATAGGCAGGGTAGACAGCAGTGTGAGCAGCCTCTTAAATCAGCACCCCTCATGTCTCCAGTAACAGATCAGATAGACAAGGTGGACAGCAGTATGAGCAGCCTCTTCTTACCTCAGCACCTCTGGTAGCTCCAGTATTAGATCATATAGACAGGGTGAACAGCAGTGTGAGCAGCCTCTTCTTACCTCAGCACCCCTGGTATCTCCAGTATCAGGTAGAAAGAGTGTACAGCAATAAAAGCATCCCTGGATGAGGGGAAAGCGGGGACAAACTTCTAACTGCATGTGATCACGGGAACCTGTCTTATCAACAGGTTTCTGTCAGTATAACAAGACAGCAGCCATTTTGCTGTGCTACAGTGATTACATCCATAGACAAAACAAGGGATTTATTAATTAAAGTTATTTAGGAATTTTGTTTATAGTGACTTTTGCATTCTTTATTTTTTCTAGCAATAACACACATACATCTGATACATCAATTCTAACTGGCATACTGAGAACATTTTTACTCTGTCTGAAAAAATTAGTCAGTTGAATTACAGTGGCTTGAAAAAGTATTCACCCCCCCCTTCGCTTTTTACCTATTTTGTTACATTACAACCTGTGTTTAAATATTTTTGTAATCCGATTTGTGTGTGATGCATCAACACTAAATAGTCTGAGTTGGTGACGTGAGAAAATATAGACATAAAATTTAATTTATGGGATCAAATAACTAAAAATTGACATGTGCAGATGTATTCACCCCTTTTGCTATGAAGGCCCTAAAAATTTCTGGTGCATGCAATTATCTTCATAAGTGACACGCTTAGTGAAAGGAAATCAACCTGTGTACAATCTAAGCGTCACATGTCGGTCAGTATATACACTTTACCTTTTCTGAAAGGCCACAGAGGCTGCAACACCATAAAGTAAGAGGCACCACTGACCAAATACCATGAAGACCCAGGAAATCTTCAATCAAGACAGGGACAAAGTTGTTGAGAATTCCAAGTAAGCATTATAAAAAAATCCCAATCTCTGATGATCCCCGGAGCACCATCAAACCCATTATCACCAAATGGAAAGAACATGGTACCACAACAAACCTGCCAAGAGAGGTCCGCCCACCAAAACTCTCAGCCCGGGCAAGGAGGGCATTAATCAGTGAGGAAGCACAGAGACCAAAGATAACCTTGGAGGAGCAGCAGAGTTCCCAGGCAGGGACTGGAGTATGTGTCCATATGACCACAATTAGCCGTACACTCCATAGAGATGACCTTTATGGAAGAATGGCCAGAAAAAAAGCCTTTACTTACACACAAACATTGTAAGGCTCATTTTGAGTTTGCCAAAAGAGAAGTGGGAGACTCCCCAAATGTATGGAGGAGGTGCTTATGGAGACACGAGGGTCAGTGGGTGCTCTCATCCGCTGGCCTGGCTGTCTTTAGTAGGAAGTAGGGCAATTAAATAGAGGGGTTCCAATGCACCCGACGAGTGTTTCGCAATGCTTTGTCCAATTGCCCTACTTCCTACACCATTTACTTATTTTTATCTTACTTGTTGCCCATACCTACATGTACTCCTTTATGACATTCATACATGATAGCAAGATTCCTACTATTGGTTAACTTCTGCTTTATTGGTGTACCCAGTTTCTATGTTTTATATTTCAATGGCTTGCATTTTTCTATTTATTGGTGTGTTTGCTTGCTAATGCAATTAAGCCTTATTGCATGGATTGTAAATTTAGGTGTTTACTTAAAATACTACAAGGGTAACACAATGGGGTGACACTTTATTGGATCACCAACAGGCAATAATATATAGTACAGTACCTGCCAGTACATAAGATGGTGCAAATGACAGTCTCATCCTTCTGCTGGCTCATCAAGAATTAGAACATCTGCAACTTTGGGGCTTCCAGGGCCAATTACCCCAACCAGTGGCACACCGCTTTTGGCGGGCACCCCATAGAGGATGTAGCGGAAAGCTTAGTAAGCTGACAGAGTACATGGAGGTGTTATACACATGGTTGTGGAACCACTGTGCCACAGTCTGGGGAGAACCTGGAGGGGCATTACTAAGCAAGCACCTGGTTCTTCACTAGAGCCCCTGATGGTGTGGTTAGACTTGAATCCATTTAGATGCCAGATGCTACTCCAGGATGGACCCCAAGGGGACAGGGAAGCAGGACCAGCCAGGAACTGGTTAGTAGAAGGTATGAGGCTGGTAGACAGATGCAGGATCAGGCAGAAGCAGGATAGGTACAGGAACACTGGACGGCCATAGGAACGGGATCACAGGTGCAGGTTCACAGGTGATGTTACAGACAGGTCAGGATCAGGACTGGTACTAGTGATGCTAAGACACCTCCCATTTGGGGAAGGGACCTTAAATTCCTAATGTTTCCAAATAATTGGCTGGGGATATTTTCATAAGCGCCCACGCGACTACTTTAAGAAGCTGGGAGTGCATGTGCCCTAAGCATTCTCCCAGGAGAGCTGCATGCCGTGCACACGCCCTGGGAGGAGACAGAGACGGTGAGGACCAGATCAGCATAGCGAGGTGAGTGAACACGCGGGCGTCTCTGCTGAAAGGGGGAGGGTGACACATGCAGGGACGCCGGCGCTGTTCTGACATGAGGTATGTGGCCAGGTGATGTGATTGTCCCAACCAGAGCTCTCCAAACATTTTTGAGGGTTCAGGGATAGTCAATGTAGCTGATCTGTATTCCTCCATGGTTCCTTTATTTGCTGTCCTGTCAAGTCTTTGGAAATAAGGCAGATCCCCCCTTTATAGTTCACAGGTATTATTCAGGCATTTTTCCACAGGATTGGGAGAAGGTTGGAGGAGTTCATCTGTTCAAGTGTTCAATTAACCTGCATATTTAATGTTTGCAGAATAACAAGCTGCATGGACTGATACAATTGGTAATCAACATATTAAACATCGTCCGTTCAAATAACCTGCATCTTTGTCTTCCAAGACTATGTAGAAGAATAAATTGGAGGACTGATACAATGGGTATTCAACATGCATTCAACATATTAACAAGCATTGTTTGTTCAATTAACATGTGTCTTTGTTCTCCAAGGTTATTTAGAAGACTAAATTATAAGGGGTGATACAATAGATAATCAGCAGGCATTCACAAATCAACAATGTACAACAAGAGTCAACTTGCAGGCTCACATGAACAATGGCTTATGTCACTTGACCTGCTGAAAAGTATGTCTGGCATAATTAAGAATAAATGCTATGTCTTCACAATGTTGTGGTCAGATGAAAGCAAAATTGAACTTTTTGGCCACCAAGGTAAATGCTATGTCTGGAACCATACCAACACAGCTCATCACCCCAAGAACACCATCCCCACAGTGAAACATGGTAGTGGCAGAATCATGCTGTGGGGATGTTTTTTGGCAGCAGGAACAGGGAAAATAGTCAGAGTCAAGGGAAAGATGGATGATATGAAATACAGAGATATTCTTGAGCAAAACCTTTTTCAGTCTGTCAGTGATTTAAGACTAGGATGGAGGTTCACCTTCCAACAAGACAATGACCCAGAGCATACCATTAAAGCAACACTTGAGTGGTTTACCAGGAAATGTGTAAATGCTTTGGAGTGGCCTAGTCAAAGCCCAGACCTTAATCCAATTGAGAATCCGTGGTCAGACTAGAAGATTGCCGTTCACCAGAGGAAACCATCTTACTTGAAGGAACTGTAGCAATTTTGCCTTGAGGAATGGGTAAAAATTCCAGTTGCAAAGTGGCAAGGTGTGGAAAGCTAAGGCTGCTTTCACACATCAGGCTTTTTGTGTCAGGCGCGATCCGGCATGTTTTTAAAAAAACGCATCTGGTACCGGATGTGTTTTTTTGCCATTGACTAACATTAGCGCCGGATCGCGCCTGATGTCACTGCGTTGCATCCGTTTTTGGCCGGATCCGTCAGAAATGTACATTCCGGCGGCCGGACAAGACCGGCACTTCAGACGGCCGGAAACAATGCAAATCTATGGAGCCGGACCAGTATTTTGACAAATCCGTCAGAAAACTGATCCGGAATCCAAGGTCTCTCTCTCTCTCTCCTCGGTCCGGACATTCGTACCTGCATTTTCAACATGGAAATTTTATCTTTCCGAGTTGAAAAGGTCAGGACGGATCCGGCAACAAAACTGATCAGTTGCATCAGTTTTTTAAATTCAGCACCGGATCCGTCCTGTCAGGCATAGGACGGATTATGCCTGACACAAAAAGCCTGAGCCCAGACCTTAATCCAATTGAGAATCCGTGGTCAGACTAGAAGATTGCCATTCACCAGAGGAAACCATCGTACTTGAAGGAACTGTAGCAATTTTGCCTTGAGGAATGGGTAAAAATTCCAGTGGTAAAGTGGCAAGATGTGGAAAGCTAATAGAGACGTATCCAAAGCGACTTGCAGCTGTAATTGCCTCGGAAGGAGGCGCTACAAAGTACTGGCTTTAGTGGGGTAAATAGTTATGTACACTGAAGTTTTCAGTTATTTTGTCCTATTTATTGTTTGCTTCCAAATAAAAAGAAAACCAAATGTTCACAGTTGTGGGCATGTTCTTTACATGAACTGATGCAAACCCTAAAAATAGGCAGTGAAACTCCAGGTTGTCAGGTAGCAAAACACGAAAAATACCAAGGGGGTGAATACTTTTCCATGCCACTGTAAATATCCCAATGTCTCTACCGGCAAGGATGGTCAAAACCAGACTGAAAACACTGATAGGATATGTCATGTCTTTATTACTGCAGATCCTGAGAACAAATGGCTTCAGCGCAACTGTATTGCTGCATCTCCTTAAAATAGTTCCGCATACTCATTAGACTAACATTAGCTGATAGCCTACTTTTCATGGCGTCCCCTCTTAGATCTAGCATGTTCGAAATCTGCCAATCCTCTTGCTCTCCTATAGATAAGCCACAACCATAGATGTCTGGCAGTTGCTCTCTCGTAGAGAACCCAGGAGCCGAGTGCTCCTGTTAATAGAAAAATCTAGCGAGATAGCTGATGGTTTAAAGGTGATATCCAGGACTATTTTTTTTTTTACTATGAGCCACATAGTTGCTTACTATCCGCCTGTTCTATCTTGCGCTGACTTAGCAAGGTCACTGACCACTCCTGCTGTCAATTCAGCTGCTCCACGTCAATAACAATGGAGTGGGACTGGCGACGTCATGTAAGTTAACTTTCACAGGCAGTGGGGAGCCAGCTGTCAGTCAACATGACATAGGCAGTAACAACCTGTCAACAGAGGGTAAGAGAAAGCGCTACTCTGTCGACATGACATCATCGGAAGCCACTGAATCGCTGGCAGGAGTGGTCTGTGGCCACTCTTTGCCGCCAGAAATCAGCACAGGGCATAACAGGCAGGTAGTCAGCAACTACCTGCCTGTTAGTTCTTAATCCTATAGTAAAAAAATATATAGTCCTGGATAACCCTTTTAAGTCTTCCATGCACGGTGAGCGGCCAGGGAATTAATGTGCAGGAAAATACAGTGAAAGCAATTCAGTTCCTCACTAGTGCTATGGCCCCTTCTTTCTCAGGATTTGTGGTGGTTTCAATGGTTGGACCTCTACTCTTTATAAAGTGATGACATATTCATCCAGTAAATGTCCACCTCAAAAAATGTGTCATTGTACAATTCTCAATGATGAATTTCTTAATAATTGCTTCATATGGAAAATAATTCATATTCTTTTCTCATTGCATTTGATGTATGAATTGTATGCAGTAAGCTCCTAATTAAACTCCCTCTATTTTTTAATTTATGCCCATAAATGAGATTTGGAGATTGGAATCAGACCGGTATGAAAACGTATCAAGAAGTAAAAAAAAATGTTCAGTTGTACGTTCATATTAATCCCGCATAATCTACTCAAGTGGCAAAAAACATAACTTTGGAGAAAGTTCAATAATACTACAATGGATTCAGAATGATCAGAAGGAAAAAAAAAGAATATGATTATTTATCCTTTCTTCCTATAACATGATTAAATATATGTAGCATCTGTGTTTGATTCTCTGTCTTGTATTATCAGACTGGGAGCAACCATTCATCAACCCTTTTGGGACCATAGTAATATATAAGGAAACAACCAGAGTGCCGTGCCAAGTATCTATTCCAGACCTCAACGTTACTCTGCAAACGGTATGAACCAGTGGATTCTTCTGTACGTTCACGACATGAATAGTGCAGGATATATCAAAATAATATGAGAATAAATCTTGCTGCTTGACTGAATTAACAGATGAAGTTATATTTTGGTATGTTATGGCCATTATAAGGCTACATCTCTTTTACCCCTGCAAATATTGAATAAGCTGACCAGGAAAAGCTAACAGATTGTGTTATGCATTGTTCAAGGGAATCTGTCACCCATTTTTGGAGTATGAGATGCGGCCACCGCCATCAGGGGCTAATCTACAGCATTCTGTAATGCTGTAGATAAGCCCCCGATGTCACCTGAAAGATAAGAAAAAACAAGTTAGATTAAACTCACCCAGGGGCGGTCCGCCGTCCGGTCCGGTCAGATGGGCGTCGCGGTCCGGTTCAGCACCACCCATCTTCTAGCAAAGCCATCCTCTTCTCTGCGTCCCGTCGTGGCTCCTGCACAGGTGCACTGATCTGCCCTGTTGAGGGCAGAGCAGAGTACTGCAGTGCGCAGGCGCCAGACCTCTCTGACCTTTCCCGGCGCCTGCGCACTGCAGTACTATGCTCTGCCCTCACCAGGGCAGATCAGTGTTCCTGCGCAGGAGCCGCTACGGGATGCAGAAAAAAGGATGGCTTCACTAGAAGATGGGAGGCGCCGAACCAGACCGTGACGCCCATCGGACCGGACCGGACGACGGACCGCCCCTGGGTGAGTATAATCTAACTCGCTTTTCTTATCTTTCAGGTGACATCGGGGGCTTATCTACAGCATTACAGAATGCTGTAGATAAGCTCCTGATGGCAGTGGCTGCATCTCATACTCCAAAAATGGGGTGATAGATTCCCTTTCAGTGCTTTCGCGGGTGGAGCATGACAAAAGAATGCCCCTCCGCCATCCGGTTCTAAGCAATAGGGGGCATCAGTGTTGCCTAGACAGATCTTTTAAGGAGACTGGTCACTACTTTTTTTTATTGATGTCTAGGATAGGTCATCAATATCTGATCAGTGGGGGTGCGACACCCGGCACCCCGCCAATCAGCTGTTACCAGCGCAGAAATTCTCAGATGATGTCAGAACACAGCATTTCCATCAAAACTATAGTATCCGCGGCCTTAGGAAATGGATCTGTAGTACCTGATTGCTGTCTCTATAGAAATGACACAACTCCTGTGTTCAGGCAGTATCTGAGAGCTTACGGCCAATGCCAGTAACAGATGATCAGTGGGGGAGCCAGGTGTCATACCCCCACCAATCAATATTGATGACCAATCCTAAGGATAAGCCATCAATAAAAAAGTACAAGCTAACCCCATTAAGTTTTTCATCAGCTAGGTTTTCATATTCATTACATAGTTTTGGTGAAACAGCTATTCTTCATGACTACCCTCCTTCCCATACACATGCACATTCGACTGGGACACTTCCTGACACCTCTGACAGTGGCTTATCTCCCATGAAGATAAAAGAATGGGTCATATGGAAATCCAACATGCCCATTTTCCCCAACTTTTGCCATCAACGAA
The DNA here is from genome assembly GCA_033576555.1 of Oophaga sylvatica. Lineage (NCBI taxonomy): Eukaryota > Metazoa > Chordata > Amphibia > Anura > Dendrobatidae > Oophaga > Oophaga sylvatica. Next base: position 27,835,285 of record JARQOD010000004.1, read on the forward strand.
AAGTTGGGAAATGTTACCTACATGCCAAAATTGGCACCTGCCACCTACATTTATTTGATGCAGGGGCGGACATAACATTGGTGCAACCTGTGCCCAAGAGGTTAGGGGGCCCATTTCTACCTCCAAAGCCGGTGCAATTTCACATTTTTAAGAGCTCTTGAGCTTTAATGGGCCCATGTATTGTTCTTGCACAGGGGCCCTTTTCTCTCTGTGTCAGCCAGTGATTTGATGTGCATGACCACATTTAGGCCAGCGTGTACAATGCAAAAAAATAACTTGATCTTGATTCTAGATATATCTATCTCTAGCCACTATACACTACCAATGTTCTGCTTGGCCAAGTGTGCCATCTGAATGGAGAGGTCAGCTGTTGCCAGATACCTCAGGTGGCACCTCTTTCCCCATGAAAACAAAGGGATTGTGTATGTTGAAATCAAACTAGTGATCCTTCTCTCTTTCAATATTTGACATAGAGGGAGAATCAGGACTCCCACATAAATCTAAAATAACTTTTTTCTTAGGTGTGTGGGCATGTTAAGAGAATACAACAATGCAGATTTATTTACTGACAGTGATAAGATGATTGACAGGTCATGTGTAGAGATGAGTGAGCTTGGATGCTCGTTACTCAAACCAAGCATTTCCTAATGCTCAGAAGCTCGTTTCAAGTAACGTGTATGATGAGAGTCAATGGGAGCATTTTTCCGGAAGACCCTACAATCAGGTCTGGGGGGCAGTGAAAATGTTTAAATGGATGGAAAAAGTGCTGAATGGAAGGAGAACAGCATGGTGAAGACACCTGGAAGCATCTCTGGCTCCCAGATTGCTACTGAGAACAATGGTGTAACACCTTTACTCCACTTTAAGGACTGACAATAAAACATTCAAAATCGCCGAGAAATTGGAGTTTACTGAAAGAAAAATGTTAAGAAACATTTTTTTCTGTATAATGACTTGTATATAAGGCAAAATTTAAAAGGATTTTTAAAGAATAATAATTTAAGTAAACTAAAATTGAACTCAGATACACCCCGTGTTAGACATAAAGGAGGGTCTCATACACATTTTGTTCATATTGTCTGGTAGTGGTACTCCTAGACTCATAAAGGCTATATACTAAGTGCAAAGCCTTCCAAAAATTACTAGCAGGGTCATCCATACACCACTGAAGGCACCAACTGGAGTACCTCATTAAAATATTTGGAACAAAGTATAGTTGTGGTACTCCTACACTCATAAAAGTTCTTTACAGTGCAAAGCCTGCCAATAATTACAAACTGGGTCATCAATACAACCTTGAAGGCACCAACTGTAGTACCTCACTCAAATATTGTGAACAAAGTGTAGTAGTGGTAATCCTACACTCATAAAGGCTCTGCATACAGTGCAAAACCAGTAAAAAATAATAAGCCAGCTCATCCATAGACCCTTGAAGGCAACAATTGGAGGTCCTCATTAAAATATTAAGAAGGTGTAGTTGATATGCTCCTACACTCATAAAAGCTTGACTAATTAACCCCTCTCTGACATCAGACGTACTATCCCGTTCATGAAACCCGTGCCAATCTGACCATGGACGGGATAGTACGTCATAGGCGATTAGCTGCGCTCCCGGAGCTGCGCTCGCACGCCGGGTATCAGCTGATTATCACAGCTGACACCCGTGACTGTGTGTCAGGAGCGGTCACGGACCGCTCCCGGCACATTAACCCCTAGCACACCGCGATCAAACATGATCGCGGTGTACTGGGGGCACAGGGAAGCATCGCGCAGGGAGGGGGCTCCCTGCGCGCCCCCCGGAGACCCTCAGACCAGCGCGATGTGATCGCGCTGTTCTGAGGGCTTCCTCCCTCCCAGGACCCGGATCCAAGATGGCGCCGGGGTCCTGGAGGGAGGCGACTTCCTCAGTGCCTGCTAAGAGCAGGCACTGAGAAGCCTGCAGCTATGCCTGTGCGATCGCTGGTGTGACAGAGTGCTGTGCACACTGTCACACCAGCGATCTGATAAAATACAGTGATGTCCCACCCTGGGACAAAGTAAAAAAGTAAAAAAAATAAAAATAAACATGTTTTAAAAAAAAAATCCAAAATAAAAAAAAAAAAAAAAATATTCCCCAATAAATTCATTTCTTCCTGTAAATAAAAAAAACAAAACAATAAAAGTACACATATTTGGTATCGCCGCGTCCGAAACGACCCCCCCTATAAAACTGTCCCACTAGTTAACCCCTTTAGTGAACCCCTTAAAAAAAAAAAAAAACAAAGCAAAAAATCAATGCTTTATCATCATACTGCCGAACAAAAAGTGGAATAAAAGACCGATATAAATAAACATGGTACCGCTGAAACATCATCTTGTCCCGCAAAAAATGAGCCACCATACAGCATCATCAGCGAAAAAATAAAAAAGTTATAGCTCGCAGAATAAAGCGATGCAAAAATAATTATTTTTCATATAAAATTGTTTTTATTCTATAAAAGCGCCAAAACATAAAAAAATGATATAAATGAGGTATCGCCATAATCGTACTGACCCGAAGAATAAAACTGCTTTATCAATTTTACCACACGCGGAACGATAAAAACGCCTCCCCCAAAAGAAATTCATGAATTGCTGATTTTTGTTCATTCTAACCTCCCAAAAATCGAAATAAAAAGCGATCAAAAAATGTCACGTGCTCAAAAATGGTATCAATAAAAATGTCAACTCGTACCGCAAAAATAAGACCTCACATGACTCTGTGGGCCAAAATATGCAAAAATTATAGCTCTCAAAATGTGGCGATGCAAAAAACTATTTTTTGCAATAAAAAGCGTCTTTTAGCGTGACAGCTGCCAATCATAAAAACCCGCTATAAATGGTAAATCAAACCCCCTTTATCACCCCCTTAGTTAGGGAAAAATAATAAAATAAAAAAAATGTATTTATTTCCATTTTCCCATTAGGGTTAGGGTTAGGGTTGCGGCTAAAGTTAGGGTTAGGGTTGGCGCTAAAGTTAGGATTAGGGTTAGGGTTGGGATTAGGGGTGTGTTAGGGTTAGGTTTGTGGTTAGGGTTGGGACTAGGGTTAGGGGTGTGTTGGGGTTAGGGTTGAAGTTAGAATTGGGGGGTTTCCGCTGTTTAGGCACATCAGGGGCTCTCCAAATGTGACATGGCGTCTGATCTCAATTCCAGCCAATTCTGCGTTGAAAAAGTCAAACGGTGCTCCTTCACTTCTGAGCTCTGCCATGCATCCAAACAGTAGTTTATTCCCACATATGGGGTATCAGCGTACTCTGGACCCCAAGCGTTATTGTGCAATTTGTCCTATTTCTTCTGTTACCCTTGGGAAAATAAAGAACTGGGGGCGAAAATATCATTTTTGTAAAAAAAAAAATGATTTTTTTGTTTTTACTGCTGTACATTATAAACTTCTGTGAAGCACTTGGGGCTTCATAGCGCTCACCACACATCTAGATAAGTTCCTTGTGGGGTCTATTTTCCAAAATGGGGTCACTTGTTGGGGATTTCCACTGTTTAGGCGCATCAGGGGCTCTCCAAATGCGACATGATGCCCCCAGACCATTCCATCAAAGTCTGCAATCCAAAACGTCACTACTTCCCTTCCGAGCCCTGACGTGCGCCCATACAGTAGTTTTCTCCCACATATTGGGTATCAGCGTACTCAGGACAAATTGGACAACAACTTTTGGGGTCCAATTTCTCCTGTTACCCTTGTGAAAATAAAATATTGGGGGCGAAAAAATCATTTTTGTAAAAGAAAAAGGATTTTTTATTTTTACGGCTGTACGTTATAAACTTGTGTGAAGCACTTGGGGGTTCAAATTGCTCACTAAAGATCTAGATAAGTTCCTTAGGGGGTCTAGTTTCCCAAATGGGGTCATTTGTGGGAGGTTTCCACTGTTTAGGCACAAGGGGGCTCTCCAAAGACACATGGCATCCAATCTCAATTCCAGCCAATTTTGGTTGGAAAGGTCAAATTGGTGCTCCTTCCCTTCCGAGCTCTGCCGTGCGCCCAAACAGTGGTTCCCCCCCAACATATGGGGTATCAGCGTTACTCAGGACAATTGGACAACAACTTATGTGGTCCAATTTCTCTGTTACCCTTGGGAAAAAAAAAAAAATAGTGACTAAAAGATAATTTTTGTGGGAAAAAATAAGATTTTTTATTTTCATGCCCGGGCATTATAAACTTGTGTGAAGCAATTGGGGGTTCAAAGTGTCACCAAATATCTAGATAAGTTCCTTAGGGGGTCTAGCTTCCAAAATGGGGTCACCTTGTGGGGGGTTTCCACTGTTTAGGCTCATCTGGGGCACTGCAAACGGACATGACCCCCATCAATTTCTGCATTCCAAAACGTTACTACTTCCTTTCCAAGCCCTGCCGTGCGCCCCAAACAGTTCCCCCCCCACATATGGGGTATCAGCATACTCAGGACAAATTGGACAACAACTTTTGGGGTCCAATTTCCTTGGGGAAAATTCAAAAATTTGGCACTAAAAAAATCTTTTTTGTGGAAAATTGTTTTTTTTTTTTCACACCCAGGCATTATAAACTTTTGTGAAACACTTGGGGGTTTCAAAGTGCTCACAACAGATCTAGATAAGTACCTTAGGGGTTTTCTAGTTTCCAAAATGGTGTCACATGTGGGTGTTTCCACTGTTTAGGCGCATCAGAGGTTTCCAAACGCGACATGGCGTCCAAACTCAATTCCAGCAATTTTAGTTTGAAAAAGTCAAACGGCGCTCCTTCCCTTACGAACTCTGCCGTGTGCCCAAACAGTGGTTTTTCCCCACATATTGGGTATTGGCGTACTCAGGAGAAATTGCATAAAAAACCTTATCTGTCCATTTTCTCCTTTTACCCTTTTTGAAAATAAAAAAAAGTTTGTAAAAGATAAATTTTTGTGGCTAAAAAGTTAAATATTCATTTTTTCCTTCCACGTTGCTTTAGTTCCTGTGAAGCACCTGAAGGGTTAATAAACTTCTTGAATGTGGTTTTGAGTACCTTGAGGGGTGCAGTTTTTAGAATGGTGTCACTTTGGGGTATTTTCTGCCATATAGACCCCTCAAAGTGACTTCAAATGTGAGGTGGTCCCTAAAAAAAATGGCTTTGTAAAATTTTTTTGTAAAAATGAAAATTGCTGGTCAACTTTTTAACCCTTATAACTTCCTAACAAAAAAAATTTTGGTTCCAAAATTGTGCTGATGTAAAGTAGAATGTGGAAAATGTTATTTCTTAACTATTGTGTGTGATATATTTCTCTGTTTTAAGGGAATAAAAATTCAAAGTTTGAAAATTGCAAAATTTTAAAAATTTTCGCCATATTTGCGTTTTTTTTCAAAAAATAAACGCAAGTTATATCGAAAAAAATTTTACTTCTAACGTGAAGTACAATATGTCACGAGAAAACACTCTCAGAATCGCGAATATCCGTTGAAGCATTCCAGAGTTATAACCTCATAAAGAGACAGTGGTCAGAATTGTAAAAATTGGCCGGTCATTAACGTGCAAACCCCCTTGGGGGTGAAGGGGTTAAATCATGAAAAAAATTTCAAAGCTTTTGGCAGTTTTACATATCATCGTAATGTAACAATAACCACGTTAAACTGTATGAATGGGTTAATTGAATCCAGGAAAACATTTTTTGAACGTAAATTTTAGAAATGTAGTTGATTTTATTCTACACTTTATAAAGGGTTAGCAAAAAGTGCAAAACCAGGAAAAAAATTATTAAGGAGGGTCATCCAGCATTCCCCGGACCCTTGTAAGGCCCAATGGTGGGACTCATTCAAATATTTTGAAAATGTGTTGCTGTACTCCTACATTATAAAGGCTTAGCAGAAAGTGCAAAGCCCTTTGGGCAGATAGCTGCCCAAAGATTGACCAAAACATTGTTTTATATGTTTTCTTCTGTCAACAGCTTATCTTCTGAAGGGCAAAATAATCGTCCTTTGAATTGCAATAGCCCAATACATCTCTTGCTCAACAGCATCTTTTGAAGGAGAGGGGTTTGGGGGGCTCCTGGAATCCTTGGATGGTATAAAAGTCTGATCAGTGGGGGTGCGAAACTCGACTCTCTCACTGACCAGTATTCCCAGTGTCAACTGTGGCAGAAAACTGTTCAGTTATGGAACGCACAGCTCCGTCGACAGAATAGCAGCTGTGGCCGGGTACTGCACATTCGCCCCTTTTAATTTGGAAGTGGGCCAAGGGCAGTACCCAGCCTCAGCCAATAGAGTTGACAAAGCTGTGCTGTGCAGCTCTGTAACTGAGCAGCCCCGACCGCTGCCAACACCTAGAAGAGATGAGTCACCCCCATCGATCAAAAATTGATGACCTATCCTAAAGGGTATGCCACACTAAGCGAGATCGCTAGCGAGATCGCTAACGAGATCGCACCTGCGTCACCATTTATGACGCAGTAGCGATCTCGTTAGCGACTTAGCTGTGTGTGGACATGTAGCAGCGATGTGGCCCCTGCTGAGATGTCGTTGATCGCTCATGAACGTTCTGAGCCGTTTTTTTTGGTCGTTGGTGTTCCGCTGGTGAGCCTGAATCACTGAGTGTGACACCTTTATGAACGAATTCACCAGCATCGCAGGTGGGACTAGGTTTTCCCAACGACCGCAGAGGTCGTTATACAGATCGCTGATGAGTTGTGTTTGGAATCACAGATCGCTGATGAGTTGTGTTTGGAATCACACAGCCAAGTCGCTAACGAGATCGCTAATGCGTCTAAATGTGAAGGTGCGATCTCGCTAGCGATCTCGCTTAGTGTGGCACTTAGTGTGGCATACCTTAAGGATAAGCCATCAATGTAAAAGTAGTAGACAACCTCTTTAATTTCTTATTGATTCTTTTTTGTCGAGTCAATCATTTTTTTAAACTTCTACATTTATTCCTTTAGCAAAGCTCAATCATTATTCCAGAGGATTAGTGTCACATGGGACAATAAGAAGGCATGATCATCCCTGCAGAAAAGATAAAGAATCCCTCTTTGGTCCAGTGTGCGGCCATCATAGTGGAAAGACGTTTATGTCAAATTATTTCGTTATTCACTTTACGGGTAGGAAATAATATCATTTGTCCTATATGTACTGTATGTTGGTTGTTTCTGTTCTATCTATCCACCTTACTCCATGACTTCTCTTAATTCCAGGATACCATTTCTATGAACATGTACCTTTCTCCTAAAGACATGGTCGGCTGCTAGAAGGGAGCAAATTTGAAATTGCACTGTGACTGTAGAGTTTAATTCTGCAGTCACCTTTCAGTGGGATTACCCTGGAAAAAGGTGATGATCTTTATATTTTATTCATTTTTTTTAACCAATTTTTGACATTTAATATGATAATATTGCAACGCATTGAACACGTGACATCCAACTTTTTATTAACAACATTGCAAAATAAAACCACTAATCAATGTACCTTTTTATCACTACAACATGCAACAAAATATTACAAGGTTTTAGTTATGTCTTTTTTTTATTATTAAGTGCAAGTTAGTTGCATTGTAACTGTGGACAGCATGGTATAGAGGAGAAGCGGAGCAGATAGATATATAGGTTTGTTGGAAAACTTGTATTTTATTCATTGAAGTCCATGGTGTTTGTACAAGAGTCCAGTGGGCGGGTTGCTATTAGTGATTTGACAGCTATCTCTCCAAGCACAATTTCAGAGCCCTAATCGGTCGGCTTCACAGAGGTCTGACAGCACAGATTTACAAGTTATTATTTATCTTTTGCTGATAACTTTAAATGTTACAAATAACCATATAAGATCCAAATTCAGTTCTAATTCATTTCCTAAAATACATTTACAAAGCCACCTGCTCCATTTTTCGCCCTGCATCTCCTCTAATACACTCTCAGCATGAATTCCATAGCATTCTCGACATTTCCTGATGTCGTGCTATGTAAGAACAGTCCTCTCTGGTTTTGTCATGCACCAATTTCCATCCATGTGACTTCAAGCCCTGGGGGATAAGTTGATCTTTCACGTGACCTATTCACATTTGGCTTTATGTATGCACTTGTTTTTTAGCATTAAAGCAAATCTGTCATCAGATTTTGGCTATGTAATCTAAGAGAAGCAGAATATAGGGCAAGAGATCCTGATTCCATCAAAATGTCAATTACTGGACTCCGTGGTGTAGTTTTGATAGAACCCGGTTTTATCTGTTGTAGATGTAGCAGTGCACAGAATTCTGAAAAACTGTGTATAACCCCGCCCACATTCTTGATTGGCACATCAGTGGCGGAGGCGGGGTTATACAGATTATCTGGACTGTCCTGCACATGAAACCTAGTTAGGCAGTGATAATTTGCTGCTGATTAAAACACTGTTTGTATTGAAGCTACAACACACAACCTAGTAAAAGACACATCTCTGGAATCAGGAACTATTGCCCTATGTTATACAGTTGTCAGATTAAATAGCGAATACCATTCTGACAGATTCCTCTAAGGCCGGTTTCACACGTCCATGTCTCCACTACGTGTGGTGACAGTTTTCTACGTACTGGAGACACGTACAGACATACACATCAAAAACTGACCAGAACATCCAAACATAGATCTAGTGTGAACAGGTGCTAAAACCTAGAGTCACCAACTCATACACATTCAAGAAAAAAAGGTAGCACACTGTAGCGCTCTAGCTTGCGGACACAAAATATGAAAAATGAATTGCTCACTGCCTTAGAAATATGAAAAATTGAGAAGTCTTGGCGCATAAAAAGGCCATTTTATGTGTACCTGGAAGCCACGGTAAGGCTCTTTCGTACTCAAGGTCCTAACTATGCCAATCCTCACTTAGAAAAGTCTGTCTGCATGGGAACATATGAATCCTCTCTCCAGACTAAAATCTACATCTCTGTGGAGGGTTAATGAACCTGGTATAATTAAAACGCCTGTGACCAACAAGGTGGAGTGCTCAGATAACAGGTAAATGAATACATATCAAAAACTGACCGGCACATCCAAACATAGATCAGTGTGAACAGGTGCTAAAACCTAGAGTCTCCAATTCATACACATCAAGAAAAAAAATTCTGCCCGATCCCCAGACCTGAATCCGATTGAACACATCTGGGACAGACACATCTTGCTCCATCCTTCAACATCACGTTGCAACCACAAACTGTCCAGGAGTTGGCGGATGCTTTAGTCCAGGACTGGGAGGAGATCCCTCAGGAGAACATCCGCCACCTCATCAGGAGCGTACCAGGCGTTTTTTAGGGAGGTCATACAGGCACGTGGAGGCCACAGACAATTACCGAGCATCATTTTGACTTGTTTCCACTTTCATTTTGGGGTCTCTCCAAATCAGGCTTCCATTGGTTCAAAAATTTGATTTCCTTTGATGATTTTTGTGTGATTATGTTGACAGCACATTCAACTTTATACAGAACAAAGTATTCAATGAGAATATTTCATTCATTTAGATCTAGGATGTGTTATTTGAGTGTTCCCTTTATTTTTTTGAGCAGTGTATATATAATAAAAATGAAATAAACAGAAAAGTATATTAACCTTCATCTCTTTTCAGAATAACCGCTACGTGACAGAGCACTCTGACCGCGTGCCCCAGAAAGTCCACACGGAAATGTTCAGTATTCTTATCTTGCCCAATATAAACCAAATGGACCTGGGGCAGTACGTGTGCCATGCCGTGGAGTGAGACTGGCAATACAATCGAGCATCGAGGTCATTGTGCACGGTACAGAATGATGGGAAATGGTGCGGGTTACCTTGTGGTCTTATGGCTGAACAGAGCTGCTGAATAGGGCCGAGGTAGCACAGTACCTACAGAGTTAGGGGGGGAGGTACATTCATGACGTTCTCACAGGCACTTTCAGTTCTCGTTGCCCTGAAACCCTCTTCTAATCTTCTAATCTGAGTTGGTGTGTTGAGCTGTGGAGTTCTTTACAAACTAAAGGAGAGTCCTTGTTCCCTCCCCATCCATGAGAACCGGATCCGGCTACAGACGTAAAAGGAGACCTTAGGTCCAATTTAAGAAGTTTAGCTTTACTGTGCCAATTCGGTTACACATGGCTGCAGCATACATATTGACACAGAGTTCCTTTTTGGGGATATTCCCTTTTCCCTGTGCACTATCAGTCCTTGCCTCCTTTATTTCTGACCTACCCCCTCCTCAACCTTCACTTTTGGTACCAGGGACCTTCTATCCGCAGTACTGCTTTCCTGAGGGCCCATTCCTTTCCCTTTCCCTGGGAGACCAGCCGACATCTTCCTCACATGTAATGCAGAGGGTATGGCACTCAATAACTCTTCCAAGGCCCTAGGCCCAAGACTGCCACCAATGTCCTCACGAACCTCCAGATGTGTCCTCATATTGTTAGGAGACTAGCGCTGACAGAAGCTTTTGCGTCTGCTGCATCCACTGTCTTAAAACCTGTTAACACTGCAGTGTCTAGCGTCCTCTGAACTCCACTCACAACCCACAGACGCCACGCTCTACTGACTAGAAGCAGAAGTGCGTCCCTATTAAATGATCTGACCCTTCCCAACTAGTGGGCTGATCTCTTGTGCTAACTGTATGCTTCTCTGTGTGTTGTACCTATGTCCCTAGGCATTATGCATTAGGTCCCATAGTGGACAGAACCTCCCCTCATTCCCAGGACGGCCTTGGAGCGACCCTCCAGGAGAACCGAGATACAGACTGGCCATAATGATAAAATACAACACTCTTTATCAAACATGCAATCATAACAAATTAATTATGATACTTATTTACATCAGCTCTTTCTTGCCACAACGTCTTCAGTATATACTGGCAGTACAGCTTACACATTGCTATCACAGAGTATATACTGGCAGTACAGCTTACACATTGCTATCACAGAGTATAATACTGGCAGTACAGTTACACATTGCTATCACAGAGTATATACTGGCAGTACAGTGTACACATTGCTATCCGGAGTATATACAATGGCAGTACAGCATACACACTGCTATCACAGAGTATTACTGGCGGTACAGTGCAACACATTGCTATCACAGAGTATATACTGGCAGTACAGTGCACATATTGCTATCACAGAGTAAATTACTGGCGGTACAGTGCACACAATTGCTATGACAGAGTATATACTGGTGGTACAGTGCACACATTGCTATCACAGAAGTATATACTGGCAGTACAGTGCACACATTGCTATCACAGAGTATATATTGGCAGTACAGTGCACACATTGCTATCACAGAGTATATACTGGCAGTACAGCGTGCTCATTGCTATCACAGAGTATATACTGGCAGTACAGTGCACCTTGCTATCACAGAGTATATACTGGCAGTACAGTGCACACATTGCTATCACAGAGTTATATTGTCTCGACCACGCACCACAATTGTGGGTTACCAGGGCTATGGGTACTCGGAGCCGAGCCCATGGAAGTCTATGGGGGTTGTCACGGTAGCGGTGGCTCGGTCCGTGGCCCTGGCGGTCAGGCGTATGATGGGGGGGTATTATTTACAGGGGATAGGAGATAACAGTTCGTGACGCCACCTGTAGTTTTTGTCACTAAGCCAGCGCTGCTGTAGATCTCTGAGGGGATGTTGTGGCAGGGTAGATGCGGGTCCCCCACAGGTGGGACTGGTTTCCCCCAAAGTCTATGGTTATAATGATTAGGGTGAGAAAAATGAATCAGTCTCAATCATCCAGCGTCTTTCCATACCTTTTATTGTCAGATGTTTAGGAGGTCCCGGGGAGCTGGTCGGGGTGGAGAATGTGCTTCGAGATAACAGCCCGAGCAGGTTTTGAGGCTTTAACCCCTTAATATGTAGGGGACCAAAATTTCTGGGGAAATAAATTAATCCAATACTCGTAACTCTAGCTGACTGCCCCCCGCATTGTGGTTTAAACCTTCCAATGATGAAATAGGTTTTACTTTTTCTGGCTTACTCAAAACCCCAAAACCACCTGACTCCCCTTTTGTACGACCCCTTAAGGGGGCTTTCGGACCAAGCCGTAAAAACCGGTTTCCTTTTAAAAAGGGGAACGATAGAAAAACTTCGGGCCCCGTGAGGGAATAGGTTTTAGATAATCCGATTCTAAACACTTCTCTAATTCTTTCCACTGCCCCTTGCCCCCGGCCTTTTTAACATAAGCCCCTCCCCGCTTCCAAAGGTAGTACAAGTAAAACCCTTTTTTTAAATTCTTTTGGGGGTGCTGAAAATTTTTTCCCCCGTTTTTTCCCCCATTTTGGGAAAAACATAAAAAAGGAAATTCCCCCTGTTTTGGGGGGCGGGCGAAAAAACTCTGCCCAAAACTTTTTCCCCTAAAAGGGCTGTCTCGGGGAACCCCGCACTGCCCCAAGGGGCAAAACAACCCCCCTCTCCCGCATGTATACCTTTTTTTTCCCTTTTGGGGTTTTTCCAAAGTGTGTGATGGAGTAAAGGATTTTCAAGCTTTTTAAAATTTTAAACCCCTACATCCCCAGGATTTTATGGTCCCCCTTTCATACCAGGTACACATCCCCCCGGTAAAACACAGCATGGGCGGGGAAAAAAAAAAGAAACTTTTTTTTTTTTGTTTTTAAAAAAAAAAAATTTAAAAAATTTCCCCCTCCGGGGGGAAAGGGGTTTTTAAAAAAGTTGCATTTTTTTACAGTGGGAAAAAAAAAAAGTTTTAAAAACAAAAGACACTTAAAAAAAATACACAAATTTTTTTTTGAAGGACCCCCCCCCAAACCCTTTCCAGGGGGCCCCGGGGGGGGTGCAGGATTCCCCTTTTTTAGACCCCGTCAGTCCCCCAAAAACCCCCCGGGTTTTTTGTTCAAGGTTGTTGTTTTAAAAGGGGGTTTTTAAAAAAAACCCAAAAATAATCCCCCCAAAAGGGGGAAAATATGAAACAAAAAAAAGGGTTTTTGGGGGGGGCCCGTCCCCCCTCCGGGCCCTTTTGGGATGGTTAAAAACACATAGTTTTTTTTCCCTTCAATTTTTAAAATTATAAAATCTTATTTTCCCCCTTTTTTTAAATTTTTTAAAAATTTCATTTTTTCCCAACCGGGAAAATTTATGAAAAAACCCTGCACTAAAAATTTTTCCCCAAATTTTTTTTTTTAAAAACCCCCCCCGGGGGATTCTATTTTTTTAAAAAAAACATAGTATATCTCTTTTTAAAAAAACCCCTTTGGGGAAAAAGTGCAAATCGGGGGAAAAATTTCCCCCAAATTTTAAAAATTTTTAAAATTTTGGGTTTAGCCCCCTTTTTGGATCCCCCAGGGCCTTTATTTTTTTAAATTTTTTCCCAACTACTTTTTTTCCACCCCGGGGGGCTGGAAAAATGCGATGCCCCTTTTGAGCAAGGGGAAAAAAAGGGTTTTTTACCTTATCGGGGGGTTTTGGGGCCACAGTTTTGTGCGAACCGTTTGGGGGGACGCCGGGGGTTTTCCTTGTGAGCGCCGTTTTGGGGCGTTTGCTTTTGGGGGGTTTTGCGTTTAAAAAATTAAAAACCCCCCCGGGGTTTTGGGTACAAAGGGGACTTGGGGGTAGAGGTGCAAAGGGGTTTGCAAAACCCAAAAACGCGCTTTTTGATTGCAAAGGGGCAGGGGGCTTTCCGGGCAGGGCCCTTTGGGGCTAATTAGTCAAGAGGGGGGACGCTGGGGGGGTTTTGGTTTTTACTTAAAGGCGTCGGGGGGGGGGGTCGGGGGGGCGACAGCCCAAAATTTAAGGGAAAAACCACCCCCTTTTGCCCCCCCGGCCGTGAAAAAATAACAAAGTCCCCTTTAGCTAGGTCCCTCCCCCGGGTTTAACCCTTTGGGGGGGTTTGGGGCTCCACATTGGGGGGTTAAAAAAACCCCCCCTTTAAAAAAACCCGGCTGCAAAAGAAACCCCCCCTTGGGGGGGAAAATTTCCCCCAACCCAACCCCCGATCCGCGGTTCCCCCGGGGGTACCTTTTGTCCTCGTGCTCCCCTTACGACACCCGCATTTTCTCTTTCCCATGGAAAGGTTTCGTGACGGGCCCTCAATCCCCTCCATTGCATCCCGTCGCGTCTTGGCAAAAGATGGGTAGGGGCCCCTCCGGGTGTCCCTGCCGGGGAACGGTTAAAACCCCCCCCCGGCCTCTGGCCCGGCTGGCATTCCCGGGAAGGGCAAAGGGCCTTCCAGTCCCTTGCCTCCACCCCTCCCTTTGGTGGGGGTCAGGTACAGCATATCGGGGTCCCCTCCGCCCCTCCCAGCCTTTTTTCAGGGTTAGGATTTAAACCAGTGGTAGAGGGTATTTCAAGAGACGGTTTTTTCACTTGTGGGGAGAAAATTTTGGGGTCCCACAGCAGCCGGTGTTTTGGGTTGCGCCCGGTCTCTCCGTTTTTCCCCTTTTCGAAAATTTTTAAAGATTCTGCAGTTCTTTCAAATTGCGTTCTCCCCGCAGCCCCTCATGGGGGGTCCCCGGTGTCCCGTTTGGGGACAAGCTCGGCCAGGCAGACAGTCTCTGGTAAGGGGACTGATTCTCTGTCCTTCCGCCATCCGGTCCAGATTTTCCCGTGGTATCCAAAAGGAACCCTTTTGGGCCTTTCCCTGGAGGCGGGAAATTTTTGTCTTTTTCCTCCCTTGCCCAAAAGGATGAAGAGGGGGTATTTCTTTTTTCAGTGGGGTGGATCGACATTTTTTAGTGGCCTTGGAGAGGCGGGGCCCTAAATTTTCGCGCTTTGGGGGGGACAAAAGCCCCGAAGGTGCCCACCTTTTCACCAAAGGTTCCCGGGCGCCAACTTGGCGGCAAAATGGCGGTTTTTTTGGTGCCCTTTGTGATTCCCAAAAAACAGTTCAAATTTTGGCACACAGGGTTACGATCTTTTAAGTTTTGGGTCCCGTTTTGACGCCAAAAATTTTTTTCTCACCCCGCACCCCAATTTTGGGGTTTCCCGGGGTTTTGGGGTACTCGAAAACCGGGGCCTTTGGGGTCTATGGGGGTTGTCATGGAGGGTTTGGCCCCGGTCCGGGCCCCCGGCGGGGCAGGGTTTTTGATGGGGGGGGTATTATTTACAGGGGGGTAGGTTGATTAAAAAGTTGTGAGCCCCGTAGTTTTTTATTACTAAGACCAGCGTTTTGTAGGGTTCTGAGGGGTGTTGTGGAGTAGATGAAGGGGGCCCCCCAGGTGGGGGTGGGGCCCCCAAAGTTAAAGGTTTAAAATTTGTAGGGTGCAATAAAAGAAAACAGTTTAAAATCCCGCGTTTTCCTATTTTACTTGTAGTGTTTTGGCAGGTCCCGGGGAGCTGGTCGGGGTGGAGGGAAAGTGCTTCGAGGGAAAAAGTGAGGGAGGTTTTTGGGCCCCCTTTTTAAATTAATATGTGGTGAGTCCCAAATTGCAATGAAAGGGAGTTAACCCCCGTACTCAGTAATCTTAACGTACTTTCCCGGTGCATTGTGGTGAAGCCCCCAAGTGATGAAAATTTGGTTCTTTTTTTGTCGCGCCCGACTCAAAGCCCAAATTACCTGACTCCCTTTTTGTACCCAACTTTAAAGGGGGGCTTTTTGGGTTAAAATCCAGTAAAACTTGGTTTTTTCCCTTACTATGGTGAAGCGGGGAAACCCCAATTGGTCCCTGACCCGGTAAAAGTGAGATAAAAGATTCTAAGGGACTTCTCTAAATTTTTTCCCATGCGCCTTCGCCCTGCTGGCTTTTAACATAAGCACTCACGTTTTTGGTAGTAAAAGTAATCCTTTCTTTTTTTCCCCTTGGAGTCGTGACAGATTTCAGTTTTCCTAGTTAGGAAACATAATAAAACTTCACTGCCCTTGGGAAGGCGATGAAGTTCTGCGTAAACTTTCTTTAAAAGTGTCTTAAACTGACTGTCCGAAGGGGAAAAAAGCCCCCGTTGCTGGTCCCCCCCTTTTTATCCCTATGGGTGTGTCCAAGTGTGTGTGGGTAAATGGATACAAGCAAAATGTTCCTTCCCGAAAATCCCCCGGTTTTATGTGGTTACTACCAGGGTACCAATATATGGCAGTACAGTGCCAATTGCTATCAGGGTTAAATGGGTACGCTTCATTGTTTTAAAGAGTATTATGGCTTTTTACAGTGCACACATTGCTACCCAAAAGTAATATGGCAGACAGTGCAAATTGCATAAGAGATTATGGCGGAAGAGTCGCCAGTGTTATCATGGTATATAGGGGCAGTACGTGCCCACATTGCTATCTAAAGGTATATTGGTGGTCCGTGCAAAATGCTTACAGAGTAATTGGGGGAACAGTGCACACATTGTTGACGAGTTATTCTGGATTTAAGTGCAAAAATTGCTATACAGGTTTATGGGGTCGTGACACTTGCTAAAAGGTATTATGGCAGTCGCGTGTTTTGCTATCAAGAGTATTATGCAGTACAGTGCCCCCTTGCTATCACAGGTATATTTTGGCAGTACAGTGACACTTTGCTTCAAGGATTAGGGGCAGTCAGCGTGTCATTGTATAAGAGTTATAGGGCAGTAAGTGAAAATTTGATCAGGTATATAGGGCAGTACAGGGTCATTGCTATCACGAGTTTTACGGGCGTACAGTGCAACATTGCTAACGAGTTTTATTGGGTACAGTGCAACTTGTATACGGTATATACGGGCAGTACGCATGCTCATTGTTTTCAAGATAATAGGCGGTACAGGCCCCATTGTATAAGATTTTAATCGGCGTACAGTGAAACCATTGTTCACAGAGTATATACTGGGGGTTTAGAGTGGACAGTGTTATCAAGAGTATATATGGCGTAAGGACACTTTGTATAAAGAGTATATAGGGGGGGTTTTTTTGAGTGGCACTTGTTATACAAAAATTATGGGGGGGTAGAGTGCGCCCAGTGTTATTAAGTATAATGGGGTAAGTGCACCATTGCTATCCGAGAAAATACTGGGGGGTACAGTGCAAATTGCTATAAAGGGGTATTTTGGCAGTACGTGCAAATTGCTTCACGGTTATCTGGGGTTTTACAGGCAATGTGTAGCCAGTTGCGGGTTAACATAAAAAACCCGGGGAAGTGACAGAAGGGTACAGCTAAGTTGATATCCATTCACTCCTAACCTTGGCACACCCTAGGGGATATAAGGGAGTGCATGAGCAGGACAAGTCAGTTTGTGGATTGGGGGAGGAAGAAGTTCTCAGATTTTCAGCAGTTTCCCAAAGTGGGGTAGTATGGGGGGCCCGTTCATCCTAGCTAGTAGAGCTGTCCCTTAAACCCGAAGCAGAGACTTTGAGGAAAGAAAAGTTGGCAGAAATTTTATGCCTTCCAAGGCAGTGAATTCAGTAACGTGCTCCTGAAGGGGGAATATGAGAATCTTTTCAGCGGTTAAAAAGATACAAAGAAGAAATAAGAAGGGATTGTTGTCTACCAAAGAAGTGGGAGTGTTATGTTAAGAGCGGAAAGCAGGGGGGAAGGGGCGTGGAAGTAGGCAGTGCCCTTTGGGATTTATTTACCCGCATAATAAGGTAAGGGGGGAAAAATTTATATTGTTTAAGATAGTGACAAGAAAACCGGGGTTGGAAAAAGGTTTGCAGAAGAGCAAGTGTCAGTACGAACCGGGTAGGGGAAATAGGGGATTTGAGCTGATCGCAAAAATAAGAATGTTTTCTTTGGGAAGGTCACCCCAACATTGGGGGAGGACGCTTTGGTTTTTTCGCTTAAACAAATGGATAATTTTTGAAGTAAAGGAGGCCCCCTTTAAT
>JARQOD010000004.1:27853071-27902924 GCA_033576555.1 Oophaga sylvatica
CACTTTACCCGGCTCTTCCCACTTGCCCTGTAGCGGTGGCAAGCGGGGTAATAAGGGGTTAATGTCACCGTTGATTGCACGGTGACAATAAGCCCGGTTAATAATGGAGAGGTGTCAATAAGACACCGATCCATTATTAATCCCAAAGTTATTAAATGTATAAAAAAAAGACAAAGCAAGAAAAAAGTATTTTAATGAAATAAAAGAGACAACACAGTTTTCATTAATTTTATTACTCTCTCATTCCTGCGACGCCATCGATCTCCTGTAAAAAAAGAAAAAAAACAAACCAACAGTATACCACCTGTCCGACGCAGTCCATAACGATAGTCCCACGACGATCCAACTCTGCTACATCGCAATGACAGGCAGAGCCTGTCATCGCGACGCAGCACAGCTGATTACCTGCTTCCCCGGCGGTGACGTCATCGGACTGACTGCTTTACGGCCGGGATTACCCAGCAGTCACTGCAGTTATCGCGAGAAACTGCATGTGACCGCCGGGGAAAGATGATGGCGGCCATGAAGCAGTCCAGCCCGTGACCGCCGGAGATCTTCTGCCAGGTAAGTGCCGCTGACTCCTGACAGACCCGACCGACGGACACTGACAGTGACAGTGACAATCCCGATTCCGGTATCCGATAAGACGAAAATATCGGAACTCGGAATCGGAATTCCGATACAGCTAATATCGGCCGATACCCGATATTTGCAGTATCGGAATGCTCAACACTATTCTTGACAGTTCCATGCTTGGCAAACTTCTTAATAACATTGCACAATGTTGAAACTGAGATACCAAGGTCTTTGGAGACGGCCTTATGTCCTTTGGAAGTTGTGTGTTTACTAATAATAGCAGTTCTGATGTCCTCAGACAGTTCCTTTGTCTTCACCATTGTGGCAAAAGAACAGGGCCTACCATGTGGCTTTTTAAAACACTGAAGTCTTCATACATTGGTTAATTCATGTCACATGGGCATCGCCAATTAATCATAGGTGACTTTCATTTGTGATTTACCACAGGCGAGTAAAAATGTGTTTCCATACTAATTTAATGTAAAGGGTGCCCCAATACCAGTGTCACAGCAAGCCTTAGATTTTTCTATTTTTCACTCCCATTGTTTTTAATGATTATCATTTGCTCTTTTGTATTTAACACGAGTGCTCTATACAAAAAAACCTGTTTCTTTTGATTAATTTTTTTCAGGAAATATTCCACATTATATGCTTACACTTCATGGGTGCCAATAACAATGAGCAGGACTATATGTGATATGGCGTTCGATGGGAACTGTCAGTCTGATTTTTTTTAAGAGGACCTGCCACTCAGTCAAAAGTGGCCAGTTTTTGCTCTTGTTTTATTCCTGCTGCTTAGAGAGGTTTCCTTTCTTTTTTTTTTGGGGGGGGGGATGGGGTTGTAAATATTCCTTACGGTTCCAAAAATTTGGGCCCTTTTAATTTGGTGCTAATTTTCATGGTTATTACTGAGAGGGTGTGTCTCACCGCATTCTCTGGGGGCGTGTCTTCAAGCTATAGGTGAGTACCGCCCAATTGGTAAAGAAAGATCATAAAGATTAGCACTAAGTAAAAAGGCCCATATCTCTGGAACAGTACAGCGGATTTACAAAAAACAAAACACTGAATGCTCAGTTGAGCAGCGCGCGTCATTTAAGAGGAAAAAAAAAACTGGACACCCTTTTAATGGTAACAGGTCCTTTAACCTTGGTTATCCCTAGCGGTAAAAGTGCATTCTCTACATTATTTATTATTAAATGTCAATGAAAAAATTTTTGTTTGCCACCTCTAATTTGCTTTTAAATTGCCCCTTATGAGTAATTCACCCCATTTTAATGTGTTTATAATACTTCAGCCTAATTTGTGCTACACATCATCTCACACAGGGATAGTATTGGGAAACCAGAACCACACTCTGAGCATTCAGCGAGTCCGAGAAGAAGACGCTGGTGTATACTTCTGCTCTGCCTGTAACGAGAAGGGATGCGCAAATACTTCCACCATTGTCTCTGTTGAAGGTGCTTCTAAAAGTCCAGTATTTTATTTAATTCTATTAAAGGGAATCCCTCAGTAAGATCCTAAGCCATCTATATGGGCACATAGGTCATAGGAAGCTGTATAAAATGGTACCTTGATATCTGCCATCCAATGTTTTATTCCAGAGAAATTCACATTTTTTTTTAATGTGTAAATGAGCTGTTAAGATCTATGGGCGGGATATAGATCTCCCTGAGAATCTGCCTACAGAGCTTATTGTAAATGAAGGGGGCGGGATCAGTGTGAGACATGTAGCTCAAGAGTGCAGACTGTCAGTCATTACATGTCTCACACTAGTAATCCATTAAACACTTGTCTAAAGTATGAGGCAACCTGAAAGAAAATCTGTCTCCGATTGGTGACTTACTGGGCTGCTTGCTGTAGTTTTGGTAAAATCACAGTTTTATTAGCAGTAACATCACTAGAGAACTAGTAAACCTACTGCCATGTAGTACTTCATATTCATGAGCTCTATATAATCCAATCCTATCACTGATTGGCAGCTTTCTGCCTATGCACAGTGTATACAGAAAGCTGCCAATCAGTGGTGTGGACGGGGTTATACAGAGCTCAGCATTCACATAATTGTGATGTTATCAAAACTGCATCAGGCAACTCATTAAGTGATAGGTCACTGGAATCTGCCCCTATATTAAGCTGCTCTCAGATGGGGTAGCAAAAACCTGGTAATAGATTCCCTGTATCTGGTTGACCTGAAAAACCACTCTGAGAAAAATATATACTCTGTCCATTACTTAGCGTAGGGCCTGAGTGGGTCATGACTGATACAAGGTCATGCATCAAACCTGGCAGTGAACCTGACATAAGTACTGTACGAGACTGTGAAAAACAAGCAACATATTTTATTATAATCTCGAAAATGTTTGGTTCTTTCATGTTAGACAATTAGCTGAATAATTCAATCTTAAACCCATCAGCATTATTTCCTTTGTTCTCTGCTGCAGGAACTGATGACAAAACTAATGTCGAGATAGTGATTCTCATTGGCACTGGAGTGATTGCGGTCTTCTTCTGGATCCTGCTTATCCTCATCTTTTGTAACATCAAAAGGGTAAGTAGTTATCATGCCATATCCAGAAAATGTGTTGTAATATTATATTGTCTTGCAGCAGTATTGACACCCTTGTTAATGTTGCAAAACTTGACTCAAGACATAAAAGGGTACTTTAATGCAGGGTTCCCCAACTCCAGTCCTCAAGGCCCACCAACAGGTCATGTTTTCAGGATTTCCTTTGTATTGCACAGGTGGTACAATTATCACCTGGGCAATACTAAGGAAATCCTGAAAACATGACCTGTTGGTGGGCCTTGAGGACTGGAGTTGGGGAACCCTGCTTTAATGCATAAATGTTTTAGAAGATGACACTACAGGACTTCCTTTGGTAAAGGTGTTCCTTCTCCATTTTTATGGAATCCAATATTTTTAACAAGGAAACAAACCGGCAAGAAAACAGAGTCCTCAAGGAAGATTTGGCCTTTAAGCCAGAATCTACAACCTGTTCAAAACCACAAAACCCAGTGCAGTCTTGACCTGCCATGAGATCTGCAGCATCTAGAAAGCCACAGGTTGGATATCACTGATTTGAGTGGATATTGAGGAATAAGAGTTGTTCCTTACAAAAGATAAGGAAAGATAAGGATGTTTCCGGATACAATCCTATGCAAGAATATACATAATTTAATCTAAAATTCTGTTTTTCTACCTTCAGCCCAGCCACAGTGAGATAAAGACTGGATACCTTTCCATTATCATGGATCCTGGTGAGGTGCCCTTGGAAGAACAGTGTGAATATCTTCCTTATGACTCAAGCAAGTGGGAGTTTCCCCGAGACAGATTGAGACTTGGTATGAAAGATATACTTTCCCCAATAATGGACTACTATAGCCTTCTCACAAAGGTTCACACATCTGTTATTCACTATCATGAACCAGGTTGTCTGAACCGGCCTCAGATCTCCTGACCTTAAGTCTTCAATTTCATAGCCATAACCAAAGAAATGAGCCGGAACATAAGTTGTTATACATGTGACTTATAGGAGCATGTTCACACTGTAGCTGTTCATAAGGCAAAACCTAAGATAGAAACAAAATGAGCATAATAAATACATAGTAATAGTACATATGAACAATATAGGGTACTGTTTTTGCTCTAAAGAGTGTAAAAGCCATCCCACCACGAGAAGGTCCTAACCTCTAGTATTAAAACCTTACCTTGTGTCACACAACCTCATTGTAGATGGGAGCTGAACAGGACCAAGGCCCGACTGTTCAGGTAACTGGCCATGGGAAATTCACAAGAATACATGACACTGTTGAGTTTGGGTCAGAAAACCTGTGGACGGTCTGGATATCGTATTCCATATTCTGACAGTGACTGACAATGTCGGACAATGTCGGACTTGTAAAACCAACCTCAACGTATGATCCAGTCTGGATTCTCCTATCTGGACATAGGTGACTAATTGGGATCATTGGTCTTATAGACAAACATAAAATTTAAAAATGGCTACTTATCTTAACAACCTCACAATGTATATGTGGACTAATACCCAGCCTGTATGTACCTCAGTAGAAAATTAAATCTTGTTCATAGTTTTTATTGCAATGTGTTTTACATATTCAGATTTACATATCTTTGTGATAATGGTTATAAACAGGTAAAGTCCTTGGACATGGCGCCTTTGGCAAAGTGGTAGAGGCTTCAGCTTTTGGGATCAGTAAGAGCAGTAGCTGTGAGACGGTGGCAGTAAAGATGTTAAAAGGTGTGGGACTTAACACATATTTTTATCATATAGTTTCCATGTCATATAAATTTAGTATATTTATTAAGTTGACTTTATATGTTTTAGAGGGCGCCACTGCCAGTGAACACAAAGCTTTGATGTCAGAGTTGAAGATTCTCATTCACATTGGCAACCACCTCAATGTAGTGAACTTACTTGGCGCCTGTACCAAATCCAACGGTGAGTACGTGTTTCTCAATCACACAACCTCATATGACAGATCCCAGTCTTGGTGCAACGTCATCGTTGCGGCTTGACGTCAATGTGACTTCGCACCAGGCTGGCTAATCAAAAGAAGAGCCTTGGTTGCCGTCAAGTAGGAGGCGGTTCTCAGGGCTCCAGTACAGCGGTAACCGATTACTGACGTACCCGAGGGACTGGATCATGCTAATTGATTCGCCCCAACTGCTACCTTAAAATAAGCTTCTAGCATTTAGATTGAATGTATGCGCCTGAGGTAATGATCGTCAAGGCTTGATTGTTAGGGAGACGTAATAGCTCAATGACAAACTATTAAGAAGCAGCGGCCTATATGATATCTGTTATCTATGGCCAACCCTGGGTTTTTGGTACTCCACATCCTTTTCTGTGTTTGAAGTAGATGTGTTTTTCATACAAACCCCATAGAAAAGAATGATAATGCTGCCCTCATGCCCAAAAACAATTTAAAACTGATTTTAGCGCACATACCAGTCTAATATGTCTTGGAACAACCCTGATTCTCATGCTCTGTAACTTGTAGTTCATTTTTTTTCCGTGGGCTGTTTCTCCTTTGCCTCATTTCCCAACGTGCATTGCAGTTTCCATTTGTCCAATGACTTGTCTACCCTGAAATAAAAGTCCGCCTTTCTGTGAAGTATGTTACACCTGCAGTTTGACAGACAGGAGAGCAAGAGCAGAAAGACAAAAACCTAGTGTCCAAACAATGTTTTTTTTGTGAATAAGACAACATAATTTTGAAATAACTTGATTTCCATGTTGTCTCTTTAGCATGGATAATGATCTATGATCAAATTGTCAATAAGTACAGAGACCAATTAAAAATAATATGACTCTTCACTCATGAATAAGGTGTCAAAATGGTCATGTTCGCCTAACAAGGTTCCAATATCCAAAAATATTTGACTGTCCTTACGAGGCCAAGTCCTCCTATATACTCTTGTTTCAGACTGCAGACATGAAATTTCCATGAAGTGCATTCATTCGGTTCTCTCATTACAACCACTTTGAATTTAGAGAGTGGTTTGCTGACTTTTGGCTGAAATATTTGGCGACTATCAGATTAAACCAATCGTATCACATTGTGCATGTTTGTTGGGTAGATCTGGAGACTCTGATTACCGATTCTAAATGACGGGTGTCCCACATGTTATCCAAGTAGATAATAAAACCACACATAAATATAATTTTCCTGAATTGCTTGAGGCTGTCAACCAGGGGTCCCAACTTCTTTAGACCAACTCCATAATAAAATATAACAGGTAAAGAAAAGCAACATTAATTTCTGAAGACACAAAAGATAAGTGGTGGTTATTTGCCCTTACAGAGTTTCCTTGAACACAACTAGCCATTTTTTGCAGGGTTTGTTATAAGACCCTGACCAAGGAACTACGTGCCCGAGACAATTCTTATCTTTGCATCAACGATACATTCATAAATGGGTTTAACCCCTTGAAATACAGCCCCCCCCCCACATCCACCATGGCAACACATAGTTATATCGTGTTGGCATCAAGAGTCTATATTTCAAGTTCCCAGCAGCAATGGAAATCCATTGGCCCTTCGGCACTGCTTCGCAATGCACTGTTGGAGGAAGCCGTCTCCCTATGTCAAGCTCCTTAAATGCCATAGTCCCCATTGACTGCATCACTTAAACAGTTATCTGGGGATGGTCAGTGGTTTCTTCTGACCCTGGCTGTTTCAAGTTGCAGATGTAATATCAGTTGATGTGCCCAAGCCATTAGTCTGGAATAACTGTACATTAAAGAGCTATAAATGGGATTCACAGGATTAGATAAACAGCATCACACCTCTTGATAGGTTGAATGCGGTATTGTAGCTCAGTGCTATATATTTCAATAGAACTGAGCTACAATACAAGACAAGAGTGGTGCTGTTTTTCAAAAAAAAAGACATATTTTTTTAGTCACCCCTACAAGACAATGTATTCCATGACATAAACTTAATAGAGATGAGAGAATTGCTTTGCGCCGCCCCAGTCCACGGTTAAGGTCAATCTCTCTGGCCATGGACAGGAGCTGTGTAAATTTCTTGAGCTTCCAGTTTCCCCTCCTTTTGATTCACCAGCCTGGTTGTGATGTCAACCGTGCACAGGTGACGTCTCACCAGCCATGCTAATCATAACCTAAGCCTGGATCCTAGGGCTAAGGAAATTCACACAGGTCCTGCCCATTACAAGAGAGCATTTACCTGGACCGTGGACTGGGGTTGCACAAAGCGATCCACTCATCTCTCATGTTCAAGACTTAGTGTGCTAAGCATTTGAGCAAGCCCCCTTCTTTACGGAAATTATAACTCACAATAGGTCATTCAGCCATTTGTTCTTTAAGAATTAGGAAAATTGGAGGAAAAATAAGCCACGGGTCAATTTATCCTAATATTGGTGGAAAAGAATAGGCGGTGGTGGCATTATGGCAAGTCAACACCGGGATGATTTTTGCTACCAATGCCTTTCTCGCTTGTCCTGGGTAACAACTTCTATGTACTTGTATGGAAATCAACTTCATTCTTACTTAATGTCCTCCATATTTCTCAGCCATTATAATATATAATCGTGGTAAGGACCCATTTATGAATTATTTACTACATTTCCTTAGTTCGCGCCCTGCCTCTGCTTTAAAATTACAGCTTGACCTGAGCTTAGAATGTAACACCCGCAGCCTTAATATGACAGACGGCCTTGTTTCTGTGCCAACACCCATTTGCCTTCAGATTTATAATGTGTTCACAGAAGCTGCATTCTGGGGATTCCTAAGATAACGCAGATAAGTGTAGGGCTGAGGATCATCAGACACACAGCAAAGTAAGACAAGGAATTGAAATATTACTTGTTTTATTGCCAAGCTATCAATGCTGTAGTAAATTCAATTGTGGTAAAGGACGCAGGTGTACCTTTACTATACTTTGCACGGGAATGAGGGTAGATATTTTGCCCTAGTTAGCGGAATGATGTAAACAGCCATATTTCTTTGAACTAATGGCCTTAATCTCCATTTTTTACATGTTGGCATAACATATATTACTAGGACTAGGGGCAGAGCATTTATTTGTGCCACCTGATTATTAAAACTTTCTAAATCCCTTCCTCCCATACAGTATTGACCCCCTTGTCTCTCAAATATATGTATTATATTTTGAGGAAAATATTGATGTTATTATAGTTTACCCATTGACCCTTCAGTTTTTTTCTGCCTTTTGCTGAAATAAGACAAAAAACATAAAAATAAAAAAGTTATACACTATTATATTTCTTTAATTTGTAAGTTTTTATTACATTTTTTTTGTTAGCAATTTTATTACCCTAGCCTTAACCCTATATCTAATTCTATCCCTAAACCGAGCACAAAGACTAACTCTGGCCTTAACCCTATCCTGACCCTATGCCATGAATGTGCCGCATTCTGCTGGGATCTGTGGTACATCTGAGATTAGAAGATCACGCTGAGCACAGGTCCTCTTTAATCTTCATGGCCATTCATGAGCTAACTGCTTTTTTGTGGAATGAAAAGGGTTTAGAGTAACTCCTGATCTATTGGTTGTGCTCCTTATTGGAACCACACCCTTCCATTATATAAACCTGTGTCTGGCTTCCCTCCATGAGAGCAATAGAATCTTCATTCTGTTCTTGGCTGCATTGGAGAAGGTGTTCTGGAGAGTCGCTCTGGTTCTTTTCAGATTGTTGTATGCGGTTTTTAGCATTCCTTGGTGTTGCTTTTCTGCCTTGTTACTGTGCTCCCATCTTTCTTTTATATATTATCCTGTGAGCCTGTCGTTTCATTGTGCCTTGGTTTTCCCATCTGTCCAGCCGGTGTTACTTCTTTTACTCCTGCCCCTTTCCTCCCTGGGGGGAGGGCAGGCTCTGCGTAGGATTTCATAGCGGCACAGAGAGGTACGAGAACTGGGCATCTCCACCTTCAGGAGTCACCCCGGGGTTAGGAATAGACACCCTAGCCCTAAGCGTAACCCTAGTTAAGATTTAAAAATAGTGTAAAAGTTGCTCTTAGTAAAGAATGAAGACCCTTACTTAGCAAATTCTTGTAACACAGAGGTCTAAAAAGGTTTCAATACAATCGCATCAGTGCTATAAATAATACATTAGATGTGGACCTTGTTGCACGTTTTTCATTAAGGCCCAGAAGTTTCAAGTTAAGGCCCCCATACACATTAGACTAATGTCGGTTGAATAACCCAATATTGACGGGTTCGGCCAGTGGTCTAATGTGTATGGGTGCAGCGAACAACTGAAGGTCAGGAGAGATCTCGATCCCGCAAATCCGATTTTAGACTGACGATCACATTGTTCTCCCTGAGATAAGCCGCCAGCCAGTGTCAGTCGGCAGCTCTCTCACAGAGGACACAGGAGCGCTCCTGTGTATGGGAGTGTCATCTGAGAAAGCTGCTGGTCGAACGATCATCAAAAGCATTTTTGAGCCAACAGTCATCTAATGTGTGCGGCCAGACTTAAGCTTCTGGGCAATAATATCCAAAATCTAATCAGTAAAATCCTTAATCATGACCACTTCTCCAAGTGCCATGGATACTGGCAAAGACGTGAACGGATCTCAGATAAATTATATTAACATTGATGTTGGCCTAGGAATGCACCTAAACTGTATGGGACTGCCAACTTGTGGCTGTGGTTTATTAAACCACGTTCATTTACAGCTTGGATTATTGCCAAATGGCAACTATGTAAAACTATAAAAATGCTTTATCTTCCTGTACTCTTCTTTCATTAGGAAGGGGATTAGGGATTCTCCACAGCTAACAGGGTGGGAATCACTGGTCTAAGGCCTAATGCACACCTTTGGATCCAAAAATGAGATGTAGTCATGATACCATTGTATGGTGCCTACTTATAGTGTGGTATTACTAAGCAATGTTTCTAAAAAATAAAACTTACAGAATATGGCATCAGAAGGAGTATGCTACCTCTGTATTTATCCTTATGAAATAAGAAGTATAGAACGGTACAGTAGGGCCCATAGCCTTTACCACTCGGAGATTGTACTCAGCAACAGTTGTTATGTTTAGGTAGCTGAGGAGGCAGGAGAAAAAAAACCGCATAGGCAGCCTAACACCAGAGAGGTTGGAAACTAATAGGTTGCAGACCCCTAAACTAACCGCACAACTAGAAGCAGCCGTGGGATATTCCTACGGAGCCCTAGACGCCTCGTCACAGCCGGAGAGATAGCTATCCCTGAAGATGGAAAGAGGAAAGCTAACTGCCCCGGAGTAGACCGCAAAAGAATAGGAAGCCCCCAGACATATAATGGCGGTTAGACAAGATGCAAACACGAACACAGACAGAAAATAGATTGAGCAAATGCTGGGGCCCAAAACTGTCTAGATAGGACAGCACAGGAGAGAATACTGTCTGCAACCCAGAAAAACCCTAGGAAAAACTCCAACACTTCTGAATCCAAAAATACTGAGACCACACGGTCTCGACCACCTATAACAGATCTCTGGTGTGGACACGTAGCAACCCAGCAGTAAAATATCACAAGAACTGAGCAAATGAACAAATACAAAAAAACGAACAGAGACCAGCCAAAGCCCCCCAAAGGGGACCCGGCTGAAGACAAAAAGCAATGCAGCAAAAATCAAAGAATTCAAACCACAGTAAAAAAAAAACTGAAAGAGACTTATCTGAATGTAAGCAGGAGACAGCAGAAAAGCAAGCTGAATTCCAACCTAGACCAGGAAAAACAATTGATCACTGGCGAGAATCATGGGAGGTCAGCTCACTTATATAGGCCAGTCAGTACCACCTGACAACCACTCGTCCACTGCAGGTGTAGGACTCTTGGTGTTCAACATAGGTTCAATACCCTCAGCAACCACCAGAGGGAGCTTAAGCTCCGAAGTCGGCTCCAATACGTTCACAACAAACAGTACTGTAATACAGTACTTATGGCACTTCATGTTCATGAAAACATTAATAGTTTGCTAAGTAATTGGACTATTCTAGTATTTAATACCCATCATTAATTAATGCTATCACTGGAAAAGGACATCATGGTCAGAAGAATAGAAGGAACAAGGCGAAGAGGAAGACCAGAAATCCGATGGCTTGATGCAATCAAGGAAATGGCGGAGAAGACCCTGGTGGACCTATCTTGGCTGGCACAAGATTGATCTTCCTACAAGCGTTCTTCCATGAAGTCACCATGGCTCGAGATCGAGCTGAAGGCTGTTAATAATAATAATATCTTATATAGTGTCTGGTATACTACAGCCTACTACTAAGGACTTATTGCACCAGGGTTGGACATACCATTGGTGCAACCTGTGCATCCGCACAGGGTCCCAAGAGGTAATTGGGTCCAGTACCACCTCCAAATCAGGTGGGATTGTGCATTATGATGAGCTATTGAGTGCAAAGAGCTATATATTGTTCTTTCACAGGGGCCTTCTTCTGTCTGTGTCTGCTCCTGTATTGCACTAGCATGTTATGTTTTTATACCCTAGTTTGAAACTTAGGAGCTCCATTGTAAAATAAGTAACAGGGCCCCTGTCATGTATAGTGTACAGTTCCTATAGCGTCTTGTGCTTGGGTGCGAGGAAAACACAGGAGACATAGGTTGAAATGAAATGACTTGTATTACTTCATACAAGCATGCTGAAAAGTTCACACAGTTTGCAGGAACAGCGACAGGAGACACAGCAGGCCAGAGTAACTTCAAGCACTACAATAAATCTCCAAAGCAGGTTCAGGATCTCTTGTCTGTACTGTAATTCCTCTGCAAACATGGATTCACCAAACAGCAGGTTTCCAGAGTCCAAAAGTGTTCCAAGGTTCCTCAGTAGGGAATAGCTGGAGTACAAGTCCAAGGCTTCCAGGAGTCAGGTCACAGGCTGACTGAGGCTTGATTCAGGAGCACTGATTGTTCAGCTGAGGCTGCTTAAGAAGCAAGAGGGAAGAATCAGGGCGGGAACATGAAAACTGGAAACTCCATATTAACTGAGGGCAAGAGCTGCAGAAAGACAGAAAGCAAAATGACCGACGGAAAACTGAGTTTCAAGGAACATGTCAACAGAGACAAAGAACCTTACATTACTCCCCCCTTAGGGACAACCTCCGGATGACCTCAGACCAGGCTTGTCAGGGTACCTCTGATGAAACTGGCGGAGCAGGCGAGGAGCATTTACATTATTGACTGGTTCCCATGAGTTGTCCTCCACTGGGTAGCCCTGCCATTTAATCAAATATTGCAACTGATTTCTGTACAACCTGGAATCTAGAATCCTTTCCACCATAAATTCTTCCTGACCATCGACCAGCACTGGGTCAGGGCAAGGAGAAGAACGTCCAGGAAACGTATTGGGTGTTGCAGCCTTTAGTAGGGATACATGAAAGACAGGGTGGATTCTCATAGTTCTGGGCAGTTGAAGACGACAAGCAACAGCACTTATAATCTTATTGATCTTATAAGGTCCAATGTACTTATGTCCCAATTTAGACGATGGAATCTTTAATTTAAGATTTCTGGTTGACAGCCAGACCAAATCTCCTACCTTGAAAGCTGGTGCAGGTTTACGAAATTTATCTGCTGCTTTCTTGTACCTTTCCTGAGCCAATTCTAGATTTTCCTTTAGAAGATCCATATTCTTTTGTAAAGAAGTGATTCTTTCAGCCACTGCCGGCAAGGGCGTATCTATGGGAACTCGAGGAAGAATGTTAGGATGATAACCTAGATTGGAGTAAAAAGGAGACTGCTTAGTGGAGGCGCTCTGAGAGTTGTTATAAGAGAACTCAGCCAGTGGAAGTAGATCCACCCAATCATCCTGTAGGTGGCAGATAAAACAGCGGAGATACTGCTCCAGGGTCTGATTGGTTCGTTCTGTCTGTCCATTAGTCTGGGGATGAAAAGCAGAAGAAAGGTTTACTTTAATGTCCAATGCTGCACAGAAATTTTGCCAAAACCTTGAAGTGAATTGCACCCCTCGATCCGAAATGACCTCATCCGGTACTCCATGTAAGAGAAACACATTCTTAATCATCAAGTCTGATGTCTGTTTTGCAGTGGGTAAGCCGACACAAGGGATAAAATGAGCTGCCTTTGTTAGACGGTCAACCACCACTAGAATGGTGTTCTTCCCTTGAGAGGTTGGTAACTCCACAATGAAGTCCATAGAAATGGATCCCCACGGGCGGGACGGGGTGGGAAGAGGTTGCAACAGACCAATTGGTGAGGAGCGAGGTGTTTTGCATCTTGCACAGACTTCACATGAAGTGACATAGTTTAAGACATCTTTCCTGTAAGTGGGCCACCAAAAGAAACGAGAAAGAAATTCTTGTGTCTTTAGAATTCCCCTATGCCCGGCTATCTTGGAATCGTGGATGAGTTGCAATACTCTCAATCTGACTGTTTCAGGTATATACAGACGTTGTCCCTGAATCCACACACCATTCTTAAAGACAAGACTTACGTCCCTTGGGGTTGAGCCAACAAAGAATCCGCATGGTATGCTTCCTTGATGTCCTTAAGTAGGTCTTGATTATGAATCACTCCCAGGAATCTAGAGTCAGGAAGAATAGTCTTAGGAGGAGTAAGTGGACGTGTCTCTGCTGAATGAATCCTAGAGAGTGCATCAGCCTTTCCATTGCGCGATCCTGGTCTATAAGAAATGACAAAATTAAATTGGTTTAGGAAAAGATTCCAGCGAGCCTGGCGAGGAGTCAGGCACTTAGCCGACCTGATAAATTCAAGGTTACGATGGTCTGTCAGGACGACTATTTGCTGTGCAGCACCCTGAAGAAGGTGTCTCCATTCCTTGAAGGCGGCAATAATGGCCAACAATTCTCTATTGCCCACATCGTAGTTCCTCTCAGCCGAAGACAACTGCTGGGAAAAGAAGGCACAGGGATGCAAGACATTCTTCTCACCTGTTCTCTGAGAGAGTATAGCTCCAACGGCACAGTCTGAAGCATCCACCTCTATTATGAAGGCAAGCTCGGGGTTGGGATGTACTAAGATAGGTGCGGTGGTAAATTTATCCTTTAAACAGGAAAATGCTTCCTGAGCTTGCGGGGTCCAGGAGAACCTAGACTGTTTCCGGGTAAGTTGGGTGATAGGTGACACTACCTCAGAAAAATTCTTAATGAAACGTCTATAGAAGTTGGCAACCCCGATGAAACGCTGCACCTCCTTCACATTTCTAGGAATTGGCCAATCCTTGATGGCTTGGGTCTTGCTTCCATCCATACTAATCCCTTGCGTAGATAGTACATACCCCAGAAATTGAATTTCGGTCCTATGGAATTCACATTTTTCAAGCTTGATGTAGAGATGGTTTTGTCTTAGGCGTTCTAAGACCATTCTCACATGTCCATGATGTTTCTCTGTGGAGTTAGAAAAAATTAGAATATCATCCAGATAAATCACCACAAATGTATCTAGGAGATCCCTGAAGATATCATTCACGAAGTGTTGGAAAGTGGCTGGGGCGGTACTCAGACCAAAAGGCATAACTAGATATTCAAAGTGTCCATAGCGTGACCTGAAAGCAGTCTTCCATTCATCCCCAGGTCTAATACGGACCAAGTTATAGGCCCCACGGAGATCCAGTTTAGAGAAAATTTTGGCATGCCGCACTCTCTCCAACAACTCAGGGATTAAAGGCAATGGATAACGGTTTCTAATAGTAACCTTATTGAGTTCCCTATAGTCTATGCAGGGTCTCAGAGATCCATCTTTCTTCTTCACAAAGAAGATGGGTGCACCTGCGGGAGATGAAGAGGGGCGTATGAAGCCCTTGGCTAAATTTTCGTCTATATAATCCTTCAAAGCTTTTAGCTCGGGCCCCGCTAGGGGGTAGATCTTACCAAAAGGTATCTCGGCTCCGGGCAATAATTCAATTGGACAATCATATGGACAGTGAGGAGGAAGCTGATCAGCGTTCTTCTTGTCACATAAATCCACATAGTCCTGGTATACAGCTGGTAGTTCAGGGACTGACATGGTTCCTTTAGGAACAGAGCAAGCTGAAATTCCTTGACTCATCTGTTTCTCCGGAAAGTGTAATTCCTTGGTCTCCCAGTTAATCGTAAGATTCTGCGCCTGCAGCCATGGTAGCCCTAGAATGATGGGAAAGTGGGAGAAGAGATAAGCAAAAAAGACATTTTCTCCTGATGATCTTTACCCATAAGGACCCTCAAAGGCTCTGTTTCTTGATCCACTGGTCCAGAAGTCAGTAGAGAGCCATCCACAGTCTCCATCTGTACTGGAGTAGCCTTCTTCACTGAACGTATCCCCTGTTTCAGAGCAAAGGAGATATCCATAAAATTTCCACTTGCTCCTGAGTCGATCATAGCAGAGCTAGACACCCAGACTGAGTCAACCCAGAGTTTGATGGAAAGGAAGCAATGAGAATTGTTTCTTTTACAACTCAGCTGGGACACCGCTGAGGAAACTTGAAAAATTGCAGCGTTTATACCGTCATCGTCCCGAGAACTAACAGAGTTTAAGTCCGAGAAATCAAGATCTCTTGCAGCAGATCTCTCTGGAGCCTGAGGCTCGGACATGACAGAGCTCCTCTCGCAACACTCACAGTGAATGACTGCTGCAGTAGTCTTACGAGAACGGCTGGGGCAGTTTATAATGAAGTGCCCTGACTTACCACAGTAGAAACATAGATTTTCCTTTATACGATGTTCTTTGCGTGCATCACTAACCCGTCTTTGTAAAGAGTCCACCTGCATGGGTTCAGGTTCTGGTTCCCTTGTGATCCTACTCAAAGGTTCCTTAGCTGAGGAGGAAGGTAGGAAAAGGTTAGTGCGATTATTTTCGAACCATCTCTCTTGTCTGCGTTCAGTCAGACGAGCATCAATACGGATACAATAGTTAATAAAGTCACCTAACGCAGTGGGAGGGTCGGCACGAGCAAGTTCATCCTTAATCAGTGGAGACAACCCTTTCCGAAAAATAGATTTTTTAGCGGAAGTGTCCCAAGTGGTATCAAGAGCCCATCTCCTGAAATCCAGGGCATATTCGGCTACTGAACGCTTACCTTGGCGCAAAGTTAACATGGCTGCTTCAGCTGTTGCACCTCGATTGGGGTCATCAAACACCTGCCCCATGGCTGAAATAAAAGCATCAAGGTGATTCAAACAATCATCCTCAGTCTCAATCAGAGGGTTTGCCCACATCAAAGCCTTATTGGTAAGCAACATGATTATAGTAAGCACTTTGGATCGTTCAGTGGGAAATTGTGAAGCAAGTGCAGAGAAAAATAAATTGCATTGATTAATAAATCCCCTGAATTTCTCACGTTCACCGCCAAAACGAAAAGGAGGTAATTTGGGGATCCCAGAACTTGGGGTTATGGCAGGAGCCTGGGCTCGTTCCTCTAGAGCCTCAATCCTGGCTCGCAATTCCTGGGTAGTCTGTCCAAACACTTGCAAATTATGATTAGTGAGGTCCTGTAGGCTTGCAAAACGGGTTTTTAACCCCTTCACCCCCAAGGGTGGTTTGCACGTTAATGACCGGGACAATTTTTACAATTCTGACCACTGTCTCTTTATGAGGTTATAACTCCGGAACGCTTCAACGGATCTTCGCGATTCTGAGACTGTTTTCTCGTGACATATTGTACTTCATGATAGTGGTAAAATTTCTTCCATATAACTTGCGTTTATTTTTGAAAAATACGCAAATATGGCGAAAATTTTGAAAATTTAGCAATTTTCAAACTTTGAATTTTTATTCCCTTAAAACAGAGAAATATGTAACACAAAATAGTTAAGAAATAACATTTCCCACATGTCTACTTTACATCAGCACAATTTTGGAATCAAAATTTTTTTTTCTTAGGAAGTTATAAGGGTTAAAAGTTGACCAGCGATTTCTCATTTTTACAACAAAATTTACAAAGCCATTTTTTTTAGGGCCACCTCACATTTGAAGTCACTTTGAGGGGTCTACATGACAGAAAATACCCAAAAGTGACACCATTCTAAAAACTGCACCCCTCAAGGTACTCAAAACCACATTCAAGAAGTTTATTAACCCTTCAGGTGCTTCACAGGAACTAAAGCAACGTGGAAGGAAAAAATGAATATTTAACTTTTTAGCCACAAAAATGATCTTTTACAAACTTTTTTTTTATTTTCACAAGGGTAAAAGGAGAAAATGGGCAGATAAAGTTGTTGTGCAATTTCTCCTGAGTACGCCAATACTCCATATGTGGGGGAAAAACCACTGTTTGGGCACACGGCAGAGCTCGTAAGGGAAGGAGCGCCGTTTGACTTTTTCAAACTAAAATTGGCTGGAGTTGAGATTGGACGCCATGTCGCGTTTGGAGAACCCCTGATGCGCCTAAACAGTGGAAACCCCCCACAAGTGACACCATTTTGGAAACTAGACCCCCTAAGGTACTTATCTAGATCTGTTGTGAGCACTTTGAACCCCAAGTGTTTCACAAAAGTTTATAATGCCTGGGTGTGAAAAAAAAAAAAAAATTCCACAAAAATGATTTTTTAGTCCTAAATTTTTGAATTTTCCCAAGGAAATTGGACCCCAAAAGTTGTTGTCCAATTTGTCCTGAGTACGCTGATACCCCATATGTGGGGTGGAAAACTGTTTGGGCGCACGGCAGGGCTTGGAAAGGAAGTAGTAACGTTTTGGAATGCAGACGTTGATGGGGGTCATGTTCCGTTTGCAGTGCCCCAGATGAGCCTAAACAGTGGAAATCCCCCACAAGTGACCCCATTTTGGAAACTAGACCCCCTAAGGAACTTATCTAGATCTTTGGTGAGCACTTTGAACCCCCAAGTGCTTCACACAAGTTTATAATGCCCGGGCATGAAAATAAAAAATCCTATTTTTTTCCCACAAAAATTATATTTTAGTCACTAATTTTTTATTTTCCCAAGGGTATCAGGAGAAATTGGACCACATAAGTTGTTGTCCAATTTGTCCTGAGTACGCTGATGCCCCATATGTGGGGGGGAACCACTGTTTGGGCGTACGGCAGAGCTCGGAAGGGAAGGAGCACCATTTGACTTTTTCCAACCAAAATTGGCTGGAATTGAGATTGGATGCCATGTTGCATTTGGAGAGCCCCTGATGTGCCTAAACAGTGGAAACCCCCACAAATGACCCCATTTGGGAAACTAGACCCCTAAGGAACTTATCTAGATCTTTGGTGAGCAATTTGAACCCTCAAGTGCTTCACACAAGTTTATAACGTAGAGCCGTAAAATTTAAAAATCATGTTTTTCCACAAAAATGATCTTTTCACCCGAATTTTTATTTTTCCAAGGGTAACAAGACTCCAAAAGTTATTGTGCAATTTGTCCTGAGTACACTGATACCCCATATGTGGGGGTATACCACTGTTTGGGTGCATGGCAGAGTTTGGAAGGGAAGGAGCGCCGTCTCACTTTTTCAACGCAGAATTGGCTGGACGCCATGTCGTGTTTGGAGAGCTCCTGATCTGCCTAAACAGTGGAAACCCCCCACAAATGACACCATTTTGGAAACTAGACCCCTCAAGGAACTTATCTAGATGTGTGGTGAGAACTTTGAACCCCCAGGTGTTTCACTAAAGTTTATAACGTACAGCCTTAAAATAAAAAATCCTTTTTTTTTTTTACAAAAATGATTTTTTCGCCCCCAATATTTTATTTTCACAAGGGTAACAGAAGAAATTGGAACCCAAAAGTTGTTGTCCAATTTGTCCTGAGTACGCTGATACCCAATATGTAGGAGAAAACTACTGTATGGGTGCACGTCAGGGCTCGGAAGGGAAGTAGTGACGTTTTGGATTGCAGACTTTGATGGAATGGTCTGGGGGCGTCATGTCGCATTTGGAGAGCCCCTGATACGCCTAAACAGTGGAAACCCCCCACAAGTGACCCCATTTTGGAAAATAGACCCCACAAGGAACTTATCTAGATGTGTGGTGAGCACTTTGAACCCCGAAGTGCTTCACAGAAGTTTATAACGCACAGCCGTAAAAATAAAAAATCCTTTTTTTTTTTACAAAAATGATTTTTTCGCCCCCAATATTTTATTTTCACAAGGGTAACAGGAGAAATTGGAACCAAAAAGTTGTTGTCCAATTTGTCCTGAGTACGCTGATACCCAATATGTGGGAGAAAACTACTGTATGGGCGCATGTCAGGGCTCGGAAAGGGAAGTAGTGACGTTTTGGATTGCAGACTTTGATGGAATGGTCTGGGGGCGTCATGTCGCATTTGGAGAGCCCCTGATGCGCCTAAACAGTGGAAACCCCCCACAAGTGACCCTATTTTGGAAATAGACCCCACAAGGAACTTACCTAGATGTGTGGTGAGCACTTTGAACCCCGAAGTGCTTCACAGAAGTTTATAACGCACAGCCGTAAAAATAAAAAATCCTTTTTTTTTTTACAAAAATGATTTTTTCGCCCCCAATATTTTATTTTCACAAGGGTAACAGGAGAAATTGGACCCCAAAAGTTGTTGTCCAATTTGTCCTGAGTACGCTGATACCCAATATGTGGGAGAAAACTACTGTATGGGCGCATGTCAGGGCTCGGAAAGGGAAGTAGTGACGTTTTGGATTGCAGACTTTGATGGAATGGTCTGGGGCGTCATGTCGCATTTGGAGAGCCCCTGATGCGCCTAAACAGTGGAAATCCCCAACAAGTGACCCCATTTTGGAAAATAGACCCCACAAGGAACTTATTTAGATGTGTGGTGAGCGCTATGAAGCTCCAAGTGCTTCACAGAAGTTTATAATGTACAGCCGTAAAACCAAAAAAACTTATTTTTTTTACAAAAATAATATTTTCGCCCCCAGTTTTTTATTTTCCCAAGGGTAACAGAAGAAATAGGACAAATTTCACAATAACTCTTGGGGTCCAGAGTACGCTGATACCCCATATGTGGGGATAAACTACTGTTTGGACGCATGGCAGAGCTCAGAAGTGAAGGAACACCGTTTGACTTTTTCAACGCAGAATTGGCTGGAATGGAGATCAGACGCCATGTCACATTTGGAGAGCCCCTGATGTGCCTAAACAGCGGAAACCCCCCAATTCTAACTCCAACCCTAACCCCAACACACCCCTAACCCTAGTCCCAACCCTAATCCCAACCCTAACCCTAATCCTAACTCTAACCCTAATCCTAACTTTAGCGCCAACCCTAACCCTAACTTTAGCCGAAACCCTAACCCTAATGGGAAAATGGAAATAAATACATTTTTTTTATTTTATTATTTTTCCCTAACTAAGGGGGTGATAAAGGGGGTTTGATTTACTATTTATAGCGGTTTTTATGATTGGCAGCTGTCACGCTAAAAGACGCTTTTTATTGGAAAAAGTAGTTTTTTGCATCGCCACATTTTGAGAGCTATAATTTTTGCATATTTTGGCCCACAATGTCATGTGAGGTCTTAATTTTTGCGGGACGAGTTGACGCTTTTATTGGTACCATTTTTGAGCACGTGACATTTTTTGATCGCTTTTTATTTCGATTTTTGGAGGTTAGAATGAACAAAAATCAGCAATTCATGAATTTCTTTTGGGTGAGGCGTTTTTATTGTTCCGCGTGTGGTAAAATCGATAAAGCAGTTTTATTCTTCGGGTCAGTACGATTATGGCGATACCTCATTTATATCATTTTTTTATGTTTTGGCGCTTTTATAGAATAAAAACAATTTTATATAAAAAATAATTATTTTTGCATCGCTTTATTCTGCGAGCTATAACTTTTTTATTTTTTTGCTGATGATGCTGTTTGATGGCTCGTTTTTTGCGGGACAAGATGACGTTTTCAGCGGTACCATGCTTATTTATATCCGTCTTTTTGATCGCGTGTTATTCCACTTTTTGTTCAGCAGTATGATGATAAAGCACTGATTTTTTGCTTCGTTTTTATTTTTTAAGGGGTTCACAAAAGGGGTTAACTAGTGGGACAGTTTTATAGGGGGGTCGTTACGGACGCGGCGATACCATATATGTGTACTTTTATTGTTTTATTTTTTTTATTTACAATAAGTAATGAATTTATTGGGGAATATATTTTTTTTTTTTTATTTATTTTGGATTTTTTTTTACACATGTTTATTTTTACTTTTTTTTACTTTTTTACTTTGTCCCAGGGTGGGACATCACTGTATTTCATCAGATCACTGGTGTGACAGTGTGCACAGCACTCTGTCACACCAGCGATGTGACAGGCAGTGCAGGACACTTCCTCATGCCTGCTCTCGGCAGGCACTGAGGAAGCCGCCTCCCTCCAGGACCCCAGCGCCATCTTGGATCCGGGTCCTGGGAGGGAGGAAGCCCTCAGAACAGCGCGATCACATCGCGCTGCTCTGAGGGTCTCAGGGGGGCGCGCAGGGAGCCCCCACCCTGCGCGATCCTCCCCTGTGCCCCCAGTACACCGCGATCATGTTTGATCGCGGTGTGCAAGGGGTTAATGTGCCGGGAGCGGTCCGTGACCGCTCCTGACACACAGTCACTGGTGTCAGCTGTGATAATCAGCTGACACCCGGCGGCGATTAGCTGCGCTCCCTCCGGGAGCGCAGCTAATCGCCTATGACGTACTATCCCGTCCATGGTCAGAATGGCACGGGTTTTATGGACGGGATAGTACGTCTAATGTCAGAGAGGGGTTAAAGTCTGTACATCTGAAAGGATTGTATCAGTCACTCCGCAAAGTTCCTTTATGTGGGCCTCCATCTTCCAGATCTTTTAAGGCAGAGGTGCTGGAAGGAGAAGAGGAAAGGAAAAAAAAACAATAGTGTTTACCTGTGGTAACACTCCAGAGTAACATTTAAGGGAATGCGCTCACCTGGAATGGTTGTGAGAAGTCACAACCACTGTCATCACATAAGGTATTAAACGGACATCTGATATCCACAGTCACAGCAGACACGGCTTTCCCAGACCCAGCAGACACTAAACATTGGCTCCTGAATCTTGTCATGTATAGTGTACAGTTCCTATAGCGTCTTGTGCTTGGGTGCGAGGAAAACACAGGAGACATAGGTTGAAATGAAATGACTTGTATTACTTCATACAAGCATGCTGAAAAGTTCACACAGTTTGCAGGAACAGCGACAGGAGACACAGCAGGCCAGAGTAACTTCAAGCACTACAGTAAATCTCCAAAGCAGGTTCAGGATCTCTTCTCTGTACCGTAATTCCTCTGCAAACATGGATTCACCAAACAGCAGGTTTCCAGAGTCCAAAAGTGTTCCAAGGTTCCTCAGTAGGGAATAGCTGGAGTACAAGTCCAAGGCTTCCAGGAGTCAGGTCACAGGCTGACTGAGGCTTGATTCAGGAGCACTGATTGTTCAGCTGAGGCTGCTTAAGAAGCAAGAGGGAAGAATCAGGGCGGGAACATGAAAACTGGAAACTCCATATTAACTGAGGGCAAGAGCTGCAGAAAGACAGAAAGCAAAATGGCCGACGGAAAACTGAGTTTCAAGGAACATGTCAACAGAGACAAAGAACCTTACAGCCCCCCACTTACCATGTAACATCTATTTATATAATTGTCTTATCCTGTCTGTCTGTCTGTCCAGGAAATCCCACGTCGCTGATTGGTCTGGCCGCGGCCAATCAGCAACGCAGGGCTAACTCTGCCCATGTGGTCATGTGACTCACCAACTGCCCATGATGTACTGAACATGTTTTGTCAGTTACAGTGTCTGATGTACTTCTGTCACGTTTACTGAACACGGGTAATACACAGTGACATGAGGTAATACACAGTTATATGAGGTAATACATAGTAATATGAGGTAATACACAGTGACATGAGGTAATACACAGTAACATCAGCGACGCAGGGCTAACTCCGCCCATGTGGTCATGTGACTCACCAACTGCCCATGATGTACTGAACATGTTTTGTCAGTCACAGTATCTGATGTACTTCTGTCACGTTTACTGAACACGTGTAATACACAGTGACATGAGGTAATACACAGGTGACATGAGGTAATACATAAGTAACATAAGGTAATACACAGTAAAATGAGGTAATGTACAGTAACATGAGGTAATACACAGTAATATGAGGTAATACACAGGTAACAAGAGGTAATATGAGGTAATATATGGTAACATGAGGGAATACACAGTGATATGAGGTAATACACAGTAATATGAGGTAATACACAGTAACATGAGGTAATACACAGTGACATGAGGTAATACACAGGTAACATGAGGTAATATACAGTAGCATGTGGTAATATACAGTAACATGTGGTAATATACAGTAACATGAGGTAATACACAGTAAAATGAGGTAATATATAGTAACATGAGGTAATACACAGGTAACATGAGGTAATATGAGGTAATATACGGTAACATGAGGTAATACACAGTAATATGTGGTAATACACAGTGACATGAGGTAATACACAGTAACATCTATCTAATATATATAATCGTCTTATCCCGTCTGTCTGTCTGTCTTCCTGTCCAGGAAATCCCGTGTTGCTGATTGGTCCGGCCGCGGCCAATCAGCGATGTGGCATTTCAGAAAAAAGATGGCGGCCGTTAGTGTTATCTGTCGCACAGAGGTCAGCGGCAATGCAGCCGGGAGATGACCGGCGCTAGCCGGTCATCTCCCGGCTGCTCGCAGCAGAAGTACCCTGACCGGCGGCGCCGCTGACCTCCATGCGGCTACCGTCGGCAGATCAGCGGCTGAAAAATCCTGTGTATTCATTGCATTATTCTTAAATCTTCATAAATAAACTACATATATATTCTAGAATACCCGATGCGTTAGAATCGGGCCATCATCTAGTTTATAATACTGACGATTTTTATGAGCCAGTCATAGATGTCAAGGTTTCACTGCTTCCGCCACAGACCCTATAGCTACGGCCCTGAATTCTAGAGAAGAGTCATTGACAGATGTAAATGAAATGAATAACATTTCAATAAACAATTGGAGAAAAATATAATATTAGTAGACAAATTGGCCTTAAAATTTATTTTTACAAACTTTTCATTGCACATTTAAAATATTTTTTCATTAAGATCCCAAAAGAACCAATTATTTGATGTAAGCTGTGAGTCACCAGCAGGCTACTGTGAGACAGAAAATGACCATCCTGCCTCCGAAAACCTCTTTAGAGGGAATAGCTCACATTGCTGATGTGATGAGTGCGGCATTGCGCTCATATTTAGTGCGTTAGTCATCACTGACTATTTAGATGGAGCATGTCGGCTGCAAACTTAAGCAGATAAAGAGAGGCAGCTGCGTATGATAATTCACCCTTAACTTAATCATTGTTCTCAGCATCTCAAGAAGAATGAAAATGTTCCATGGGGGACGTCTGTAGTATTTGTCTTGGATATAATGCTGTAGAACTGATTGGGTTACGGCTGCGGACAGACGGCATGACGGATAGTTTTATATTACTGGAGTCATGAAAAGTTAAATTTGAGAGTTGT
Source organism: Oophaga sylvatica (assembly GCA_033576555.1). Lineage (NCBI taxonomy): Eukaryota > Metazoa > Chordata > Amphibia > Anura > Dendrobatidae > Oophaga > Oophaga sylvatica. Next base: position 27,877,587 of record JARQOD010000004.1, read on the forward strand.
CAGAGGATGGAGTCCAGCTTTCTGCTACCTTCCATGCACACGTTAGATTGGTTGCAGAAAGGCCAGAAGCTGTTCTGAACCAATGACTCTTAAGATTTAGGAAAGTATTTGACTATTTTGGCTCCTTACCATAAATATGAAAGGCTGCACACAAAAATAACTACCGTACATTTTTTTAAGAGAGGAGGCAAATACATTTTTATCAACCCTTTTATGAAAAGTGCACACAACATTCTCTCTGTAACCCGCCTGAAAAGGCCCTAAATAAACGCTGAAAAGAATGAACATAGGCACTGCAGTGCAAAAAACGGCACGCTGCATGCACATACCCTAAGAATGAATGTGTAATCAGAAACTGACCTGCTGTTAAAATGTGGTTTTAATGATAAATATAGATTTTTTATTTTTACAATATTTTTTTTAATTTTTCCTATCACTATTTATGAAAAAAATATCATATCACTATCTATTGCATTTTACATTGTTCACTAAGCCTTATACTAAACTCCTACATCCTGCTCTATACATTGACCCTATTTGTTTGTATAGAAGTATAAAATCGGCATGCTAGAATCTGAGCAGAGGTCATGATGCAGTGAGGGGGAGGAGGTGAGCTGTGACATCGCCTATTGTGAAAGGTGGATCCTGTGTTGTTATTATTGTCACGATTCCTCAGATCAGTGAGTGACAATTTTGCTGCCCTATGGAATCATGGTCATGCTCAGCTGTCGGTAATTTAATTGACAGCTTGGCTATCCAATCTGTGACTGAAAAGTACTGGACTTTCGACAGGTGTTCGCTGTTCTGGTGATTGCCCAGCTCCTTAACTAAGCTGTCTGCCTCTGATCCCTGCCAGGCATAGTTTGTGCTTCCTGATGAGTGTTTGCCTAATTCTGTTGTGCTGAGTTCTGATCTTCTGCTGCCTGACCCTTTGGACCGTTGTTGTGAACGCGTTGGAGACGACTTCGGAGCTGAAGCTTCCTCTGGTGGTTGCTGAGGGTATTGAACCTATGTTGAACAGCAAAAATCCACCACCTGCAACTGACGATTGGTTATCAGGTGGTACGGACTGGCCTGATATAAGTGAGCTGACCTCCCATGGTCCTTGCCGGTGATCAATTGTTCTTCCTGGTCTAGGTTGGAATTCAGCTTGCTTTTCTGCTGTCTCCTGCTTGCATTCAGATAAGTCACTTTCAGTTTTTTTTTACTGTGGTTTGAATTTCCTTGTTTTTTGCTGCATTGCTTTTTGAGTTCAGCCGGGTCCCCTTTGGGGGGCTTGGGCTGGTCTCCGTTCTCTTTTTGTATTTGTTCATTTGCTCAGTTCTTGTGATATTTTACTGCTGGGTAGCTAGTGTCCACACCAGAGATCTGATATAGGTGGTCGAGACCGTGTGGTCTCAGTATTTTTGGATTCAGAAGTGTTGGAGTTTTTCCTAGGGTTTTTTGGGTTGCAGACAGTATTCTCTCCTGTGCTGTCCTATCTAGACAGTTTTGGGCCCCAGCGTTTGCTCAATCTATTTTCTGTCTGTGTTCGTGTTTTCATCTTGTCTAACTGCCATTATATGTTTGGGGGCTTCCTATTTTTTTGGGGCTCTACTCCGGGGCAGTTAGCTTTCCTCTTTCCATTTCCAGGGATAGCTGTCTCTCCGGCTGTGACGAGGCGTCTAGGGCACCGTAGGAACATCCCACGGCTGCTTCTAGTTGTGCGGTTAGTTTAGGAGTCTGCAACCTATTAGTTTCCAACCTCTCTGGTGTTTGGCTGCCTATGCGGTTTTTTGCTCCTGCCTCCTCAGCTACCAAAACATAACAGACCATGTTCTGACTATTCCTTTGTCTTGTTCTTTTGCCTTTTTCCTCTATCTCCTGGTATTTTGACCCCGGACTGTAACCTGACTTGCACCTTTGTCTTTTCCCTTGGTTTTTCTACGTGCTCTCATGGTACTGACCACAGAATATCTGACTTCTCTGCCTCACAGTCTATTCGCGAGTAGTGACGAGCGTCACAGTTATACTGTATATATTGAAATCCGGTCTGCAATGATAACAAGAGTGCTGAAAAGTGTTTTATTTAGTTCAATATTAGGTCAAGTATCAAGCAGAACAAGCATCATCCAACTGATCTACCATTACACATCCTTTTTGCTGTTTTAGGACCACTGATGGTCATAGTGGAATTCTGCAAGTATGGCAACCTTTCTAATTATCTGAGAACCAAACGCGATGGATTCATTCCCTACCAGGTATGAAAAGTTCTCCTGTTGTCCTATCATCCATGTTATCCACCCTACGGCTCAGGCTTTTTTAGATAACCTCTACATTCTGCATCCGAGTGCATCTGTTTTACATTGTGGAAATGGGACACAAGCCACCGGCAGGCATGGAAGGAGAGTTCAAGAAATTGTATGATTGTTTCAATTTCCCCCCTCATGTTATAACTTACTAACGGTAAAATAATTAAATCAATTTAACCCTAACAGGAGAGATCTCCACGATCTCGTAGTCAGGTCCGATCAATGGTGGAAGCGGTCATGGCAGACAGAGTGAGCAGAGAAGGAGTCAATGAAGGAGCCATTTTTGGTCGGCTTATGTTGACTAAGAACCAGAGCCAACGGACCACGGAGTGTAAGGAACGCCTTCGATACCTTGCATAGTCATAGCCAGAAAATATTATATATTTTTAGACTAACTTATATTATAAACTTCATGCTGCAGAAAGATGAAAATTCAGGGGAGCCAAAGGTGGAAATGTTATTGTTGGAATGTTGGAATCCAAAGCTTGCTGATGCGGCAAATTTTTGGAATGCCAAACTCTTATTATTTTGGAGCATCTTTGGTGTGTCCATATGCCATAAAATAAAATCTATGGCAGCTGTAGGCGGGTGTAGATTTCAGCTATATTTTAAAGGGGTTATCCAGGACTGTACTAATTTTTTACTGCGTGCTGAAGAACTAACAGGCAGGTAGTTGATAACTACCTGCCTCTTTTGCCCAGCGCAGAACTCTGACAGCCCATAGTGGTCACAGACCACTCCAGCCCGCGATTCTGCGTCTTCAGCTTATGTCAGAACAGCTGCTACTCTTCCGCTCATCTCTGTTGACGGTGCTGAGACTGCTGATGTCATGATGATTGACAGCTGGCTCCCCGCTGTATAACTGCGGGGAGCTGACTGTCAATCAGCATGACATAAGCAGTCAGGAACCATCAACAGAGGAGCTTGGAAGAAGAAAAGCTACTTTGTTATGTGGAGCAGCTGAATCGGTTGATGACCACTCTAAGCTGGCTCCGGATAGAACAGGCAGGTAGTTGGCAACTACCAGCCTGTTATATTTTACTATGAGCCAAAAAACTAAAAACCTCTTTAAAGGCTTACAAGATAACTGAATTTTTTTTTCCTGCACTACTGGTACTTAGGCCTCCACTCAGATTTATGAAAAGTATTGGAGCAAGAGCAAATGTACAAAAAGTTATAACGTCATAGTGGCAAATTTGACGATCTTCTATGAGAAAACTGCTGTAGATGTTATGATAAATTCCCCTAAAGTGCATATTATTAACCGGGGGAATAGCTGCTAATGTGACAATTACTGATGGTAATAGCTGGTGCTTGATCTTATTGGTGAATGCCATAAGAAATAGTAACTTATTAATTGCCGGTTTTTCCATGTGCCCTTCGTGCAGTGAAAGACTTGTGGCAAAGTCCTCTTACCATGGAAGATCTGATCTGCTATAGTTTCCAGGTGGCTCGAGGAATGGAGTTTTTATCATCTAGGAAGGTAAGAAAGAATCTTTATTTAGGAAGGACATAATTATACTGAGCAAAACGATTGTATTCCCAGAGTGGTACCATTGTGTCATTGGATTAGATGCATGGAGAGGACACACTTCATTTCATGAGCTTACCCATCTCCGTTAAAAATATAGCGCCAACGTATAGCAGCCCTCCGTCACTCACTGATCTGATATCTAAAGGCTAATGTCTCCATGTAGGGCATGACATGGCTGATCTGCCAGTGTAAGGAGACTTATAGGCCATGTGATGCTCCTCTGAGAAGTTAAATATGAAAATTGCCTCTTCAGAGAGGAAGACGACTCGACTCTAGCACCACCTATTGGAAGTAGAAATCATAAAAGTCAATATCGACCCTTTAACGAGGCATTTCACTCTCCACAAGGAGAGACATCACCCGCAGACCTCAGTCAGAGACCTCTCATACAGCCATAGCAGATCTTTTGCTTTACACTGAAGGTGGGCAATGATCCGAAACACGTTTCTGCAAATAGAGATCCAGGTTTGGCTTTTATCAAGGGTCAATATTAGGATTGCTCCTTACATTTGGTGGCCCTAGAGTTCAAGTCCTCTCCGTCTCTAAAGAGGCAATTTTCAAATCACCACCCTAAGGAACAACAGGAGCAAGCTCTTCATGGATACACCAGACTCATAACCTATGAGGGAAGTTCATCAGGATGGGCACTTCATACATCAGTCCTGATAAAAAGCCTATCTGAGAATTGTGTAATATTTAATGTCCCCTGGGGTGGCGCTGCAGGGAGATCGATCACTTGCTGCCCATTTTCAATGCAGATCATCTGATCGCTGAAAGTCCCATCCAAAAAACCACATAGTCAATTTATCGTCAGGTGACTCTTCTAACAAGAATGTTATTTCCAATGTAGACAACCAGTATTAAGATGAATGCTATGGAAATCTTAAGGGAAAGGGAAGCGTCATTTTTCATACTTAATAGACTTGTTAGAATTGTGATCCAAGGTGGTTGGAAAAATGAAATGAACTTTTCTATACGGTTTATGATCGTTTATCAGATTTTGGGTGGACTCGTGTTTTGACAGAGTGAGTGTAATTTCCTATACTTATAAAATAATTAATGGGTTTTATATTTTATTTTTGGCACGGAATTTGGTGTTCACTGTAATGAGAGATCCCAGTAATGGCTGCATACTCTGCAAATCACTGGCCCTAGATAACCCTTTCATGTTGTTTTCGGAGATTTGCCTTGTGAACCACCTTTAGAGGAAGTCCTAACAGATTATCAAAGTATCCTACTAATTCACCATGTCTGAACCCATACTACACTGACTTTGCCTGTCCTTAGATGAACTGAGTGTTAATTTACAGTCGGGGACCTAGGGAAATATTTGTCTAAAATTGAGCATTTCTCCCAGTGACGGTATCTGTGGAAATCTGTCTAGAATGACATAAGTGGAAGATAAAGATCAAACTTTCAAAAGTTCTAGGTGTCCATCGGGAAAGAAACAGCGACACCTTGTGGCCACTACAACAAATACATGTTTCATTCTAGTACTTGCACAATAAATTTTATATTATTATTATATTTATTATGTATTGCTTATATAACGCCATTAATTCCACAGCGCTTTACATATGTCATCATCACTGTCCTAATTATAGGGGCTCGAAATATAAACCACCTATCAGTATGTTTTTGACGTGTGGGAGGAAACCCACGCAAATACAGGTGGAGCATACAGACTCCTCACATTAATGATACTTGACGACTATCCCGAATTTGCCAGGACTGTCCAAAATTTGAGACACAATCCCAGTAAATTTGGAGCACCCCAGATCCCTAATGGGAAGGATGCGTGACGTAAACCGCACCTAAAGTGGGTGTCCCCAGTTTGGCCAAGGGTTATGGTTGTGGGTGGTAGTTAGACCTTCCTATGCCGACAGCAGAAATTGATTAGTTGCCTGGTTTTGAAGTAACCTTGTATCGACAGATTCGAAAACTCAAAATCTAAGCAGTAACCAAGATGGCGTGGATAACGTCTTTTTTTGTATGTAATCACATTGTTGTCCCCATTTATATGACGCGTCCAGGGGTATTATATTCATTTACTCTACAGATCATTGCACTATAACTGTATTAGACTTAAACAGTTTATGCAGGTTACAGCCTTGCTGCATACCTAGAGGGGTTCTCCAGTGTCAGAGAACACTTGTCTCCTGGCGCAGTTTGTGTTAAATGAACAAATAAAACAAGAAAACCCCTTTAACATACATTATCCTGCATGGGGCCCTGTAGAAAAACTTGGAATGTGGCCCAAAGAATGCAGAATATAATACTCAAGTAAAAGTTAAGTCTTAGTTCCGCATGATATTCTGCATTCTTGAAACTGGCGAATTTGGCGCGGTGGGGACTATAGAGAAGACCCTTTTTTAATAATATTACAGTACTGATGTCTCCCTTTGTGATCCCCTCTGTAGCTTTAATACAGTAGCTCATGTCTAGAGATGAGCGAATTTGTTTGGATTCGGTTCTAAATATGATCGGAATTAAATATTGTTTTTGCAATATTCGTCAAACACAGCCGAACGTTATTAGAATCAATGAGAGTAGAAATGACCAAATATGTTCGGAACCGATCATAAGACATACATTCGTCACAAATATTGTTTGAATATGTCAAAATCAGATTCGGAGACAAAATCCGAACAAATTCGCTCATCTCTACTCCTGTCCCCTTTTGTGGCCATCCTGGCCCCATTCTTTAGTAATGTCTCTCATCGTGTAGTAATGTTCCCCATCCTGGCCCTATTTATTAATAATGTCTCCATCCTGTAATAATGGTCTCCCTACTGGCTCATTTCTTTAATAATGTCTGCTATCCTAGCCCCTTTGTTTAATGTATTCTGTCCCGGCCCCCATCCGGTAATATTATCCCCAATCCTGACCCCTTCTTTTAATAATGTCCCCCACCGTGGCCCCTTCCTGTAATAATGTCTCCCATCCTGGCCCAGTCCTTTAATAATGTCTTCTGTCCTTACCCTTTCCTGTAGTATTGTCTCCTATCCTGGCTCCTTCCCATAATAATGTCATCCATTTTTGGACCCTTTGTTTAATAATAACCTCTGTCCTGGACCCTTCCTACAATAATATTTCCCTTTTTAGCCCATTTGTTTAATAATTTTCCCTGTCCTGGCCCCTTCCTGTAATAATGTCCCCAATTTTTGCCCATTTGCTTAATAATTATTTTCCGTCCTGGCCCCTTCCTGTAATAATATCCCCTGCCATGAAATAATGTACTTTCTCCTAGCCCCTTTGTTTGGTAATGTCCTACATCCTGACCCATTTCTTCAATAATGCCCCCCCATCCTGGCTCCTTCCTGTAATAACGTCCTCCAACAGGCCCCTTCCTATAACAATATCCTCTGCCCTGGCTCTCTTTTCCAACACATTTAAAAAAAAAATATTCTTCCCTCTCTCTGCTTTTACAGTATTCAACTTCTTTTCCTTCATAGCTGGTGCAGGGAGTCAGGGCAGCACATGGCGGTGACGTGCATGTTGACATCACCTGGTGTGTATCGCGATTGCAGTTGCTGAGAGCTGTAATACATTTCAAAAAGTGTAAGGCGGCCAGGGTGGTAATCGTGGCAAAGGGCTGTACGGTTCCCACACTCTGGCACCCCACAGATAAAATACAATGTCCCTTCTGCTGCATGTGTAGCGCGCCTAGCAGTGCACTCACGGTTACTGTCAGAGTCCCCTCGGCTTCTGTCACTCCGGGCAGCCTTTATTCTTACTGATAACTTTATCTCTCTTCTGGCAATTCCTGCCTCGCTTCTGGACAATCCCTGTCCCATCCGTGTCTTCAGTTCCACCAGCTTCCTACCATCTCCTGGTCCAGCTTCAAAAGGAAAAGGTGCCAGGTTCGCTATCTCAGCTTTGCCTGCCCTGGTCGTAGACCCCGGATCCTTATTGTAACAGTCCTGTCTTTGCTGGTGACCAACTACATGACTCTCAGCCTGGAGCCCCTTCCTGCCGTAGCAGCTTTATCCCCACGGTTGGCAGACTGTTTCTCTCAATGCTGCTCCTTACTTCTTGCCCTGAGCAATGTTGCCCGGGCTCTGCTGCCTAATCAGGAAGTGTCTTGACTATATCCCTTGCTCTGCACTGCACTGCCCTATAGCTCCTCCCAACTGCTACACCCCTATGCTAATTAACACTCCTGTTCTATTTATCTATTCTATTCCTTATCTCTATGATGCCCCCACTATTCTAATCTCCCTACGGTCCTATACTGCCTAAGATCGTATCCTAACCCTAACTCTATGCAGAATACATGACAAATACATCACATCACAGTATATAAAGTATAATGACATTAGTAAACAATGAGGAGCCGCACGCAATCATATGAACAGCGTCCAGGGGAGAGAAAGCACAAGAGGGTCCCCGCCATCTCCATATAAGAGCATGCATGGATCTCTATGCCACAATCCTCGAACGCACATTCAGCTGAAAATGGTGCTAGTGTCGGTGGACCTCCTTCCTGAACAAGCCTGGTCACACCCTCTTCAACCGCAATGCCCATATCGCAAACACCTGATCTTTATGACCCTGCAGATATTGTAAACACTTGATTTTTACGCCCTGCCCATATTGCAAACACCAGATCTTTACACCCCTGCCCATATCGCAAACACCCGATCTTTACACTCCTGCCCATATCGCAAACACCCAATCTTTAAACTCCTGCTCATATCGCAATCACCCGATCTTTACGCCCCTGCCCATATCGTAAACACCTGATCTTTACGCCCCTGCCCATATCGCAAACACCCAATCTTTACACTCCTGCCCATATCGCAAACACCTGATCTTTACACCCCTGCTCATGTCGCAAACACCTGATCTTTACACCCCTGCTCATAGCACAAACACTCGATCTTTACACCCCTGCTCATATCACAAACACTCGATCTTTACACCCCTGTACATATTACAAACACCTGATCATTACGCCCCTGCCCATATCGCAAACACCTAATCTTTACACCCCTGCACATATTACAAACACCTGATCTTTACACCCCTGCACATATTACAAACACCTGATCTTTACGCCCCTGCCCATATCGCAAACACCCGATCTTTACGCCCCTGCCTATATCGCAAACACCCGACATTACACCCTGCCCATATCGCAAACACGTGAATTTTAAACCTCTGCCAATATCGCAAACACCCGATCTTTATGCCCCTGCCCATATCACAAACACCCGATCTTTACACCCCTGCACATATTACAAACACCCGATCTTAACGCCCCTGCCCATATCGCAAACACCTGATCTTTACACCCCTGCCCATATTGCAAACACCCGATCTTTACGCCTCTGCTTATATCACAAACACCCGATCATTACACCCCTGCCTATATTGCAAACTCCTGATCTTTACACCCCTGCACATATTACAAACACCCGATCTTTACACTCCTGCACATATTACAAACACCTGATCTTTACGCCCCTGCCCATATCACAAACACACGATCTTTACGCCCCTGCCCATATTTCAAACACCCAATCTTTACGCCCCTGCCCATATCGCAAACACCGATCTTTAAGCCCCTGCACATATTGCAAACACCCGATCTTTACACTCCTGCCCATCAAACACTCAATCTTTACACCCCTGCTCATATAGCAAACACCCGATCTTTAGGCCCTTGCCCATATCACAAACACCCGATCTTTACGCCCCTGCCCATATCGCAAACACCCGATCTTTACACCCCTGCCCATATCGCAAACACCCGATCTTTACACCCCTGCTCATATCGCAAACATACGATCTTTACACCCTGCCCATATCGCAAACACCCGATCTTTACGCCCCTGCCCATATCGCAAACACCCGATCTTTACACCCCTGCTCATATCGCAAACATCCGATCTTTACACCCCTGCCCATATTGCAAATGAGTCGTCCTCCAGAGCAATGGGAACTCGGATCTGAGCCTATAGACTACAATGGGGGATGTCACGGCAACACAGCTCAGTCCGTGGCTCTGGGGCTCACCTTTTAATGTGGGATATTTACAGGTGAATTGAATATTGGAATGGGGATTCATGACGCCACCTGTGGTACCTGGTCAGGGTGACCAGCGCTGCTATGCAGATCCACTGAAGGGTTAATATTGTGCAGCAAGATGTTAGGCCTTCCACAGGAAAGGCTAAATCCTCCAGGGCAGATAGATGTGCAGGGGTGCAGGACAGACGGGGACCCGGCAGTTAGGAGTAATAAGGGAGACACACACATAAGTCACTTTGGTACCTTTACTGAAGATGTTGCAGGCACTCCCCGGAGCACTGTAGGGTGAAGGGTGCACATCCAGATTCCTCCACTGAGTAGGTGTGTGGCCTTCTGTTCTCTGCCTTTTTGTAATAGAGTCTTGACCTGCTTCTAGCTAGGCCTAACTTGGTCTCCGTCTTGCACCTGGCTGACCTTGTGGTTGGACCTTCTCTCTTAAAGTACACAGTCCCTGCTTGCAGCGTCCTGCTTGCCGGACTCTGTCCTCCTGGCCCGGTTACGTATCAGCTCTGTGGTACTCCTGGGACTTGTAGTCCTCCAGGAACTCCGGTGTTCTCCTAATGGGTCGTGGAGATCCCTATAGGCTCGGACCCCGGTGTCCGGTAATACTTGCTGAGATGAGCTATGGAGGCTCCTCTGTCTCATTAACTTTCCACTTGCCTTCGGCCTACCCGGACCCTCACACGATCACACACTGGCAGTTGGTGGGCTGCCTCTTCACCGCTCTCTAAGCGTCGGCACGCTCTCACTAAGCTGCACTCAGTTCTGACCAGGCTGGAGTGGCTTCTGTTCCACTTGTACTGGCCTCCACTCTCTCTTGAACTGAATGGCTCTGCAGCCTCTCTCTCTCTTCAGAACGCTCAGTGAGCTAGTCTGCACAAACCGAGCTCAGTGCTCTCACCTTCTACACTCTATGAGGTGACTGGCTGACTGACTTGATGTTTCCTGTGTTCACTCTCATTTATATGTCTAAACAGCTCCCTCTGGTGGTCTTTGGAATGAGTGAACGTGTGTGAATGTGTATAATGACCTCTAGTGGTATATTCTTTCAGTGCACCCTTCTGGAAGATATGGATCCAGTCGCAGCTGGGCTCCACATTCCCCCCTAGTAGAACTCAGCACTCCGGGGCTGAAATACGAAAACAGAGAACAATAAAAACATTGTATAACTTAACTCTTCCCTTACGGGAGGTGAGGATCTTAAACTGTTGCATAACAGGTGATGGAATAACTATATACATTAGTAAAACAATGAGGAAATGAGCAACCATAAAAGTCCCAGTCTCTTTTGGAAAAGGATGCTCAAAAAGGGTAGAGGAAACAAGTAAAAATAATGTCCATTCCACTTGTTTCAATTTTAAAAGGAAAACAGATTAATAAATAACGGTATAATAAAGCATATTATAAGCAAAAATATATACATTTATGTACAGTGACTCTAGACAATTATTTACATTTGCCAAGGGTTGAACTAATCTCTAAACCTAGCAGGGATGTGTCCTTTTGTGCTACGTTCTGACCTACGTGGTGCAGTGACCTGTGAGGTAGCAGTTTCCCTGTTTGTTCTGCGTGAAAGTGAATAATAGAATTGCCTTAACCTCTCTACAGGACTGGCAAGTACATTGTGAGCTGGGTGGACTGGCTCGACTTCTGCAGGGGATCCTTCTTCCTGAGATTCAGCTTCTTGGGATTCCGCGTCTTGGGGTTCTGCTTCTTGGGTTCCTCTGGAACTGACTCTACTGCAACAACCGGTGCAACTGGATGTAGAGGTTCTCCTTGTGGTTGATAGAATTGAAGCACGGGAATGATTACGGCTTCTCCAATGCGAGGCCAATCCGCGGGGAAATCTCCTAAGTCTGTATGTATGACTGATTCATCACGCTCTTCCTGATTGACAACAGGTTCTTTTTCTTGAAGCTTTAACGGATCCGGACACAACTTTAGGTGATCTCTTGATACAGTCTTCAGCAGGTCAATGACGATGTGATTCATCTTTTCACAGAGACCTTTGGTTTGGGGGTGGTACGATGTGGTTCTTATCTTCTTACATCCGTACAAGTGACAGAACTCTTTGAACAATTCGGCCTCGAAGGCTGGGCCTTGGTAGTTAACACCTGCTCAGGATATCCGTGTGGTCTGCAGAAATACGCTTGGAACGTCTTTGCTGCTGTCTCTGCTGTCAGATCTTTGACAGGGGCGACCACCAGGAACCTGGAGTAGTGATCCACCATGGTCAGGGCATAGGAGTATCCTGACCGGCTGGGTGACAACTTGACATGGTCCAGGGCCACGATCTCCAAGGGACGAGTCGTCTTGATGGGTTGCAGGGGTGCCTTCTGACTGCTGTAGTCTTTTCTTCTGAGGCCACAGGGTCCACAGTTCTGGCACCATCTCTCAATGGAGCTGCGCATTCCCACCCAGTAGAAACGACATTTCAACAGGGTCTCCAGCTTCTTCCAGCCAAAGTGTCCCGCTTGATCGTGGTAGGCTTCCAACACCATCTGGATGTCTGCTCTGGGGACTACTATCTGCCATACCATCTCATGGGTCTTTGGGTTGACGTACCTCCGGCACAGCTTCTCACGGTAGATGAACAGCCGGCTTCTCTCATTCCACAGCTGCTTTGCTTGTAGAGACGCATCCTTCTCCAAGGAGGAACCTTCTTGAGTTATCAGCTCCTTGATTCGACTGACAACTGGATCGCTGTCCTGAGTCTCCTTCCAGCTGTGGTGAGGTAAAGGATTTAACGTCTTACCACGCGGCCTCCTGCAGGCTTGTTGCTCGTGGATCATCCCATTCCTGTGAAAGGCAGGTAGTTCAATCTCTTCCAGATCATCCACTTCTTCTTCTGTGTCCGATTCATGAGGCATCCTGGATAGGGCATCAGCGTTGGCATTCTTGCGGCCTGCTCGGTACTTGATTGTGAATTGATAGTTTGACAGCCGAGCCATCCATCGTTGTTCCATGGCTCCCAGGTTAGTTGTTTCAAGATGCGTCAAGGGGTTATTATCGGTGTAGGCAGTGAACTTGCTGGAGGCTAGGTAGTGCTTAAACCTCTCCGTGATGGCACAGACCAGTGCTAGGAACTCCAACTTGAAGCTGCTGTAGTTCTCTGGGTTCCTCTCGGTCGGACGGAGCTTCCTGCTTGCATAGGCGATGACTTTCTCCAGGCCATTTTGCTTCTGACTGAGGACAGCTCCCAATCCTTCATTGCTGGCATCAGTATACAGCAGGAACGGTTGGCTGTAGTCAGGGTAGGCTAGGATCTCTCACCTGTCAGGATCTCCTTCATTTCCTTGAATGCCTCAGCCTGTTCTTTACCCAGTGGAATGGAGAATTTCTGCTCTTGAGGGACTGTCCCACCAGGAGGTCTTGCAGAGGCGCTGCTTTCTTGGTGTAGTCCTTTACAAACCTCGTGTAGTCAGTCCCAGGAACTGTCGCACTCTCTTGAGGTTCTTCGGCTCCGGCCATTTCTGGATGGCGGTGACCTTCTCGGGGTCTGGCGCTACTCCTTCTGAGCTGACAATATGTCCCAAGTACTGTACCTTTTGTTGAGCAGGTGGCACTTTGAAGGCTTCAGTTTCATCCCATACTTGGACAGTGACTCGAATACCTCCGCCAGGTGCTTCAAATGATCTTCATACGTCTTGGAGTACACAATTACGTCGTCCAGGTACAGCAACACAGTTTCAAAGTTGAGATGTCCCAGGCAGCTCTCCATCACTCTCTGGAACTTCCAGGGGCACTGCTGAGTCCAAATGGCATTCTGTCGAATTCACAGAGTCCCATCGGGGTGGTGAAAGCCGTCTTCTCCCGATTCTCCTCAGCCACAGCTACTTGCCAGTACCCACTAGTGAGGTCAAGGGTGGAAAAGTAATTAGCAGTCTTTAATGCAGCTAAGGATTCCTCAATGCATGGTAAAGGGTATGCATCTTTATGTGTAATGCAATTCTCTTGTCTGTAATCTACACACATTCTCATGCTTCCATCCTTTTTCCTGACTAGGACTAGAGGTGCTGCCCAGGGACTACAACTATCCCTTATCACCCCTGCTTCCTTCATGTCACGCAACATCTCCTTGGCTTTCTGGTAGTGTGCTGGAGGTATAGGCCTGTACCGTTCTTTGATGGGAGGATGATTGCCTGTGGGGATGTGATGTTGAACCCCTTTAATTTTCCCAAAGTCGAGTGGGTGTTTGCTGAATACCTGTGCATACTCCTGAACTACTCGATATACTCCTTGTTTCTGGTGGGCTGGAGTGGTGTCTGTCCCGACATGGAGCTGTTGACACCAATCCTCCACCTTGGTTGCTGGGCCGTTATCCTCCACTGGTTGTGGGGAGGCTAAGGGCTCCGTCGGGTGAATGGAGTTATTATCCACAGCATGTAACTTAGCAACAGTGGCATAACGTGGTAATTTGACTTCATCCTCTCCCCAGTTGAGAAGACGCACTGGCACCCTCCCATTATGTACCTCCACTACCCCTCTGGCAGTCAAGAGTGTAGGTCTGTGCTCTGAACAATGGAGCTCTACTACTGCTTGGTAGTTTGTCCTTTAGACCTATTGCTGCTCTACACCAAATGAGCATTTCACTCATTGGGGGTATAACAATGGGGTTCGGGTCTGTTACCCGTACATTACCAATCTCACCACCGGTCAGTTTCACTTGCTGCTGGCACATCAGGGTCCGGATCTCCTTCCGGATCACTCCCTTTTGCCTTGGTCTGGCAACATCGGAGAGCTGTTGGAGTAAAAACACAACCTCCTCCAAACAGTTACTAATAATGTTAGTGCCTAAAACCACATTCAACCCATTTTCCTCATTAACAGTCTTCACTACAAGAAGTCCCTGATCCTTTAGCTCCACTCTCCTCACTTTTACGTCTACGTTTTTAGCCCCAAGTAAGTCAAGAGGGAGGCCGTTAGAGGCGTATTCTGCAAAGTCAGGGTTTGGGGGTTGGAGACCGTCACTGGACCAGTATCTATTGTAAAGAACATCAAGTATGACGGTTACCTGAGATCCAGTGTCCAGCAGGGCAGGGATTGCGATCCCGTCCAGTATGATGTACAGGTATGGTCTTCCTCCCACAAACCTGCGGTTCATTCTAGGGGCCTGATGAATCTATTCCTGGGTGTTGGCCCTCGGACCCAGGATTTGCTCGTTTAAAGGACACCGACGTGCTGGGTGACCTTCTCTGTGGCAGCGGAAGCAGATGATCTCTCGGCGAGGATGATGCTGGTGGCAGGTCCTTCCTGGGGGTGGCGTTGTCCTCCTCCGGTGGGGCGACGTCCTCCTTCTCCTCCGGTTCATCCAAGGGACATCCTCTGGGCAGTCAGCTAGCAGGATCTTTCCTTCCTTCTCCGTCGGCAGTTGCAGGGCACTCATTACAGTGGCCAGGTTTTTGGTCAGCTGGCGCACTTCTGAGCACAGACAGTCCAGCTCAGTAGGGGGCGCCACCTGCGTTTTGGCTTCCGCAACCAGCGGGGAAAAGGTGGATGCTGCTGGCTTTAGAGTGGCTTCACTCGGGTGACACTGGGTTGCCATCTCGGGTGTTTCCAGGGGTCGCAGTCCTTTTATAGCGATATCCTTAAGGGCATCAAAGGTAGCGTCAGGATGATCCAAGGACCACCAGTGCACCATCCTGCTTTCAGCTTGAGACCTCAGTCCCCGTACAAATTGTTCTTTTAACATTTTATTCTCTTTGGTGACACTTATGGGTTAACCTGTTTGAGAGCTCGCAGGGCCCCCTGTAGTCGGCAGGCGTAGTCCCTAATGCTGTCATCTGGTTTCTGGGAGCATTGGTAAAACCTCATTCGGAGGTCTGTTTCAGTGCGATCCTCAAAGATAGTCTGTAGCTTTAAGAAAATTGCAAGCACTGATTCCTGGTCTGCAGCTGACCAAGTCTCTACTTCCCTCTCTGCAGCACCAGTCAATTGTCCCACTACCACTGCAGCTCTCTGCTTTTCTGACATAGGGTACATGTCCATTATACTGCATATTTTTTGCTTGAACCCTGACAGGGTTTCTGGCTTGCCGCTGTACTGAGGGAGCCACTTCGCTCCAGGCATGTATGGCAGCGTTAGCGGTACTATCGGGGCCACAGGACCAGGTGAGGGGCCAGCATTTCCAGCCTGTGTGGTAGCGCCGGTGGGTAAGTCATTGGGGCTGCCGGCCTGGGCTGCGCTGTCGGCTTGCTGCTGCGACATGTCTGAGCCCCCTAGTTAAGCGTGGCCTAACTTCTCTGAAGGCCGCAGCTCCGCAGGGCACAGCGGTGTAGAAGGACCTGCGTCGCCGGCGCTCTGACGTCAGAGCGTTCACTGAAGCTCTCCACAGGACCTTCCGCCGCGTCAGCGTTGGGGGCGTGTCTGGGCTCAGCGCGCTTTTGCAGGTACGCCCACTAGTTTTTCGCGCTGTGGTGCTGTAACTGGCGGGCAATGGTGGGCAAATGGCGGGAAACCTTCACCACTATATGCGACAGTCTTTTAGTGAGGCACACAGTACCCGGTGGCAACGGGCACAAGTTACTCCGTTGCTGCAGGGCACGCAATCCTGTTCGTGACTCCAGAAAGAGATGAGTCGCCCTCCAGAGCAATGGGAACTCGGATCTGAACCTATAGACTACAATGGGAGATGTCACGGCAACACAGCTCAGTCCGTGGCTCTGGGGCTCACCTTTTAATGTGGGATATTTACAGGTGAATTGAATATTGGAATGGGGATTCATGACGCCACCTGTGGTACTTGGTCAGGGTGACCAGCGCTGCTATGCAGATCCACTGAAGGGTTAATATTGTGCAGCAAGATGTTAGGCCTTCCACAGGAAAGGCTAAATCCTCTAGGGCAGATAGATGTGCAGGGGTGCAGGACAGACGGGGACCCGGCAGTTAGGAGTAATAAGGGAGACACACATATAAGTCACTTTGGTACCTTTACTGAAGATGTTGCAGGCACTCCCCGGAGCACTGTAGGGTGAAGGGTGCACATCCAGATTCCTCCACTGAGTAGGTGTGTGGCCTCCTGTTCTCTGCCTTTTTGTAATAGAGTCTTGACCTGCTTGTAGCTAGGCCTAACTTGGTCCCTGTCTTGCACCTGGCTGACCTTGTGGTTGGACCTTCTCTCTTAAAGTACACAGTCCCTGCTTGCAGCGTCCTGCTTGCCGGACTCTGTCCTCCTGGCCCGGTTACGTATCAGCTCTGTGGTACTCCTGGGACTTGTAGTCCTCCAGGAACTCCGGTGTTCTCCTAATGGGTCGTGGAGATCCCTATAGGCTCGGACCCCGGTGTCCGGTAATACTTGCTGAGATGAGCTATGGAGGCTCCTCTGTCTCATTAACTTTCCACTCGCCTTCGGCCTACCCGGACCCTCACACGATCACACACTGGCAGTTGGTGGGCTGCCTCTTCACCGCTCTCTAAGCGTCGGCACGCTTTCTCACTAAGCTGCACTCAGTTCTGACCAGGCTGGAGTGGCTTCTGTTCCACTTGTACTGGCCTCCACTCTCTCTTAAACTGAATGGCTCTGCAGCCTCTCTCTCTCTTCAGAACGCTCAGTGAGCTAGTTTGCACAAACCGAGCTCAGTGCTCTCACCTTCTACACTCTATGAGGTGACTGGCTGACTGACTTGATGTTTCCTGTGTTCACTCTCTTTTATATGTCTAAACAGCTCCCTCTGGTGGTCTTTGGAATGAGTGAACGTGTGTAAATGTGTATAATGACCTCTAGTGGTATATTCTTTCAGTGCATCCTTCTGGAAGATGGATCCAGTCGCAGCTGGGCTCCACACAAACACCCGATCTTTACGCCCCTGCCCATATCGCAAACACCCGATCTTTACACCCCTGCTCATATCGCAAACATCCGATCTTTACACCCCTGCCCATATCGCAAACACCCGATCTTTACACCCCTGCTCATATCGCAAACATCCGATCTTTACACCCCTGCCCATATCGCAAACACCCGATCTTTACACCCCTGCTCACATCACAAACATCCGATCTTTACACCCTGCCCATATTGCAAACACCCGATCTTTACACCCCTGCCCATATCGCAAACACCCGATCTTTACACCCCTGCCCATATTGCAAACACCCGATCTTTACTCTCCTGCCCATATCGCAAACACCCGATCTTTACACCCCTGCCCATATCGCAAACACCCGATCTTTACACCCCTGCCCATATTGCAAACACCCGATCTTTACTCTCCTGCCCATATCGCAAACACCCGATCTTTACACCCCTGCCCATATCGCAAACACCCGATCTTTACACCCCTGCCCATATCGCAAACACCCGATCTTTACACCCCTGCCCATATTGCAAACACCCGATCTTTACTCTCCTGCCCATATCACAAACACCAGGTGAATGGATTACTATGGATACACTAATAAAAGGTTGATTTCACTGGATGTGGTGCCTCATTCTCCATTTTTTGGATATACTTTGGGTGCACATCGGGGTTTTTCCAAGTGACTCAACATATCTCCAAATGAATGATGAGAGATGACCAGATTTAAAATAAGAAAAAAAAACATGATTTTTGATAATCTGTCACAAGACGTCATTGTTTTATATGTCTGGCCGCCCAGTTGTGATGTGTATTGTGCTCTATTATGTCTGTCCTACAGAAATAAATGTCAGTAATTAGGATGACATGAACTTTTTCCCTTTCCTTGCAGTGCATTCACAGAGACTTGGCTGCCAGGAACATCCTATTGTCTGAAAACAATGTTGTAAAAATCTGCGACTTTGGTCTGGCCAGAGACATTTACAAAGATCCTGATTACGTCAGGAAAGGAAGTGTAAGTAAATATCTTCTCCTCCAAACTCGGTGATGGAAGGAGAATTGGGCTTATTTTTAGTAATTGGATGCCAGGACTGAAATCTTGTCAGGAAATAGAAGAATGTGCGGCAGAACATTTTAATTAGGAAGCTCCTCCAATTAGAATCAAAGTGCCAGTAACATACAGTATAGTGGTATTATTTTATGTGATGTGGCGGCACCCGTCATTCTGGGGTAATGTTTCATACCTACCATCTGTTATGTTTGATAAGGCAGCCATGTGGGGCCCCTTGGATACCTGAGCTACTGCACATGAGGTAAGCAACATAGCTAATCAGAAGAACTATACTACATTTCTAATTGGAAATATTTGGTAATATTATTATAATTACACCTACTACATATTGGGATTGGATCTTGGAGATGGGAATACCCCATAAAGCATTATTTATATGAACCTGGATGACCCCTAGCATCTCTGTGTTACGTCTCTTTGGTCTTTGGATGAGTTTTGGTTGATACTTTGGGATATGTTGAGGGTTTGCGTAATAGGTTTATGCCAAGATGAAAGCAATCATGTCTATGATTATCGTTAATTATTCGACTGGCGAAATAGATCAGCGCGGTATGTCATACCCTACAGCTGGCCAGTCACCGCCTCGTGCACAGGTCTCAGGGTATGGAGGGAATACGTTACAGATGTATTTGTGATTTAGATTACAAGCAAAACACTATTCACAGCAACAAGAATATGTAAGGGCCATTAATCAAAATGTTAGACCACAGCCCTAGGTTATTTCATCTAATTAGCATTGCATCATGCTGGGGGGTTAGCGCACCGTGCGCACGGCTTTCTTCAAAGTGTTTGTGCTTCAGACAGAGGCACAGGAAGCAATTACAGGCCCAAACTTTGGCCGCAACGATAGATATAAGATCACTTTTATTAGTACTTTGCCTCAAAATCATTGTGGTTTAGTAATTACATCACCGGTTACTAATACGTCGATATTTTCTTTTCATGCTAAGTGTCAAGAACGACCATGTGACTTTGCCACACTTATTTAAGTCCTAATTTTCTCCTAAATATATTAAAAATATATTAAAAAAAATAAAAAAAAATGTTCTTGTTTTTGTTTTTTTTTACATTGCAATCTGTGTATTAAAAAAAATAGAAATCTTGCAATAAATGCACTGACCACTAGGGCTATTTTAGCCTCAAAATTCCTGTTTCTTACAGAAGATTTTTCATAAGTCTCATAATCATCGCAGGCAGGAATACAATGACAGGTGTTCAAAAAGTCAGCGAAATGGCTTAAAAGGAATGTCTCATTAGAAAATGATATTTTATTGAAATCATATTTTTGTGCTAAATGTATTTAAAAAAATAAAAAAAATGTTTTTTGGGGGGGTTACAATACAATCTGTATTAAAAAGAAAATAGAAGTCTTGCAAAATACGCACTGACCACTGGGGCTGTTTTAGTCTCAGAAAGTACATGTGGACTTCTTAAGGGGAACCTGTCAGCAGGATTGTGCACAGTGACCTACAGACAGTGTCAGGTCGGCGCCGTTATACTGATTACAATGATACCTTGGTTGATGAAATCCATCTTGTGGTTGTTGTGTAATCTTTATTTTCAGTTTTGAGTTAATGATATACTCGTGCTCCAGGGCGGCCTGTGGGGGTCTCCATGTGGTGCTCTGATTAGGTATTCATCGGTATGGCTTCTGACAGGTCACTGATCCCTCAGTGACCCGCCCTCTATTTTACATAATGAATATTAATATATATATGTATATATATATATATATTATATATATATTTTACATAAAAAAAAATCACTCTCTGCAGGCAGGCGCTTGCGGCAGCATGATCGCATCTATAATGTATATTTTTTTATGGTATACATTAAATCATGAAGAAAAAAGAAATCAGTCTGAAAATGGCGCTGGCCGTGCCTGCGCAGTAGCAGCTATCGTATCAGCTTATCTTCTAATAAAGAGGAGTTGTCCTCTTCAAAATATTTTTTATTCTGATCTGATGAAGTCAAGAAAGGTTTTGTATGAAGATGACAGATCTGGTAAAAAGCAATATTTAGTTAAGTCCTAATATCATCAGGAGATCTAAAGTAAAATTTGATATTCCTTCCAGGAGGCTTTGCTTCCATGCTAATATGCTATAATTTCTTACAGGCACGTCTGCCTCTGAAGTGGATGGCGCCAGAGAGTATTTTCGATAAGGTTTACACTACTCAGAGTGATGTCTGGTCCTTTGGGGTGCTGCTATGGGAAATCTTCTCACTTGGTAAGTCAATTGATGGGGACTGTTTCATTTCAGATGTTGATTTTTGAACTCTTTCCTGAAATATTCTATCCATTTTATAGTTCACTCAACATCGAAATTGTAACACCAAGAAGCAAAAGTTGTGGAATTATGGAAATCCCATGATCTATCAATATGTTAATGATAGTCAATGATGAAAACCTGGAAACTAAATTTTCAAAACATATCTATTCAGATCGAGTATGAGCCCCACATGGAGAAATTCCCCACACTTACATGCTTTGGATGTTACGTCTGAAAAATGTTCTTCCACGCTAAATGCAATTGTCACGCTGTGACTGCATGTAAATAGAGAAAGGGGCCCTGTACTATTCCTAGGGCTGGGACCCTAACTATCCCTGCTCCCAAAGGTACCTCTGAAGGTGAGGAGGTTTGGGCCACCAGCCTTACTATTCTCTTGGTATACCCTAAGCCAGTGGTCCTCAACCTTTCTGATCTTGAGAGCCATATACAGTTCAGAGAGAAGGTCGCGAGCCACATACAGCTCCAAGAGTGGGTTGCGAACCACATCCAGCTCCTGCCCTCCTCGCAACCAAAGCTCTCATTATGGGAATAATGAATATAACCAAAGCTTTTCAACAGAAATCACCCAGAAGCAGTATAACAAGATCCAGAGGTTCCCAAAATACCCCTATTCAGCACCCTCCCATCAAGCACTCCCAGCATGATGTCACATCCAGCTTCAAGCACCTCCTTTGACCAGTAGTATCATCCTGTCTCCAGCGTACCATACCTACATTTTCTCTAAATCCCCAAGACCAGTATATGTGCATTCAGTTCTGCTCTTCTGTGCAGGGCTACTCACAAAAGTTCACCATTTTGAGATGTGCTCTTCATACCTGTTTGCTGGACCTGGAGCTAATGCACCAAGCTGGCAGACAGCCACAAGCCACAATTGATGGGACAGTGAGCCACATGTGGCTCCCGAGCTACAGGTTGGGGACCTCTGCCCTAAGCTATCACCTCCCCCTCCCAGGAGCCCTGGGACAAAAATGCTAGTGTATAAACACATAAGACTAACAGGGATAACAAAAAGCAACACTCAAAATACTCACCAAAGGTAGAGAGGTATATAGGGAAGGGTAGGAATATTCAAACCAAATGGGAAAAGTACAATGAGGAGAACATACAGTCAAAAACAGCACGCAACAATCTCCAGTAGCAACAACGCTCTCCAACTCAGCACAGCGACTCCAAGGAGCTTGTCAGGAGTCGAACCCAGTACCTCTTGTCCACTGGCCAGCAGCTCTACCATCTGAGCTATTCTGCTGGCTGCAAAGTTCCTTGCTGAACCCAGATACCATTGACTGTTCTTCCTGATTGGCTACACCTAGTGCTCTTTTGATTGGGCCTCTGATTGCCAATTACACACCCTATATAAACCTGGCCCTGTGGGTGTGTCATTGCGAGATTATTGAGCTCCAAGCCTTTAGTCAAGCGTTTCCTGCTGATCCATTGCTACAAACACTGCTCTCCTGTGTACCGACCTCCGGCTGCCACCTGACTACGTTATCTGCCTGCTCCTCTGTTACCGAACTGCTCTCCTGTGAACCGACCTCCGGCTGCCACCTGACTACGTTATCCGCCTGATCCATTGCTACAAACACTGCTCTCCTGTGAACCGACCTCCGGCTGCCACCTGACTACGCTACCTGCCTCTGCTTCCCCTAGTGTTTGCAGTAACATCGGCTCCAACCAGACGGGATCTTGACAGAATAATCTCGCGCCAAAATGGAGTCCGCTGTGAACACCCTGAGACGGCAAGTTACGGAGCTTCAAAGTTTTTGTACGGACTCTCAAGGAAAATATGCCAAGTTACAAACTGATTTCACGGCGATACAACAGGAAGTAATTGAGCTACAAAAACAACTTCTGGACGTGCGCAATTCAGGGTCCGAATCAAACGCGCGGCTGCCGCTGCCTGCAAAGTTCAGTGGGGATCGCAAGCAGTACCGAGGATTCCTCAATCAATGCCGCATATACTTCCAGATGCAACCTGCTCCTTTTACCAGTGAGAGGAAGAAAGTTTTTTTCATGATAAATCTCCTGACGGATGAAGCTCTTGCTTGGGCTTCACCTTATGTAGAAAAGGACTATGACCTCCTTAATGACCTGGAAGCCTTCACCGCAGCTATGAATCAAGTTTTTGATGACCCAAACCGCTGTGCCACAGCAGAAACCAAATTACATAATTTGCGCCAAGGACGTCGCTCTGTTGCGGAATACACATCGGAGTTCCGTCGCTGGGTGGCCGACACCACCTGGAATCCAGCGGCCCAGAGAAGTCAATTTCGACGAGGGTTATCAGAACCAGTGAAAGACGAGCTTGCCAGGGTTGAGACCCTGACCAGTTGGAGGACTTTATTCAACTATGTATCCGGATTGACCAGAGACTTACTGAAAGGAGAAAGGAGAGACTGCGAGCACTTGGGAATAGCCCTGGCTTCTCATTTTCAGCATCGGACCACCAAGAAAAGACGCAAGGCGTGTCTGAAACCGATGCAGATCGACGTCATCCGAAGACCACTCTCTGCACAGGAGAAGGAGAGGCGACGTGCAGAACATCTCTGCCTCTATTGTGGGGACCCTGGACACTATGCCATCAACTGTCCTAACAAAAGGACTATAGCCTTTACCAACAACAGGTCTGCCAGCAATATGGACCTTTCTCAGCAGTCGGATTCCATCTTGCAGACTATCTCATCAGTAACGCCAGAAATAGACAAAATACATACTACATCATCTCATTTTGTAATCCCCATTCAGGTTGTAATGGGCACCCAAAAAATACAATGCTCTGCCCTGTTGGATTCGGGAGCAGGAGGGAATTTTATGGACTTAAAATTTACACGTGATAATAATATTTCCAGTAGGACCAAATCCACACCAATTGAAATGGAAACTGTGGATGGATCACCCTTGTCTTCTGGACCTGTCACGCATGAGACAATCGAACTGGAGATTTGTATCGAACCGGATCATCATGAAGCTGTCAGTTTCCACCTTATCTCATCTCCGAAATTTCCGGTTATTCTAGGGATCCCCTGGTTTTCAGTCCATAACCCTTCTATCAACTGGGCATCAAGGACCATCACCTTTCCATCTGACTACTGTAAGAATAATTGTCATAAGGAACCCCCTGTTCTCCAACAAGTCCAAATCTCTGAGATTTCGCATGAGAAGGAGAGAGAAACTACCACCTCAATATCAGCAGTTCTCTGATGTCTGCAGTAAGAAGAAAGCAGATCAATTACCTCCTCACCGTCCTTACGACTGTCCCATTGAATTGCTGCCAGGAGCAACCATTCCATTTGGACGGATTTACAATCTTTCCGAACCTGAATTGAAGGTATTAAGAAAGTTCCTGGATGAAAATTTAGAGAAAGGCTTTATTCGACCTTCCACATCTTCAGCTGGGGCACCCCTGTTCTTTGTTGAAAAGAAAGACTCCACTCTGCGGCCATGTATTGACTACAGAGAGATGAATAATATCACTGTCAAGAATCGCTACCCGCTACCCTTGATTCCTGAACTATTTGAGAGACTCCGTTCTGCGAAAATCTTTACGAAGCTGGATCTTAGAGGGGCTTACAACCTCATACGGATTCGCCCAGGAGATGAGTGGAAGACCGCCTTCAGAACGAGATATGGACATTTTGAATCTCTGGTTATGACCTTTGGTCTTAGCAATGCCCCAGCCACCTTTCAACATTTTATTAATGATGTATTTCGAGATTTCTTGGACCAATTCGTTGTGGCTTATCTCGATGACATTCTTATATTTTCAGACACCTTGGAAGAGCATCGCAGGCACGTCCAGTTAGTCTTGGAACGACTACAGGAGAACCATCTTTACATTAAACTTGAAAAATGTGAGTTTGAACAAACCAGTATCCAATTTCTGGGATATATCATCTCCCCAGAAGGTCTGAGCATGGATCCCGGCAAAATCAATGCTGTAGTGGACTGGCCTGTTCCAAGAAATTTAAAAGACGTCCAGCGTTTCATAGGATTTGCAAATTTTTACCGAAAATTTATAAAGAACTTTTCACGGATCATACTACCAATTACTACACTAACAAAAAAGACCAAAGCATTTTTCTGGTCTCCGGAGGCACAGGAGGCTTTTGACAAATTGAAAACTCTTTTTACGTCTGCTCCATTGTTAGTACACCCAAATCCTGAATTGCCATTTACTGTCGAAGTGGACGCCTCGGACTCTGCAGTGGGAGCCATTCTGTCTCAGCGAGTTGGGGACAAAATGCAACTTCACCCATGTGCGTTTCTTTCCCACACCATGTCATCTGCAGAAAAGAACTACGACATCGGTAATAAAGAACTGTTA